>OX439134.1:23674569-24274569 GCA_949318235.1 Ecdyonurus torrentis | reverse complement strand
CATCTTCACTTTTGTGGTGAATGATATAGATAAGGGACGTCAACACTGACTATCATCTTGACTTTAGTTATGTATGTAGTAGATAAGTGACGCCATCACTGACTTCCAACTTTATTTTTGTATTGATGAAGTAGATAAGTGACGTCATCACTGACTATCAACCTGACTTTAGTTGTATATGTAGTAGATATGTGACGTCATCACTGACTATCAACTTGACTTTAGGAATGTATGAAGCATATATGTGACGTCATCACTGACTATCAACTTGACTTTAGTATTTAATGAAGTCGATAAGTTACGTCACAATTGTTTTTCAACATGACTTTAGTTGTGTATGAAGTAGAGAAGTGACGTCATAACTGTTTATCAACTTGACATTAGTAGTGTATGAAGTAGAGAAGTGACGTCATCACTGATTATCAACTTGACTTTAGTTGTGTATGAAGTAGATAAGTGACGTTATTACTAAATATCATCTTCACTTTTGTGGTGAATGATATAGATAAGGGACGTCAACACTGACTATCATCTTGACTTTAGTTATGTATGTAGTAGATAAGTGACGCCATCACTGACTTCCAACTTTATTTTTGTATTGATGAAGTAGATAAGTGACGTCATCACTGACTATCAACCTGACTTTAGTTGTATATGTAGTAGATATGTGACGTCATCACTGACTATCAACTTGACTTTAGTATTAATTGAAGTCGATAAGTTACGTCACAATTGTTTTTCAACATGACATTAGTTGTGTATGAAGTAGAGAAGTGACGTCATAACTGTTTATCAACTTGACATTAGTAGTGTATGAAGTAGAGAAGTGACGTCATCACTGATTATCAACTTGACTTGAGTTGTGTATAAAGTAGATAAGTGACGTCATTACTGACTATCAACTTGTCTTTAGTAGTGTATGAAGCATATATGTGACGTCATCACTGACTATCATCTTGACTTTAGTTATGTATGTAGTAGATAAGTGACGCCATCACTGACTTCCCACTTTATTTTTGTATTGATGAAGTAGATAAGTGACGTCAGCACTGACTATCAACCTGACTTTAGTTGTATATGTAGTAGATATGTGACGTCATCACTGACTATCAACTTGACTTTAGGAATGTATGAAGTAGATAAGTAACGTCATCACTGATTATCGAATTGACTTTAGTTCTGTATGGAGTAGATAAGTGACGTTATTACTAAATTTCATCTTGACTTTTGTAGTGAATGAAGTAGATAAGTGACATCATCACTGACTATCAACTTGACGTAAGTTGTTTACGTAGTAAATATGTTACGTCATCTCTGACTATCAACTTGACTTTAGTAGTAAATGAAGTAGAGAAGTGACGTCATCACTGATTATCAACTTGACTTTAGTTGTGTATGAAGTAGATAAGTGACGTTATTACTGAATATCATCTTGACTTTTGTGGTGAATGATATAGATAAGTGACGCCATCACTGACTTCCATCTTGAGTTTAGTATTGAAGCAGTAGATAAGTGACGTCATCAATAACTATCAACTTGACTTTAGTTGTTTACGTAGTAGATATGTGACGTCATCACTGACTATTAACATGACTTTAGTAGTGTATGTAGCATTATTTGTTTCTGAGATATCATCAAAATTCGTTTTCAGAATCTGAAAAACACAATTTTTTTTGAAAAATTATTTTTCTCAATTTTGTTTCTAGAGGTGAATTTAGTACTAAAGAGCGTTTTGCATCACTTTATTTCAAAACCGCAACTTTCCATCTAAATTAGAACTCGAGTTACAAACTTTTTTCTTCTTCATATGGGCTACAATGCTATAGACTTCGGTAAGAAAATACTAAAATTCTCAAAAACTGAGAAAGTTTTATTTTTTGCGACTAAAGTGTAATAATTTTTTCATAAGGCATTTTAAAGTGCTACATTTCAGTTCAAACCGTAAGTCTGTAGCATTATTAGTTTCTGAGATATCATCAAAAATCTTTTTCAGAATCTGAAAAACACAATTTTTTTGGAAAAATTATTTTTCTCAATTTTGTTTCTAGAGGTGAATTTCGTACTATAGAGCGTTTTGCATCACTTTATTTCAAAACCGCAACTTTCAATCTTAATTAGAACTCGAGTTACAAACTTTTTTCTTCTTCATATAGGCTACAATGCTATAGACTTCGGTAAGAAAATACTAAATTTTAAAAAATTAAGAAAGTTTTATTTTTTGCCACTAAAGTGTAATAACCTTTTCATAAGACAATTCAAAGAGATGCATTTCATTTTAAACCGCAAGTCTGTAGCATTATTAGTTTCTGAGATATTATCAAAAATCGTGACGCCATCAATGACTACTATTTTAATTTTAGTAGTTTATGAAGTAGATAAGTGACGCCATCACTGACTACCAACTTGATTTTGGTGTTGTATGAAGTAGATAAGTAACTTTATTATTAACTATTAACTTGACTTTAGTTGTGTATGAAGTAGATATGTGACGTAATCACTGACTATCAATTTAACTTCAGTAATGTATGAACACTCCAAAAACAAGTGCATTACTTTAGTTACGAATACTAACTTATTTAAGATATACACTTATAAACTATTAATGGTAACTTAAATAATGCACTTTTAGCACGTTATTAACAGTAGCTAATTTAAGTTACTTTTGTTTAGTTATTACGCGTAACTAATTTTTCCCCTCCTTCGCTGCTGCGTGCGCTCGCTTCTCTGCTCTTGCTCGTCTCGCTCGCTCTCGCGCCCGCCTGCCTCACTGCACTGCACTCTGACCAGCGTGTCCCGCCACCTCTCTCTCTTACGCACACAATTCAACCCGGCACACCGGCACACTTGTTTTTTTATATTCTTCTCTCTCTTTCCCCACATCTTCGCATGCAATATACACGATAATAATTACAATCCACAAAATATTACGCGTTTTCACAATAAATATAGCAATGATACGATAATATCAAGTTTTCAATCACATGCATAACCGTGACAGACAGTCTATACCGGTCGGAAAACACGAAAATAACAAAGACGAAATTAAATTTCATTTACATAATGAATTAAAATGAACGTTTATTTACATTTGAAATGTGTGTATGGCATTCAAACTACCCTAAAACGATAAATACCTTCATTTAAGACCACATTTTTTCTCATTTACCCGCCATGTCTGCACCACGCACATACCGGCATCTGGCATCATCACATAGTCAGTTCTCATTTTTACGTTTCCTCCTTTCGCCGGACCTAAAATAAAATGTTCCACAAAGTAAACGCATTCTTACACATAAAATTATTATATTAAAGCCATGTTTACTTCCCGTGTATTCCATTAGTTTGTGAATTTTTCAAGAGCCGCTTCGCTTGCATTCTTCCTTCTTCTTCGCCATGTTGCTTTCTTTCACTATCCGTATCGTATGTTGTCGCAAGTATTCGGCAGTGCTCGTAAAGTTGTGTTTTAAATTAGTTACCGCGGCAAAATTATTTTAGATGGGCGCGAGATTAGACATTAATAATAACTTATTTTAAACACAAAATTATTGCCAACTTATTTAATGCAGAAAAAACGTTTAGCAGCTAAAGTTAGTTATTAAAAACAACTAAAGTAATGCACTATTTTTTTGAGTGAAGTAAATAAGTGACGTCATCACTGACTATTAACTTGACTTAAGTTGTGTATGAAGTAGATATGTGACGTCATCACTAACTATCATCTTGACTTTAGTTGTGTATAAAGTAGATAAGTGACGTTATCACTAACAATCAACTAGTATTTAGTAGCGTATGAAGCAGATATGTGACGTCATCACTGACTATCAACTTGACTTTAGTATTATATGAAGTCGATAAGTTATGTCATAATTGTTTTTAAACTTGACTTTAGTAGTGTATGAAGTCCATATATGACGTTATCACTGACTATCATCTTGACTTTAGTAGTTTATGAAGGAGATAAGTTACGCCATCACTGACTATCAACTTGACTTTAGTAGTGTATGGAAAAGATAAGTGAAGTCATCACTGACTATCAACTTGACTTTAGTGGTATATGAAGTAGATAAGTGACGCAATCACTATCAACTTGACTTTAGTAGTATATGAAGTAGAAATGCATCGTCATCACTGAATATCAATTTAACTTTAGTAGTGTATGAAGTAGAAAAGTGACGTCATCACTGACTATCAATTTGAGTTTTGTTCTGTATGAAGTAGATAAGCGACGTCATCACTGACTTTTAATTTGTCTTTAGTAGTGTATGAAGTAGATATGTGACGTCATCACTGACTATCATCTTGACTTTAGTAGTGTATGAAGTAGATAAGTGACGTCATCACTGACTATCAACTTGACTTTAGGAGTGTATAGAGTAGATAAGTGACGTCATCACTGACTAATAACTTGTCCTTAGTAGTGTATGAAGCATATATGTGACGTCATCACTGACTATCAACTTGACTTTAGTATTTAATGAAGTCGATAAGTTACGTCACAATTGTTTTTAAACTTGACTTTAGTTGTGTATGAAGTAGAGAAGTGACGTCATAACTGTTAATCAACTTGACATTAGTAGTGTATGAAGTAGATAAGTGACGTCATTACTGACTATCAACTAAACTTAAGTTATGTATGTAGTAGATAAGTGATGCCATCACTGACTTCCATCTCGATTTTAGCATTGATGAAGTAGATAAGTGAAGTCATCACTGACTATCAACTTGACTAAAGTTGTTTACGTAGTAAATATGTTACGTCATCTCTGACTATCAACTTGACTTTAGTAGTAAATAAAGTAGAGAAGTGACGTCATCACTGATTATCAACTTGACTTTAGTTGTGTATGAAGTAGATAAGTGACGTTATTACTGAATATCATCTTGACTTTTGTGGTGAATGATATAGATAAGTGACGTCAACACTGATTTTAACTTGACTTTAGTAGTGTATTGAGTAGATAAGTGACGTCATCACTGACTATTATCTTGACTTTAGTTGTGTATAAAGTAGATAAGTGACGTCATTACTGACTATCAACTTGTCTTTAGTAGTGTATGAAGCATATATGTGACGTCATCACTGACTATCATCTTGACTTTAGTTATGTATGTAGTAGATAAGTGACGCCATCACTGACTTCCAACTTTATTTTTGTATTGATGAAGTAGATAAGTGACGTCATCACTGACTATCAACCTGACTTTAGTTGTATATGTAGTAGATATGTGACGTCATCACTGACTATCAACTTGACTTTAGGAATGTATGAAGTAGATAAGTAACGTCATCACTGATTATCAAATTGACTTTAGTTCTGTATGGAGTAGATAAGTGACGTTATTACTAAATTTCATCTTGACTTTTGTAGTGAATGAAGTAGATAAGTGACATCATCACTGACTATCAACTTGACGTAAGTTGTTTACGTAGTAAATATGTTACGTCATCTCTGACTATCAACTTGACTTTAGTAGTAAATGAAGTAGAGAAGTGACGTCATCACTGATTATCAACTTGACTTTAGTTGTGTATGAAGTAGATAAGTGACGTTATTACTGAATATCATCTTGACTTTTGTGGTGAATGATATAGATAAGTGACTCCATCACTAACTTCCATCTTGAGTTTAGTATTGAAGCAGTAGATAAGTGACGTCATCAATAACTATCAACTTGACTTTAGTTGTTTACGTAGTAGATATGTGACGTCATCACTGACTATTAACATGACTTTAGTAGTGTATGTAGAATTATTTGTTTCTGAGATATCATCAAAATTCGTTTTTAGAATCTGAAAAACACAATTTTTTTTTAAAAATTATTTGTTCAATTTTGTTTCTAGAGGTGAATTTAGTACTATAGTGCGTTTTTCATCACTTTATTTCAAAACCGCAGCTTTCCATCTAAATTAGAACTCGAGTTACAAACTTTTTTTCTTCATATGGGCTACAATGCTGTAGACTTCGATAAGAAAATACAAAAATTTTCAAAAACTGAGAAAGTTTTATTTTTTGCGACTTAAGTGTAATAATTTTTTCATAAGACATTTCAAAGTGATACATTTCAGTTCAAACCGTAAGTCTGTAGCATTATTAGTTTCTGAGATATCATCAAAAATCGTTTTCAGAATCTGAAAAACACAATTTTTTAGGAAAAATTATTTTTCTCAATTTTGTTTCTAGATGTGAATTTAGTACTATAGAGCGTTTTGCATCACTTTATTTCAAAACCGCAACAATCCATCTTAATTAGAACTAGAGTTACAAACTTTTTTCTTCTTCATATGGGCTTCAATGCTATAGACTTCGCTAAGAAAATACGAAAATTCTCAAAAACTGAGAAAGTTTTATTTTTTGCGACTAAAGTGTAATAAACTTTTCATAAGACATTTCAAAGTGATACATTTCAGTTCAAACCGTAAGTCTGTAGCATTATTTTTTTCTGAGATATCATCAAAAATCTTTTTCAGAATCTGAAAAACACAATTTTTATGAAAAAATTATTTTTCTCAATTTTGTTTCTAAAGGTGAATTTAGTACTATAGAGCGTTTTGCATCACTTTATTTCAAAACCACAACTTTCCATCACAATTAGAACTCGAGTTACAAACTTTTTTCTTCTTCATATAGGCTACAATGCTATAGACTTCGGTAAGAAAATACTAAATTTAAAAAATTAAGAAAGTTTTATTTTTTGCAACTAAAGTGTAATAACCTTTTCATAAGACAATTCAAAGAGATGCATTTCATTTTAAACCACAAGTCTGTAGCATTATTAGTTTCTGAGATATCATCAAAATTCGTGACGCCATCAATGACTACTATTTTGATTTTAGTAGTTTATGAAGTAGATAAGTGACGCCATCACTGACTACCAACTTGATTTCTGTGTTGTATGAAGTAGATAAGTGACTTTATCATTGACTATCAACTTGACTTTAGTTGTGTATGAAGTAGATATGTGACGTAATCACTGACTATCAATTTAACTTCAGTAATGTATGAAGTAAATAAGTGACGTCATTACTGACTATTAACTTGACTTTAGTTGTGTATGAAGTAGATATGTGACGTCATCACTAACTATCATCTTGACTTTAGTTGTGTATAAAGTAGATAAGTGACGTTATCACTAACTATCAACTAGTATTTAGTAGCGTATGAAGCAGATATGTGACGTCATCACTGACTATCAACTTAACTTTAGTATTATATGAAGTCGATAATTTATGTCATAATTGTTTTTAAACTTGACTTTAGTAGTGTATGAAATCCATATATGACGTTATCACTGACTATCATCTTGACTTTAGTAGTTTATGAAGGAGATAAGTTACGCCATCACTGACTATCAACTTGACTTTAGTAGTGTATAGAAAAGATAAGTGAAGTCATCACTGACTATCAACTTAACTTTAGTGGTATATGAAGTAGATAAGTGACGCAATCACTATCAACTTGACTTTAGTAGTATATGAAGTAGAAATGCATCGTCATCACTGAATATCAATTTGACTTTAGTAGTGTATGAAGTAGAAAAGTGACGTCATCACTGACTATCAATTTGAGTTTTGTTCTGTATGAAGTAGATAAGCGACGTCATCACTGACTTTTAATTTGTCTTTAGTAGTGTATGAAGTAGATATGTGACGTCATCACTGACTATCATCTTGACTTTAGTAGTGTATGAAGTAGATATGTGACGTCATCACTATCAACTTGACTTTAGTAGTATATGAAGTAGAAATGCATCGTCATCACTGAATATCAATTTGACTTTAGTAGTGTATGAAGTAGAAAAGTGACGTCATCACTGACTATCAATTTGAGTTTTGTTCTGTATGAAGTAGATAAGTGACGGCATCACTGACTTTTAATTTGTCTTTAGTAGTGTATGAAGTAGATATGTGACGTCATCACTGACTATCATCTTGACTTTAGTAGTGTATGAAGTAGATATGTGACGTCATCACTGACTATCAACTTGACTTAAGTTATGTAAGTTGTAGATAAGTGACGCCATCACTGACTTCCGACTTTATTTTATTATTGATGAAGTAGATAAGTGACGTCATCACTGATTATCAACTTGACTTTAGGAGTGTATAGAGTAGATAAGTGACGTCATCACTGACTAATAACTTGTCCTTAGTAGTGTATGAAGCATATATGTGACGTCATCACTGACTATCAACTTGACTTTAGTATTTAATGAAGTCGATAAGTTACGTCACAATTGTTTTTAAACTTGACTTTAGTTGTGTATGAAGTAGAGAAGTGACGTCATAACTGTTAATCAACTTGACATTAGTAGTGTATGAAGTAGATAAGTGACGTCATTACTGACTATCAACTAAACTTAAGTTATGTATGTAGTAGATAAGTGATGCCATCACTGACTTCCATCTCGATTTTAGTATTGATGAAGTAGATAAGTGAAGTAATCACTGACTATCAACTTGACTAAAGTTGTTTACGTAGTAAATATGTTACGTCATCTCTGACTATCAACTTGACTTTAGTAGTAAATAAAGTAGAGAAGTGACGTCATCACTGATTATCAACTTGACTTTTATTGTGTATGAAGTAGATAAGTGACGTTATTACTAAATATCATCTTGACTTTTGTGGTGATTGATATAGATAAGTGACGTCAACACAGACTATCAACTTGACTTTAGTAGTGTATTGAGTAGATAAGTGACGTCATCACTGACTATTATCTTGACTTTAGTTGTTTATTAAGTAGAAATGTGACTTCATCACTGACTATCATCTAGACTTTAGTTGTGTATAAAGTAGATAAGTGACGTCATTACTGACTATCAACTTGTCTTTAGTAGTGTATGAAGCATATATGTGACGTCATCACTGACTATCATCTTGACTTTAGTTATGTATGTAGTAGATAAGTGACGTTATTGCTAAATTTCATCTTGACTTTTGTAGTGAATGAAGTAGATAAGTGACATCATCACTGACTATCAACTTGACATGAGTATTTAATGACGTCGATAAGCTACGTCATAATTGTTTTTCAACTTGACTTTAGTTGTGTATGAAGTAGAGACTGACTATAAACTTAACTTTAGTAATGTATGTAGTATATAAGTGACGCCTTCAATGACTTCCATCTTGAGTTTAGTATTGAAGCAGTAGATAAGTGACGTCATCAATGACTATCAACTTGACTTTAGTTGTTTACGTAGTAGATATGTGACGTCATCACTGACTATTAACATGACTTTAGTAGTGTATGTAGCATTATTAGTTTCTGAGATATCATCAAAACTCGTTTTCAGAATCTGAAAAACACAATTTTTTTTTTAAAAATTATTTTTTTCAATTTTGTTTCTAGAGGTGAATTTAGTACTATAGAGCGTTTTGCATCACTTTATTTCAAAACCGCAACTTTCCATCTAAATTAGAACTCGAGTTACAAATTTTTTTTTCTTCATATGGGCTACAATGCTGTAGACTTCGATAAGAAAATACAAAAATTTTCAAAAACGATAAAAGTTTTATTTTTTGCGACTTAAGTGAAATAAACTTTTCATAAGACATTTCAAAAAGATACACTTCAGTTCAAACGGTAAGTCTGTAGCATTATTAGTTTCTGAGATATCATCAAAAATCGTTTTCAGAATCTGAAAAACACAATTTTTTTTGAAAAATTATTTTTCTCAATTTTGTTTATAGAGGTGAATTTAGTACTAAAGAGCGTTTTGCATCACTTTATTTCAAAACCGCAACTTTCCATCTTAATTAGAACTAGAGTTACAAACTTTTTTCTTCTTCATATGGGCTACAATGCTATAGACTTCGGTAAGAAAATACGAAAATTCTCAAAAACTGAGAAAGTTTTATTTTTTGCGACTAAAGTGCAATAAACTTAATATAAGACAAGTCAAAGTGATACATTTCAGTTCAAACCGTAAGTCTGTAGCATTATTAGTTTCTGAGATATCATCAAAATACGTTTTCAGAATCTGAAAAACACATTTTTTTTGGAAAATTTTTTTTTCTCAATTTTGTTTCTAGAGGTGAATTTAGTACTATAGAGCGTTTTGCATCACTTTATTTCAAAACCGCAATTTTCCATCTCAATTAGAACTCGAGTTACAAACTTTTTTCTGCTTCATATGGGCTACAATGCTATAGACTTCGGTAAGAAAATACAAAAATTCTCAAAAACTGAGAAAGTTTTATTTTTTGCGACTAAAGTGTAATAATTTTTTCATAAGGCATTTTAAAGTGCTACATTTCAGTTCAAACCGTAAGTCTGTAGCATTATTAGTTTCTGAAATATCATCAAAAATCTTTTTCAGAATCTGAAAAACACAATTTTTTTGGAAAAATTATTTTTCTCAATTTTGTTTCTAGAGGTGAATTTAGTACTATAGAGCGTTTTGCATCACTTTATTTCAAAACCGCAACTTTCCATCTTAATTAGAACTAGAGTTACAAACTTTTTTCTTCTTCATATGGGCTACAATGCTATAGACTTCGCTAAGAAAATACGAAAATGCTCAAAAACTGAGAAAGTTTTATTTTTTGCGACTAAAGTGTAATAAACTTTTCATAAGACATTTCAAAGTGATACATTTCAGTTCAAACCGTAAGTCTGTAGCATTAATAGTTTCTGAGATATCATCAAAAATCGTTTTGAGAATCTGAAAAACACAATTTTTTTTGAAAAATTATTTTTCTCAATTTTGTTTCTAGAGGTGAATTTAGTACTATAGAGCGTTTTGCATCACTTTATTTCAAAACCACAACTTTCCATCTCAATTAGAACTCGAGTTACAAACTTTTTTCGTCTTCAAATGGGCTACAATGTTATAGACTTCGGTAAGAAAATACGAAAATTCTCAAAAACTGAGAAAGTTTTATTTTTTGCGACTAAAGTGTAATAAACTTTTCAGAAGACATTTCAAAGTAATACATTTCAGTTCAAACCGTAAGTCTGTAGCATTATTAGTTTCTGAGATATCATCAAAATATGTTTTCAGAATCTGAAAAACACAATTTTTTTTGAAAAAGTATTTTTCTCAATTTTGTTTCTAGAGGTGAATTTAGTACTATAGAGCGTTTTGCATCACTTTATTTCAAAACCGCAATTTTCCATCTCAATTAGAACTCGAGTTACAAACTTTTATTTTCTTTATTTGAGCTACAATGCTATAGACTTCGGTAAGAAAATACGAAAATTCTCAAAAACTGAGAAAGTTTTATTTTTTGCGACTAAAAAGTAATAAACTTAATATAAGACAATTCAAAGTGATACATTTCAGTTCAAACCGTAAGTCTGTAGCATTATTAGTTTCTGAGATATCATCAAAATACGTTTTCAGAATCTGAAAAACACAATTTTTTTGGAAATTTTTTTTTCTCAATTTTGTTTCTAGAGGTGAATTTAGTACTATAGAGCGTTTTGCATCACTTTATTTCAAAACCGCAAATTTCCATCTCAATTAGAACTCGAGTTACAAACTTTTTTCTGCTTCATATGGGCTACAATGCTATAACCTTCGGTAAGATAATACGAAAATTCTCAAAAACTGAGAAAGTTTTATTTTTTGCGACTAAAGTGTAATAAACTTTTCATAAGACATTTCAAAGTGATACATTTCAGTTCAAACCGTAAGTCTGTAGCATTATTAGTTTCTGAGATATCATCAAAAATCGTTTTCAGAATCTGAAAAACACAATTTTTTTGGAAATTTTTTTTTCTCAATTTTGTTTCTAGAGGTGAATTTCGTACTATAGAGCGTTTTGCATCACTTTATTTCTAAACCGCAACTTTCCATCTAAATTAGAACTCGAGTTACAAACTTTTTTCTTCTTCATTTGGGCTACAATGCTATAGACTTCGCTAAGAAAATACGAAAATTCTCAAAAACTGAGAAAGTTTTATTTTTTGCGACTAAAGTGTAATAAACTTTTCATAAGACATTTCAAAGTGATACATTTCAGTTCAAACCGTAAGTCTGTAGCATTATTAGTTTCTGAGATATCATCAAAAATCGTTTTGAGAATCTGAAAAACACAATTTTTTTGGAAAAATTATTTTTCTCAATTTTGTTTCTAGAGGTGAATTTAGTACTATAGAGCGTTTTGCATCACTTTATTTCAAAACCGCAACTTTCCATCTTAATTAGAACTAGAGTTACAAACTTTTTTCTTCTTCATATGGGCTACAATGCTATAGACTTCGCTAAGAAAATACGAAAATGCTCAAAAACTGAGAAAGTTTTATTTTTTGCGATACATTTCAGTTCAAACCGTAAGTCTGTAGCATTAATAGTTTCTGAGATATCATCAAAAATCGTTTTGAGAATCTGAAAAACACAATTTTTTTTGAAAAATTATTTTTCTCAATTTTGTTTCTAGAGGTGAATTTAGTACTATAGAGCGTTTTGCATCACTTTATTTCAAAACCACAACTTTCCATCTCAATTAGAACTCGAGTTACAAACTTTTTTCGTCTTCAAATGGGCTACAATGTTATAGACTTCGGTAAGAAAATACGAAAATTCTCAAAAACTGAGAAAGTTTTATTTTTTGCGACTAAAGTGTAATAAACTTTTCAGAAGACATTTCAAAGTAATACATTTCAGTTCAAACCGTAAGTCTGTAGCATTATTAGTTTCTGAGATATCATCAAAATATGTTTTCAGAATCTGAAAAACACAATTTTTTTTGAAAAAGTATTTTTCTCAATTTTGTTTCTAGAGGTGAATTTAGTACTATAGAGCGTTTTGCATCACTTTATTTCAAAACCGCAATTTTCCATCTCAATTAGAACTCGAGTTACAAACTTTTATTTTCTTTATTTGAGCTACAATGCTATAGACTTCGGTAAGAAAATACGAAAATTCTCAAAAACTGAGAAAGTTTTATTTTTTGCGACTAAAAAGTAATAAACTTAATATAAGACAATTCAAAGTGATACATTTCAGTTCAAACCGTAAGTCTGTAGCATTATTAGTTTCTGAGATATCATCAAAATACGTTTTCAGAATCTGAAAAACACAATTTTTTTGGAAATTTTTTTTTCTCAATTTTGTTTCTAGAGGTGAATTTAGTACTATAGAGCGTTTTGCATCACTTTATTTCAAAACCGCAAATTTCCATCTCAATTAGAACTCGAGTTACAAACTTTTTTCTGCTTCATATGGGCTACAATGCTATAACCTTCGGTAAGATAATACGAAAATTCTCAAAAACTGAGAAAGTTTTATTTTTTGCGACTAAAGTGTAATAAACTTTTCATAAGACATTTCAAAGTGATACATTTCAGTTCAAACCGTAAGTCTGTAGCATTATTAGTTTCTGAGATATCATCAAAAATCGTTTTCAGAATCTGAAAAACACAATTTTTTTGGAAATTTTTTTTTCTCAATTTTGTTTCTAGAGGTGAATTTCGTACTATAGAGCGTTTTGCATCACTTTATTTCTAAACCGCAACTTTCCATCTAAATTAGAACTCGAGTTACAAACTTTTTTCTTCTTCATTTGGGCTACAATGCTATAGACTTCGCTAAGAAAATACGAAAATTCTCAAAAACTGAGAAAGTTTTATTTTTTGCGACTAAAGTGTAATAAACTTTTCATAAGACATTTCAAAGTGATACATTTCAGTTCAAACCGTAAGTCTGTAGCATTATTAGTTTCTGAGATATCATCAAAAATCGTTTTGAGAATCTGAAAAACACAATTTTTTTTGAAAAATTATTTTTCTCAATTTTGTTTAAAGAGGTGAATTTAGTACTAAAGAGCGTTTTGCATCACTTTATTTCAAAACCGCAACTTTCCATCTTAATTAGAACTAGAGTTACAAACTTTTTTTTCTTCATATGGGCTACAATGCTATAGACTTCGCTAAGAAAATACGAAAATTCTCAAATACTGAGAAAGTGTTATTTTTTGCGACTAAAGTGTAATAAACTTTTCATAAGACATTTCAAAGTGATACATTTCAGTTCAAACCGTAAGTCTGTAGCATTAATAGTTTCTGAGTTATCATCAAAAATCGTTTTGAGAATCTGAAAAACACAATTTTTTTTGAAAAATTATTTTTCTCAATTTTGTTTCTAGAGGTGAATTTGTACTATAGAGCGTTTTGCATCACTTTATTTCAAAACCACAACTTTCCATCTCAATTAGAACTCGAGTTACAAACTTTTTTCTTCTTCAAATGGGCTACAATGCTATAGACTTCGGTAAGAAAATACGAAAATTCTCAAAAACTGAGAAAGTTTTATTTTTTGCGACTAAAGTGTAATAAACTTTTCAGAAGACATTTCAAAGTAATACATTTCAGTTCAAACCGTAAGTCTGTAGCATTATTAGTTTCTGAGATATCATCAAAATATGTTTTCAGAATCTGAAAAACACAATTTTTTTTGAAAAAGTATTTTTCTCAATTTTGTTTCTAGAGGTGAATTTAGTACTATAGAGCGTTTTGCATCACTTTATTTCAAAACCGCAATTTTCCATCTCAATTAGAACTCGAGTTACAAACTTTTATTTTCTTTATTTGAGCTACAATGCTATAGACTTCGGTAAGAAAATACGAAAATTCTCAAAAACTGAGAAAGTTTTATTTTTTGCGACTAAAGTGTAATAAACTTAATATAAGACAATTCAAAGTGATACATTTCAGTTCAAACCGTAAGTCTGTAGCATTATTAGTTTCTGAGATATCATCAAAATACGTTTTCAGAATCTGAAAAACACAATTTTTTTGGAATTTTTTTTTTTCTCAATTTTGTTTCTAGAGGTGAATTTAGTACTATAAAGCGTTTTGCATCACTTTATTTCAAAACCGCAAATTTCCATCTCAATTAGAACTCGAGTTACAAACTTTTTTCTGCTTCATATGGGCTACAATGCTATAGACTTCGGTAAGAAAATACGAAAATTCTCAAAAACTGAGAAAGTTTTATTTTTTGCGACTAAAGTGTAATAAACTTTTCATAAGACATTTCAAAGTGATACATTTCAGTTCAAACCGTAAGTCTGTAGCATTATTAGTTTCTGAGATATCATCAAAAATCGTTTTCAGAATCTGAAAAACACAATTTTTTTGGAAATTTTTTTTTTCTCAATTTTGTTTCTAGAGGTGAATTTCGTACTATAGAGCGTTTTGCATCACTTTATTTCTAAACCGCAACTTTCCATCTAAATTAGAACTCGAGTTACAAACTTTTTTCTTCTTCATATGGGCTACAATGCTATAGACTTCGCTAAGAAAATACGAAAATTCTCAAAAACTGAGAAAGTTTTATTTTTTGCGACTAAAGTGTAATAAACTTTTTATAAGACAATTCAAAGTGATACATTTCAGTTCAAACCGTAAGTCTGTAGCATTATTAGTTTCTGAGATATCATCAAAAATCGTTTTCAGAATCTGAAAAACACAATTTTTTTGGAAATTTTGTTTTCTCAATTTTGTTTCTAGAGGTGAATTTAGTACTATAGAGCGTTTTGCATCACTTTATTTCAAAACCGCAACTTTCCATCTAAATTAGAACTCGAGTTACAAACTTTTTTCTTCTTCATATGGGCTACAATGCTATAGACTTCGGTAAGAAAATACGAAAATTCTCAAAAACTGAGAAAGTTTTATTTTTTGCGACTAAAGTGCAATAAACTTAATATAAGACAATTCAAAGTGATACATTTCAGTTCAAACCGTAAGTCTGTAGCATTATTATTTTCTGAGATATCATCAAAATACGTTTTCAGAATCTGAAAAACACATTTTTTTTGGAAAAAAATTTTTTCTCAATTTTGTTTCTAGAGGTAAATTTAGTACTATAGAGCGTTTTGCATCACTTTATTTCAAAACCGCAATTTTCCATCTCAATTAGAACTCGAGTTACAAACTTTTTTCTTCTTCAAATGGGCTACAATGCTATAGACTTCGGTAAGAAAATACGAAAATTCTCAAAAACTGAGAAAGTTTTATTTTTTGCGACTAAAGTGTAATAAACTTTTCATAAGACATTTCAAAGTAATACATTTCAGTTCAAACCGTAAGTCTGTAGCATTATTAGTTTCTGAGATATCATCAAAATATGTTTTCAGAATCTGAAAAACACAATTTTTTTTGAAAAAGTATTTTTCTCAATTTTGTTTCTAGAGGTGAATTTAGTACTATAGAGCGTTTTGCATCACTTTATTTCAAAACCGCAATTTTCCATCTCAATTAGAACTCGAGTTACAAACTTTTATTTTCTTTATTTGAGCTACAATGCTATAGACTTCGGTAAGAAAATACGAAAATTCTCAAAAACTGAGAAAGTTTTATTTTTTGCGACTAAAGTGTAATAAACTTAATATAAGACAATTCAAAGTGATACATTTCAGTTCAAACCGTAAGTCTGTAGCATTATTAGTTTCTGAGATATCATCAAAATACGTTTTCAGAATCTGAAAAACACAATTTTTTTGGAAATTTTTTTTTTCTAAATTTTGTTTCTAGAGGTGAATTTAGTACTATAGAGCGTTTTGCATCACTTTTTTTCAAAACCGCAAATTTCCATCTCAATTAGAACTCGAGTTACAAACTTTTTTCTGCTTCATATGGGCTACAATGCTATAACCTTCGGTAAGAAAATACGAAAATTCTCAAAAACTGAGAAAGTTTTATTTTTTGCGACTAAAGTGTAATAAACTTTTCATAAGACATTTCAAAGTGATACATTTTAGTTCAAACCGTAAGTCTGTAGCATTATTAGTTTCTGAGATATCATCAAAAATCGTTTTCAGAATCTGAAAAACACAATTTTTTTGGAAATTTTTTTTTCTCAATTTTGTTTCTAGAGGTGAATTTCGTACTATAGAGCGTTTTGCATCACTTTATTTCTAAACCGCAACTTTCCATCTAAATTAGAACTCGAGTTACAAACTTTTTTCTTCTTCATATGGGCTACAATGCTATAGACTTCGCTAAGAAAATACGAAAATTCTCAAAAACTGAGAAAGTTTTATTTTTTGCGACTAAAGTGTAATAAACTTTTCATAAGACATTCCAAAGTGATACATTTCAGTTCAAACCGTAAGTCTGTAGCATTATTAGTTTCTGAGATATCATCAAAAATCGTTTTGAGAATCTGAAAAACACAATTTTTTTTGAAAAATTATTTTTCTCAATTTTGTTTAAAGAGGTGAATTTAGTACTAAAGAGCGTTTTGCATCACTTTATTTCAAAACCGCAACTTTCCATCTAAATTAGAACTCGAGTTACAAACTTTTTTCTTCTTCATATAGGCTACAATGCTATAGACTTCGCTAAGAAAATACGAAAATTCTCAAATACTGAGAAAGTTTTATTTTTTGCGACTAAAGTGTAATAAACTTTTCATAAGACATTTCAAAGTGATACATTTCAATTCAAACCGTAAGTCTGTAGCATTAATAGTTTCTGAGATATCATCAAAAATCGTTTTGAGAATCTGAAAAACACAATTTTTTTTGAAAAATTATTTTTCTCAATTTTATTTCTAGAGGTGAATTTGTACTATAGAGCGTTTTGCATCACTTTATTTCAAAACCACAACTTTCCATCTCAATTAGAACTCGAGTTACAAACTTTTTTCTTCTTCAAATGGGCTACAATGCTATAGACTTCGGTAAGAAAATACGAAAATTCTCAAAAACTGAGAAAGTTTTATTTTTTGCGACTAAAGTGTAATAAACTTTTCAGAAGACATTTCAAAGTAATACATTTCAGTTCAAACCGTAAGTCTGTAGCATTATTAGTTTCTGAGATATCATCAAAATATGTTTTCAGAATCTGAAAAACACAATTTTTTTTGAAAAAGTATTTTTCTCAATTTTGTTTCTAGAGGTGAATTTAGTACTATAGAGCGTTTTGCATCACTTTATTTCAAAACCGCAATTTTCCATCTCAATTAGAACTCGAGTTACAAACTTTTATTTTCTTTATTTGAGCTACAATGCTATAGACTTCGGTAAGAAAATACGAAAATTCTCAAAAACTGAGAAAGTTTTATTTTTTGCGACTAAAGTGTAATAAACTTAATATAAGACAATTCAAAGTGATACATTTCAGTTCAAACCGTAAGTCTGTAGCATTATTAGTTTCTGAGATATCATCAAAATACGTTTTCAGAATCTGAAAAACACAATTTTTTTGGAAATTTTTTTTTCTCAATTTTGTTTCTAGAGGTGAATTTAGTACTATAGAGCGTTTTGCATCACTTTATTTCAAAACCGCAAATTTCCATCTCAATTAGAACTCAATTACAAACTTTTTTCTGCTTCATATGGGCTACAATGCTATAGACTTCGGTAAGAAAATACGAAAATTCTCAAAAACTGAGAAAGTTTTATTTTTTGCGACTAAAGTGTAATAAACTTTTCATAAGACATTTCAAAGTGATACATTTCAGTTCAAACCGTAAGTCTGTAGCATTATTAGTTTCTGAGATATCATCAAAAATCGTTTTCAGAATCTGAAAAACACAATTTTTTTGGAAATTTTTTTTTTCTCAATTTTGTTTCTAGAGGTGAATTTCGTACTATAGAGCGTTTTGCATCACTTTATTTCTAAACCGCAACTTTCCATCTAAATTAGAACTCGAGTTACAAACTTTTTTCTTCTTCATATGGGCTACAATGCTATAGACTTCGCTAAGAAAATACGAAAATTCTCAAAAACTGAGAAAGTTTTATTTTTTGCGACTAAAGTGTAATAAACTTTTTATAAGACAATTCAAAGTGATACATTTCAGTTCAAACCGTAAGTCTGTAGCATTATTAGTTTCTGAGATATCATCAAAAATCGTTTTCAGAATCTGAAAAACACAATTTTTTTGGAAATTTTGTTTTCTCAATTTTGTTTCTAGAGGTGAATTTAGTACTATAGAGCGTTTTGCATCACTTTATTTCAAAACCGCAACTTTCCATCTAAATTAGAACTCGAGTTACAAACTTTTTTCTTCTTCATATGGGCTACAATGCTATAGACTTCGGTAAGAAAATACGAAAATTCTCAAAAACTGAGAAAGTTTTATTTTTTGCGACTAAAGTGCAATAAACTTAATATAAGACAATTCAAAGTGATACATTTCAGTTCAAACCGTAAGTCTGTAGCATTATTAGTTTCTGAGATATCATCAAAATACGTTTTCAGAATCTGAAAAACACATTTTTTTTGGAAAAAATTTTTTTCTCAATTTTGTTTCTAGAGGTGAATTTAGTACTATAAAGCGTTTTGCATCACTTTATTTCAAAACCGCAATTTTCCATCTCAATTAGAACTCGAGTTACAAACTTTTTTCTTCTTCAAATGGGCTACAATGCTATAGACTTCGGTAAGAAAATACGAAAATTCTCAAAAACTGAGAAAGTTTTATTTTTTGCGACTAAAGTGTAATAAACTTTTCAGAAGACATTTCAAAGTAATACATTTCAGTTCAAACCGTAAGTCGGTAGCATTATTAGTTTCTGAGATATCATCAAAATATGTTTTCAGAATCTGAAAAACACAATTTTTTTTGAAAAAGTATTTTTCTCAATTTTGTTTCTAGAGGTGAATTTAGTACTATAGAGCGTTTTGCATCACTTTATTTCAAAACCGCAATTTTCCATCTCAATTAGAACTCGAGTTACAAACTTTTATTTTCTTTATTTGAGCTACAATGCTATAGACTTCGGTAAGAAAATACGAAAATTCTCAAAAACTGAGAAAGTTTTATTTTTTGCGACTAAAGTGTAATAAACTTAATATAAGACAATTCAAAGTGATACATTTCAGTTCAAACCGTAAGTCTGTAGCATTATTAGTTTCTGAGATATCATCAAAATACGTTTTCAGAATCTGAAAAACACAATTTTTTTGGAAAATTTTTTTTCTCAATTTTGTTTCTAGAGGTGAATTTAGTACTATAGAGCGTTTTGCATCACTTTATTTCAAAACCGCAAATTTCCATCTCAATTAGAACTCGAGTTACAAACTTTTTTCTGCTTCATATGGGCTACAATGCTATAGACTTCGGTAAGAAAATACGAAAATTCTCAAAAACTGAGAAAGTTTTATTTTTTGCGACTAAAGTGTAATAAACTTTTCATAAGACATTTCAAAGTGATACATTTCAGTTCAAACCGTAAGTCTGTAGCATTATTAGTTTCTGAGATATCATCAAAAATCGTTTTCAGAATCTGAAAAACACAATTTTTTTGGAAATTTTTTTTTTCTCAATTTTGTTTCTAGAGGTGAATTTCGTACTATAGAGCGTTTTGCATCACTTTATTTCTAAACCGCAACTTTCCATCTAAATTAGAACTCGAGTTACAAACTTTTTTCTTCTTCATATGGGCTACAATGCTATAGACTTCGCTAAGAAAATACGAAAATTCTCAAAAACTGAGAAAGTTTTATTTTTTGCGACTAAAGTGTAATAAACTTTTTATAAGACAATTCAAAGTGATACATTTCAGTTCAAACCGTAAGTCTGTAGCATTATTAGTTTCTGAGATATCATCAAAAATCGTTTTCAGAATCTGAAAAACACAATTTTTTTGGAAATTTTGTTTTCTCAATTTTGTTTCTAGAGGTGAATTTAGTACTATAGAGCGTTTTGCATCACTTTATTTCAAAACCGCAACTTTCCATCTAAATTAGAACTCGAGTTACAAACTTTTTTCTTCTTCATATGGGCTACAATGCTATAGACTTCGGTAAGAAAATACGAAAATTCTCAAAAACTGAGAAAGTTTTATTTTTTGCGACTAAAGTGCAATAAACTTAATATAAGACAATTCAAAGTGATACATTTCAGTTCAAACCGTAAGTCTGTAGCATTATTAGTTTCTGAGATATCATCAAAATACGTTTTCAGAATCTGAAAAACACATTTTTTTTTGAAAAATTATTTTTCTCAATTTTGTTTCTAGAGGTGAATTTAGTACTATAGAGCGTTTTGCATCACTTTATTTCAAAACCGCAATTTTCCATCTCAATTAGAACTCGAGTTACAAACTTTTTTCTTCTTCAAATGGGCTACAATGCTATAGACTTCGGTAAGAAAATACGAAAATTCTCAAAAACTGAGAAAGTTTTATTTTTTGCGACTAAAGTGTAATAAACTTTTCATAAGACATTTCAAAGTAATACATTTCAGTTCAAACCGTAAGTCTGTAGCATTATTAGTTTCTGAGATATCATCAAAATATGTTTTCAGAATCTGAAAAACACAATTTTTTTTGAAAAAGTATTTTTCTCAATTTTGTTTCTAGAGGTGAATTTAGTACTATAGAGCGTTTTGCATCACTTTATTTCAAAACCGCAATTTTCCATCTCAATTAGAACTCGAGTTACAAACTTTTATTTTCTTTATTTGAGCTACAATGCTATAGACTTCGGTAAGAAAATACGAAAATTCTCAAAAACTGAGAAAGTTTTATTTTTTGCGACTAAAGTGTAATAAACTTAATATAAGACAATTCAAAGTGATACATTTCAGTTCAAACCGTAAGTCTGTAGCATTATTAGTTTCTGAGATATCATCAAAATACGTTTTCAGAATCTGAAAAACACAATTTTTTTGGAAATTTTTTTTTTCTCAATTTTGTTTCTAGAGGTGAATTTAGTACTAAAGAGCGTTTTGCATCACTTTATTTCAAAACCACAACTTTCCATCTCAATTAGAACTCGAGTTACAAACTTTTTTCTGCTACATATGGGCTACAATGCTATAGACTTCGGTAAGAAAATACGAAAATTCTCAAAAACTGAGAAAGTTTTATTTTTTGCGACTAAAGTGTAATAAACTTTTCAGAAGACATTTCAAAGTAATACATTTCAGTTCAAACCGTAAGTCTGTAGCATTATTAGTTTCTGAGATATCATCAAAATATGTTTTCAGAATCTGAAAAACACAATTTTTTTTGAAAAAGTATTTTTCTCAATTTTGTTTCTAGAGGTGAATTTAGTACTATAGAGCGTTTTGCATCACTTTATTTCTAAACCGCAACTTTCCATCTAAATTAGAACTCGAGTTACAAACTTTTTTCTTCTTCATATGGGCTACAATGCTATAGACTTCGCTAAGAAAATACGAAAATTCTCAAAAACTGAGAAAGTTTTATTTTTTGCGACTAAAGTGTAATAAACTTTTTATAAGACAATTCAAAGTGATACATTTCAGTTCAAACCGTAAGTCTGTAGCATTATTAGTTTCTGAGATATCATCAAAAATCGTTTTCAGAATCTGAAAAACACAATTTTTTTGGAAATTTTGTTTTCTCAATTTTGTTTCTAGAGGTGAATTTAGTACTATAGAGCGTTTTGCATCACTTTATTTCAAAACCGCAACTTTCCATCTAAATTAGAACTCGAGTTACAAACTTTTTTCTTCTTCATATGGGCTACAATGCTATAGACTTCGGTAAGAAAATACGAAAATTCTCAAAAACTGAGAAAGTTTTATTTTTTGCGACTAAAGTGCAATAAACTTAATATAAGACAATTCAAAGTGATACATTTCAGTTCAAACCGTAAGTCTGTAGCATTATTAGTTTCTGAGATATCATCAAAATACGTTTTCAGAATCTGAAAAACACATTTTTTTTTGAAAAATTATTTTTCTCAATTTTGTTTCTAGAGGTGAATTTAGTACTATAGAGCGTTTTGCATCACTTTATTTCAAAACCGCAATTTTCCATCTCAATTAGAACTCGAGTTACAAACTTTTTTCTTCTTCAAATGGGCTACAATGCTATAGACTTCGGTAAGAAAATACGAAAATTCTCAAAAACTGAGAAAGTTTTATTTTTTGCGACTAAAGTGTAATAAACTTTTCATAAGACATTTCAAAGTAATACATTTCAGTTCAAACCGTAAGTCTGTAGCATTATTAGTTTCTGAGATATCATCAAAATATGTTTTCAGAATCTGAAAAACACAATTTTTTTTGAAAAAGTATTTTTCTCAATTTTGTTTCTAGAGGTGAATTTAGTACTATAGAGCGTTTTGCATCACTTTATTTCAAAACCGCAATTTTCCATCTCAATTAGAACTCGAGTTACAAACTTTTATTTTCTTTATTTGAGCTACAATGCTATAGACTTCGGTAAGAAAATACGAAAATTCTCAAAAACTGAGAAAGTTTTATTTTTTGCGACTAAAGTGTAATAAACTTAATATAAGACAATTCAAAGTGATACATTTCAGTTCAAACCGTAAGTCTGTAGCATTATTAGTTTCTGAGATATCATCAAAATACGTTTTCAGAATCTGAAAAACACAATTTTTTTGGAAATTTTTTTTTTCTCAATTTTGTTTCTAGAGGTGAATTTAGTACTAAAGAGCGTTTTGCATCACTTTATTTCAAAACCACAACTTTCCATCTCAATTAGAACTCGAGTTACAAACTTTTTTCTGCTTCATATGGGCTACAATGCTATAGACTTCGGTAAGAAAATACGAAAATTCTCAAAAACTGAGAAAGTTTTATTTTTTGCGACTAAAGTGTAATAAACTTTTCATAAGACATTTCAAAGTGATACATTTCAGTTCAAACCGTAAGTCTGTAGCATTATTAGTTTCTGAGATATCATCAAAAATCGTTTTCAGAATCTGAAAAACACAATTTTTTTGGAAATTTTTTTTTTCTCAATTTTGTTTCTAGAGGTGAATTTCGTACTATAGAGCGTTTTGCATCACTTTATTTCAAAACCACAACTTTCCATCTAAATTAGAACTCGAGTTACAAACTTTTTTCTTCTTCATATGGGCTACAATGCTATAGACTTCGCTAAGAAAATACGAAAATTCTCAAAAACTGAGAAAGTTTTATTTTTTGCGACTAAAGTGTAATAAACTTTTCATAAGACATTTCAAAGTGATACATTTCAGTTCAAACCGTAAGTCTGTAGCATTATTAGTTTCTGAGATATCATCAAAAATCGTTTTGAGAATCTGAAAAACACAATTTTTTTTGAAAAATTATTTTTCTCAATTTTGTTTATAGAGGTGAATTTAGTACTAAAGAGCGTTTTGCATCACTTTATTTCAAAACCGCAACTTTCCATCTTAATTAGAACTAGAGTTACAAACTTTTTTCTTCTTCATATGGGCTACAATGCTATAGACTTCGCTAAGAAAATACGAAAATTCTCAAATACTGAGAAAGTTTTATTTTTTGCGACTAAAGTGTAATAAACTTTTCATAAGACATTTCAAAGTGATACATTTCAATTCAAACCGTAAGTCTGTAGCATTAATAGTTTCTGAGATATCATCAAAAATCGTTTTGAGAATCTGAAAAACACAATTTTTTTTGAAAAATTATTTTTCTCAATTTTGTTTCTAGAGGTGAATTTGTACTATAGAGCGTTTTGCATCACTTTATTTCAAAACCACAACTTTCCATCTCAATTAGAACTCGAGTTACAAACTTTTTTCTTCTTCAAATGGGCTACAATGCTATAGACTTCGGTAAGAAAATACGAAAATTCTCAAAAACTGAGAAAGTTTTATTTTTTGCGACTAAAGTGTAATAAACTTTTTATAAGACAATTCAAAGTGATACATTTCAGTTCAAACCGTAAGTCTGTAGCATTATTAGTTTCTGAGATATCATCAAAAATCATTTTCAGAATCTGAAAAACACAATTTTTTTGGAAATTTTTTTTTTTCTCAATTTTGTTTCTAGAGGTGAATTTCGTACTATAGAGCGTTTTGCATCACTTTATTTCTAAACCGCAACTTTCCATCTAAATTAGAACTCGAGTTACAAACTTTTTTCTGCTTCATATGGGCTACAATGCTATAGACTTCGGTAAGAAAATACGAAAATTCTCAAAAACTGAGAAAGTTTTATTTTTTGCGACTAAAGTGTAATAAACTTTTCATAAGACAATTCAAAGTGATACATTTCAGTTCAAACCGTAAGTCTGTAGCATTATTAGTTTCTGAGATATCATCAAAATACGTTTTCAGAATCTGAAAAACACAATTTTTTTGGAAAATTTTTTTTCTCAATTTTGTTTCTAGAGGTGAATTTAGTACTATAGAGCGTTTTGCATCACTTTATTTCAAAACCGCAAATTTCCATCTCAATTAGAACTCGAGTTACAAACTTTTTTCTGCTTCATATGGGCTACGATGCTATAGACTTCGGTAAGAAAATACGAAAATTCTCAAAAACTGAGAAAGTTTTATTTTTTGCGACTAAAGTGTAATAAACTTTTCATAAGACATTTCAAAGTGATACATTTCAGTTCAAACCGTAAGTCTGTAGCATTATTAGTTTCTGAGATATCATCAAAAATCGTTTTCAGAATCTGAAAAACACAATTTTTTTGGAAATTTTTTTTTTCTCAATTTTGTTTCTAGAGGTGAATTTCGTACTATAGAGCGTTTTGCATCACTTTATTTCTAAACCGCAACTTTCCATCTAAATTAGAACTCGAGTTACAAACTTTTTTCTTCTTCATATGGGCTACAATGCTATAGACTTCGCTAAGAAAATACGAAAATTCTCAAAAACTGAGAAAGTTTTATTTTTTGCGACTAAAGTGTAATAAACTTTTTATAAGACAATTCAAAGTGATACATTTCAGTTCAAACCGTAAGTCTGTAGCATTATTAGTTTCTGAGATATCATCAAAAATCGTTTTCAGAATCTGAAAAACACAATTTTTTTGGAAATTTTGTTTTCTCAATTTTGTTTCTAGAGGTGAATTTAGTACTATAGAGCGTTTTGCATCACTTTATTTCAAAACCGCAACTTTCCATCTAAATTAGAACTCGAGTTACAAACTTTTTTCTTCTTCATATGGGCTACAATGATATAGACTTCGGTAAGAAAATACGAAAATTCTCAAAAACTGAGAAAGTTTTATTTTTTGCGACTAAAGTGCAATAAACTTAATATAAGACAATTCAAAGTGATACATTTCAGTTCAAACCGTAAGTCTGTAGCATTATTAGTTTCTGAGATATCATCAAAATACGTTTTCAGAATCTGAAAAACACATTTTTTTTGGAAAAATTTTTTTTCTCAATTTTGTTTCTAGAGGTGAATTTAGTACTATAGAGCGTTTTGCATCACTTTATTTCAAAACCGCAATTTTCCATCTCAATTAGAACTCGAGTTACAAACTTTTTTCTTCTTCAAATGGGCTACAATGCTATAGACTTCGGTAAGAAAATACGAAAATTCTCAAAAACTGAGAAAGTTTTATTTTTTGCGACTAAAGTGTAATAAACTTTTCATAAGACATTTCAAAGTAATACATTTCAGTTCAAACCGTAAGTCTGTAGCATTATTAGTTTCTGAGATATCATCAAAATATGTTTTCAGAATCTGAAAAACACAATTTTTTTTGAAAAAGTATTTTTCTCAATTTTGTTTCTAGAGGTGAATTTAGTACTATAGAGCATTTTGCATCACTTTATTTCAAAACCGCAATTTTCCATCTCAATTAGAACTCGAGTTACAAACTTTTATTTTCTTTATTTGAGCTACAATGCTATAGACTTCGGTAAGAAAATACGAAAATTCTCAAAAACTGAGAAAGTTTTATTTTTTGCGACTAAAGTGTAATAAACTTAATATAAGACAATTCAAAGTGATACATTTCAGTTCAAACCGTAAGTCTGTAGCATTATTAGTTTCTGAGATATCATCAAAATACGTTTTCAGAATCTGAAAAACACAATTTTTTTGGAAATTTTTTTTTTCTCAATTTTGTTTCTAGAGGTGAATTTAGTACTAAAGAGCGTTTTGCATCACTTTATTTCAAAACCACAACTTTCCATCTCAATTAGAACTCGAGTTACAAACTTTTTTCTGCTTCATATGGGCTACAATGCTATAGACTTCGGTAAGAAAATACGAAAATTCTCAAAAACTGAGAAAGTTTTATTTTTTGCGACTAAAGTGTAATAAACTTTTCATAAGACATTTCAAAGTAATACATTTCAGTTCAAACCGTAAGTCTGTAGCATTATTAGTTTCTGAGATATCATCAAAATATGTTTTCAGAATCTGAAAAACACAATTTTTTTTGAAAAAGTATTTTTCTCAATTTTGTTTCTAGAGGTGAATTTAGTACTATAGAGCGTTTTGCATCACTTTATTTCAAAACCGCAATTTTCCATCTCAATTAGAACTCGAGTTACAAACTTTTATTTTCTTTATTTGAGCTACAATGCTATAGACTTCGGTAAGAAAATACGAAAATTCTCAAAAACTGAGAAAGTTTTATTTTTTGCGACTAAAGTGTAATAAACTTAATATAAGACAATTCAAAGTGATACATTTCAGTTCAAACCGTAAGTCTGTAGCATTATTAGTTTCTGAGATATCATCAAAATACGTTTTCAGAATCTGAAAAACACAATTTTTTTGGAAATTTTTTTTTTCTCAATTTTGTTTCTAGAGGTGAATTTAGTACTAAAGAGCGTTTTGCATCACTTTATTTCAAAACCACAACTTTCCATCTCAATTAGAACTCGAGTTACAAACTTTTTTCTGCTTCATATGGGCTACAATGCTATAGACTTCGGTAAGAAAATACGAAAATTCTCAAAAACTGAGAAAGTTTTATTTTTTGCGACTAAAGTGTAATAAACTTTTCATAAGACATTTCAAAGTGATACATTTCAGTTCAAACCGTAAGTCTGTAGCATTATTAGTTTCTGAGATATCATCAAAAATCGTTTTCAGAATCTGAAAAACACAATTTTTTTGGAAATTTTTTTTTTCTCAATTTTGTTTCTAGAGGTGAATTTCGTACTATAGAGCGTTTTGCATCACTTTATTTCAAAACCACAACTTTCCATCTAAATTAGAACTCGAGTTACAAACTTTTTTCTTCTTCATATGGGCTACAATGCTATAGACTTCGCTAAGAAAATACGAAAATTCTCAAAAACTGAGAAAGTTTTATTTTTTGCGACTAAAGTGTAATAAACTTTTCATAAGACATTTCAAAGTGATACATTTCAGTTCAAACCGTAAGTCTGTAGCATTATTAGTTTCTGAGATATCATCAAAAATCGTTTTGAGAATCTGAAAAACACAATTTTTTTTGAAAAATTATTTTTCTCAATTTTGTTTATAGAGGTGAATTTAGTACTAAAGAGCGTTTTGCATCACTTTATTTCAAAACCGCAACTTTCCATCTTAATTAGAACTAGAGTTACAAACTTTTTTCTTCTTCATATGGGCTACAATGCTATAGACTTCGCTAAGAAAATACGAAAATTCTCAAATACTGAGAAAGTTTTATTTTTTGCGACTAAAGTGTAATAAACTTTTCATAAGACATTTCAAAGTGATACATTTCAATTCAAACCGTAAGTCTGTAGCATTAATAGTTTCTGAGATATCATCAAAAATCGTTTTGAGAATCTGAAAAACACAATTTTTTTTGAAAAATTATTTTTCTCAATTTTGTTTCTAGAGGTGAATTTGTACTATAGAGCGTTTTGCATCACTTTATTTCAAAACCACAACTTTCCATCTCAATTAGAACTCGAGTTACAAACTTTTTTCTTCTTCAAATGGGCTACAATGCTATAGACTTCGGTAAGAAAATACGAAAATTCTCAAAAACTGAGAAAGTTTTATTTTTTGCGACTAAAGTGTAATAAACTTTTTATAAGACAATTCAAAGTGATACATTTCAGTTCAAACCGTAAGTCTGTAGCATTATTAGTTTCTGAGATATCATCAAAAATCATTTTCAGAATCTGAAAAACACAATTTTTTTGGAAATTTTTTTTTTTCTCAATTTTGTTTCTAGAGGTGAATTTCGTACTATAGAGCGTTTTGCATCACTTTATTTCTAAACCGCAACTTTCCATCTAAATTAGAACTCGAGTTACAAACTTTTTTCTGCTTCATATGGGCTACAATGCTATAGACTTCGGTAAGAAAATACGAAAATTCTCAAAAACTGAGAAAGTTTTATTTTTTGCGACTAAAGTGTAATAAACTTTTCATAAGACAATTCAAAGTGATACATTTCAGTTCAAACCGTAAGTCTGTAGCATTTTTAGTTTCTGAGATATCATCAAAATACGTTTTCAGAATCTGAAAAACACAATTTTTTTGGAAATTTTTTTTTCTCAATTTTGTTTCTAGAGGTGAATTTAGTACTATAGAGCGTTTTGCATCACTTTATTTCAAAACCGCAAATTTCCATCTCAATTAGAACTCGAGTTACAAACTTTTTTCTGCTTCATATGGGCTACGATGCTATAGACTTCGGTAAGAAAATACGAAAATTCTCAAAAACTGAGAAAGTTTTATTTTTTGCGACTAAAGTGTAATAAACTTTTCATAAGACATTTCAAAGTGATACATTTCAGTTCAAACCGTAAGTCTGTAGCATTATTAGTTTCTGAGATATCATCAAAAATCGTTTTCAGAATCTGAAAAACACAATTTTTTTGGAAATTTTTTTTTTCTCAATTTTGTTTCTAGAGGTGAATTTCGTACTATAGAGCGTTTTGCATCACTTTATTTCTAAACCGCAACTTTCCATCTAAATTAGAACTCGAGTTACAAACTTTTTTCTTCTTCATATGGGCTACAATGCTATAGACTTCGCTAAGAAAATACGAAAATTCTCAAAAACTGAGAAAGTTTTATTTTTTGCGACTAAAGTGTAATAAACTTTTTATAAGACAATTCAAAGTGATACATTTCAGTTCAAACCGTAAGTCTGTAGCATTATTAGTTTCTGAGATATCATCAAAAATCGTTTTCAGAATCTGAAAAACACAATTTTTTTGGAAATTTTGTTTTCTCAATTTTGTTTCTAGAGGTGAATTTAGTACTATAGAGCGTTTTGCATCACTTTATTTCAAAACCGCAACTTTCCATCTAAATTAGAACTCGAGTTACAAACTTTTTTCTTCTTCATATGGGCTACAATGCTATAGACTTCGGTAAGAAAATACGAAAATTCTCAAAAACTGAGAAAGTTTTATTTTTTGCGACTAAAGTGCAATAAACTTAATATAAGACAATTCAAAGTGATACATTTCAGTTCAAACCGTAAGTCTGTAGCATTATTAGTTTCTGAGATATCATCAAAATACGTTTTCAGAATCTGAAAAACACATTTTTTTTGGAAAAATTTTTTTTCTCAATTTTGTTTCTAGAGGTGAATTTAGTACTATAGAGCGTTTTGCATCACTTTATTTCAAAACCGCAATTTTCCATCTCAATTAGAACTCGAGTTACAAACTTTTTTCTTCTTCAAATGGGCTACAATGCTATAGACTTCGGTAAGAAAATACGAAAATTCTCAAAAACTGAGAAAGTTTTATTTTTTGCGACTAAAGTGTAATAAACTTTTCATAAGACATTTCAAAGTAATACATTTCAGTTCAAACCGTAAGTCTGTAGCATTATTAGTTTCTGAGATATCATCAAAATATGTTTTCAGAATCTGAAAAACACAATTTTTTTTGAAAAAGTATTTTTCTCAATTTTGTTTCTAGAGGTGAATTTAGTACTATAGAGCGTTTTGCATCACTTTATTTCAAAACCGCAATTTTCCATCTCAATTAGAACTCGAGTTACAAACTTTTATTTTCTTTATTTGAGCTACAATGCTATAGACTTCGGTAAGAAAATACGAAAATTCTCAAAAACTGAGAAAGTTTTATTTTTTGCGACTAAAGTGTAATAAACTTAATATAAGACAATTCAAAGTGATACATTTCAGTTCAAACCGTAAGTCTGTAGCATTATTAGTTTCTGAGATATCATCAAAATACGTTTTCAGAATCTGAAAAACACAATTTTTTTGGAAATTTTTTTTTTCTCAATTTTGTTTCTAGAGGTGAATTTAGTACTAAAGAGCGTTTTGCATCACTTTATTTCAAAACCACAACTTTCCATCTCAATTAGAACTCGAGTTACAAACTTTTTTCTGCTTCATATGGGCTACAATGCTATAGACTTCGGTAAGAAAATACGAAAATTCTCAAAAACTGAGAAAGTTTTATTTTTTGCGACTAAAGTGTAATAAACTTTTCATAAGACATTTCAAAGTGATACATTTCAGTTCAAACCGTAAGTCTGTAGCATTATTAGTTTCTGAGATATCATCAAAAATCGTTTTCAGAATCTGAAAAACACAATTTTTTTGGAAATTTTTTTTTTCTCAATTTTGTTTCTAGAGGTGAATTTCGTACTATAGAGCGTTTTGCATCACTTTATTTCAAAACCACAACTTTCCATCTAAATTAGAACTCGAGTTACAAACTTTTTTCTTCTTCATATGGGCTACAATGCTATAGACTTCGCTAAGAAAATACGAAAATTCTCAAAAACTGAGAAAGTTTTATTTTTTGCGACTAAAGTGTAATAAACTTTTCATAAGACATTTCAAAGTGATACATTTCAGTTCAAACCGTAAGTCTGTAGCATTATTAGTTTCTGAGATATCATCAAAAATCGTTTTGAGAATCTGAAAAACACAATTTGTTTTGAAAAATTATTTTTCTCAATTTTGTTTATAGAGGTGAATTTAGTACTAAAGAGCGTTTTGCATCACTTTATTTCAAAACCGCAACTTTCCATCTTAATTAGAACTAGAGTTACAAACTTTTTTCTTCTTCATATGGGCTACAATGCTATAGACTTCGCTAAGAAAATACGAAAATTCTCAAATACTGAGAAAGTTTTATTTTTTGCGACTAAAGTGTAATAAACTTTTCATAAGACATTTCAAAGTGATACATTTCAATTCAAACCGTAAGTCTGTAGCATTAATAGTTTCTGAGATATCATCAAAAATCGTTTTGAGAATCTGAAAAACACAATTTTTTTTGAAAAATTATTTTTCTCAATTTTGTTTCTAGAGGTGAATTTGTACTATAGAGCGTTTTGCATCACTTTATTTCAAAACCACAACTTTCCATCTCAATTAGAACTCGAGTTACAAACTTTTTTCTTCTTCAAATGGGCTACAATGCTATAGACTTCGGTAAGAAAATACGAAAATTCTCAAAAACTGAGAAAGTTTTATTTTTTGCGACTAAAGTGTAATAAACTTTTTATAAGACAATTCAAAGTGATACATTTCAGTTCAAACCGTAAGTCTGTAGCATTATTAGTTTCTGAGATATCATCAAAAATCATTTTCAGAATCTGAAAAACACAATTTTTTTGGAATTTTTTTTTTTCTCAATTTTGTTTCTAGAGGTGAATTTCGTACTATAGAGCGTTTTGCATCACTTTATTTCTAAACCGCAACTTTCCATCTAAATTAGAACTCGAGTTATAAACTTTTTTCTTCTTCATATGGGCTACAATGCTATAGACTTCGCTAAGAAAATACGAAAATTCTCAAAAACTGAGAAAGTTTTATTTTTTGCGACTAAAGTGTAATAAACTTTTTATAAGACAATTCAAAGTGATACATTTCAGTTCAAACCGTAAGTCTGTAGCATTATTAGTTTCTGAGATATCATCAAAAATCGTTTTCAGAATCTGAAAAACACAATTTTTTTGGAAATTTTGTTTTCTCAATTTTGTTTCTAGAGGTGAATTTAGTACTATAGAGCGTTTTGCATCACTTTATTTCAAAACCGCAACTTTCCATCTAAATTAGAACTCGAGTTACAAACTTTTTTCTTCTTCATATGGGCTACAATGCTATAGACTTCGGTAAGAAAATACGAAAATTCTCAAAAACTGAGAAAGTTTTATTTTTTGCGACTAAAGTGCAATAAACTTAATATAAGACAATTCAAAGTGATACATTTCAGTTCAAACCGTAAGTCTGTAGCATTATTAGTTTCTGAGATATCATCAAAATACGTTTTCAGAATCTGAAAAACACATTTTTTTTGGAAAAAATTTTTTTCTCAATTTTGTTTCTAGAGGTGAATTTAGTACTATAGAGCGTTTTGCATCACTTTATTTCAAAACCGCAATTTTCCATCTCAATTAGAACTCGAGTTACAAACTTTTTTCTTCTTCAAATGGGCTACAATGCTATAGACTTCGGTAAGAAAATACGAAAATTCTCAAAAACTGAGAAAGTTTTATTTTTTGCGACTAAAGTGTAATAAACTTTTCATAAGACATTTCAAAGTAATACATTTCAGTTCAAACCGTAAGTCTGTAGCATTATTAGTTTCTGAGATATCATCAAAATATGTTTTCAGAATCTGAAAAACACAATTTTTTTTGAAAAAGTATTTTTCTCAATTTTGTTTCTAGAGGTGAATTTAGTACTATAGAGCGTTTTGCATCACTTTATTTCAAAACCGCAATTTTCCATCTCAATTAGAACTCGAGTTACAAACTTTTATTTTCTTTATTTGAGCTACAATGCTATAGACTTCGGTAAGAAAATACGAAAATTCTCAAATACTGAGAAAGTTTTATTTTTTGCGACTAAAGTGTAATAAACTTTTCATAAGACATTTCAAAGTGATACATTTCAATTCAAACCGTAAGTCTGTAGCATTAATAGTTTCTGAGATATCATCAAAAATCGTTTTGAGAATCTGAAAAACACAATTTTTTTTGAAAAATTATTTTTCTCAATTTTGTTTCTAGAGGTGAATTTGTACTATAGAGCGTTTTGCATCACTTTATTTCAAAACCACAACTTTCCATCTCAATTAGAACTCGAGTTACAAACTTTTTTCTTCTTCAAATGGGCTACAATGCTATAGACTTCGGTAAGAAAATACGAAAATTCTCAAAAACTGAGAAAGTTTTATTTTTTGCGACTAAAGTGTAATAAACTTTTTATAAGACAATTCAAAGTGATACATTTCAGTTCAAACCGTAAGTCTGTAGCATTATTAGTTTCTGAGATATCATCAAAAATCGTTTTCAGAATCTGAAAAACACAATTTTTTTTAAAATTTTGTTTTCTCAATTTTGTTTCTAGAGGTGAATTTAGTACTATAGAGCGTTTTGCATCACTTTATTTCAAAACCGCAACTTTCCATCTAAATTAGAACTCGAGTTACAAACTTTTTTCTTCTTCATATGGGCTACAATGCTATAGACTTCGGTAAGAAAATACGAAAATTCTCAAGAACTGAGAAAGTTTTATTTTTAGCGACTAAAGTGTAATAAACTTAATATAAGACAATTCAAAGTGATACATTTCAGTTCAAACCGTAAGTCTGTAGCATTATTAGTTTCTGAGATATCATCAAAATACGTTTTCAGAATCTGAAAAACACAATTTTTTTGGAAATTTTTTTTTTCTCAATTTTGTTTCTAGAGGTGAATTTAGTACTATAGAGCGTTTTGCATCACTTTATTTCAAAACCGCATATTTCCATCTCAATTAGAACTCGAGTTACAAACTTTTTTCTGCTTCATATGGGCTACAATGCTATAGACTTCGGTAAGAAAATACGAAAACTCTCAAAAACTGAGAAAGTTTTATTTTTTGCGACTAAAGTGTAATAAACTTTTCATAAGACATTTCAAAGTGATACATTTCAGTTCAAACCGTAAGTCTGTAGCATTATTAGTTTCTGAGATATCATCAAAAATCGTTTTGAGAATCTGAAAAACACAATTTTTTTTGAAAAATTATTTTTCTCAATTTTGTTTATAGAGGTGATTTTAGTACTAAAGAGCGTTTTGCATCACTTTATTTCAAAACCGCAACTTTCCATCTTAATTAGAACTAGAGTTACAAACTTTTTTCTTCTTCATATGGGCTACAATGCTATAGACTTCGCTAAGAAAATACGAAAATTCTCAAATACTGAGAAAGTTTTATTTTTTGCGACTAAAGTGTAATAAACTTTTCATAAGACATTTCAAAGTGATACATTTCAGTTCAAACCGTAAGTCTGTAGCATTATTAGTTTCTGAGATATCATCAAAATATGTTTTCAGAATCTGAAAAACACAATTTTTTTTGAAAAAGTATTTTTCTCAATTTTGTTTCTAGAGGTGAATTTAGTACTATAGAGCGTTTTGCATCACTTTATTTCAAAACCGCAATTTTCCATCTCAATTAGAACTCGAGTTACAAACTTTTATTTTCTTTATTTGAGCTACAATGCTATAGACTTCGGTAAGAAAATACGAAAATTCTCAAAAACTGAGAAAGTTTTATTTTTTGCGACTAAAGTGTAATAAACTTAATATAAGACAATTCAAAGTGATACATTTCAGTTCAAACCGTAAGTCTGTAGCATTATTAGTTTCTGAGATATCATCAAAATACGTTTTCAGAATCTGAAAAACACAATTTTTTTGGAAATTTTTTTTTTCTCAATTTTGTTTCTAGAGGTGAATTTAGTACTATAGAGCGTTTTGCATCACTTTATTTCAAAACCACAACTTTCCATCTCAATTAGAACTCGAGTTACAAACTTTTTTCTTCTTCATATGGGCTACAATGCTATAGACTTCGGTAAGAAAATACGAAAATTCTCAAAAACTGAGAAAGTTTTATTTTTTGCGACTAAAGTGTAATAAACTTTTCATAAGACATTTCAAAGTGATACATTTCAGTTCAAACCGTAAGTCTGTAGCATTATTAGTTTCTGAGATATCATCAAAAATCGTTTTCAGAATCTGAAAAACACAATTTTTTTGGAAATTTTTTTTTTCTCAATTTTGTTTCTAGAGGTGAATTTCGTACTATAGAGCGTTTTGCATCACTTTATTTCAAAACCACAACTTTCCATCTAAATTAGAACTCGAGTTACAAACTTTTTTCTTCTTCATATGGGCTACAATGCTATAGACTTCGCTAAGAAAATACGAAAATTCTCAAAAACTGAGAAAGTTTTATTTTTTGCGACTTAAGTGTAATAAACTTTTCATAAGACATTTCAAAGTGATACATTTCAGTTCAAACCGTAAGTCTGTAGCATTATTAATTTCTGAGATATCATCAAAAATCGTTTTGAGAATCTGAAAAACACAATTTTTTTTGAAAAATTATTTTTCTCAATTTTGTTTATAGAGGTGAATTTAGTACTAAAGAGCGTTTTGCATCACTTTATTTCAAAACCGCAACTTTCCATCTTAATTAGAACTAGAGTTACAAACTTTTTTCTTCTTCATATGGGCTACAATGCTATAGACTTCGCTAAGAAAATACGAAAATTCTCAAATACTGAGAAAGTTTTATTTTTTGCGACTAAAGTGTAATAAACTTTTCATAAGACATTTCAAAGTGATACATTTCAATTCAAACCGTAAGTCTGTAGCATTAATAGTTTCTGAGATATCATCAAAAATCGTTTTGAGAATCTGAAAAACACAATTTTTTTTGAAAAATTATTTTTCTCAATTTTGTTTCTAGAGGTGAATTTGTACTATAGAGCGTTTTGCATCACTTTATTTCAAAACCACAACTTTCCATCTCAATTAGAACTCGAGTTACAAACTTTTTTCTTCTTCAAATGGGCTACAATGCTATAGACTTCGGTAAGAAAATACGAAAATTCTCAAAAACTGAGAAAGTTTTATTTTTTGCGACTAAAGTGTAATAAACTTTTTATAAGACAATTCAAAGTGATACATTTCAGTTCAAACCGTAAGTCTGTAGCATTATTAGTTTCTGAGATATCATCAAAAATCGTTTTCAGAATCTGAAAAACACAATTTTTTTTAAAATTTTGTTATCTCAATTTTGTTTCTAGAGGTGAATTTAGTACTATAGAGCGTTTTGCATCACTTTATTTCAAAACCGCAACTTTCCATCTAAATTAGAACTCGAGTTACAAACTTTTTTCTTCTTCATATGGGCTACAATGCTATAGACTTCGGTAAGAAAATACGAAAATTCTCAAGAACTGAGAAAGTTTTATTTTTAGCGACTAAAGTGTAATAAACTTAATATAAGACAATTCAAAGTGATACATTTCAGTTCAAACCGTAAGTCTGTAGCATTATTAGTTTCTGAGATATCATCAAAATACGTTTTCAGAATCTGAAAAACACAATTTTTTTGGAAATTTTTTTTTTCTCAATTTTGTTTCTAGAGGTGAATTTAGTACTATAGAGCGTTTTGCATCACTTTATTTCAAAACCGCATATTTCCATCTCAATTAGAACTCGAGTTACAAACTTTTTTCTGCTTCATATGGGCTACAATGCTATAGACTTCGGTAAGAAAATACGAAAACTCTCAAAAACTGAGAAAGTTTTATTTTTTGCGACTAAAGTGTAATAAACTTTTCATAAGACATTTCAAAGTGATACATTTCAGTTCAAACCGTAAGTCTGTAGCATTATTAGTTTCTGAGATATCATCAAAAATCGTTTTGAGAATCTGAAAAACACAATTTTTTTTGAAAAATTATTTTTCTCAATTTTGTTTATAGAGGTGATTTTAGTACTAAAGAGCGTTTTGCATCACTTTATTTCAAAACCGCAACTTTCCATCTTAATTAGAACTAGAGTTACAAACTTTTTTCTTCTTCATATGGGCTACAATGCTATAGACTTCGCTAAGAAAATACGAAAATTCTCAAATACTGAGAAAGTTTTATTTTTTGCGACTAAAGTGTAATAAACTTTTCATAAGACATTTCAAAGTGATACATTTCAGTTCAAACCGTAAGTCTGTAGCATTAATAGTTTCTGAGATATCATCAAAAATCGTTTTGAGAATCTGAAAAACACAATTTTTTTTGAAAAATTATTTTTCTCAATTTTGTTTCTAGAGGTGAATTTGTACTATAGAGCGTTTTGCATCACTTTATTTCAAAACCACAACTTTCCATCTCAATTAGAACTCGAGTTACAAACTTTTTTCTTCTTCAAATGGGCTACAATGCTATAGACTTCGGTAAGAAAATACGAAAATTCTCAAAAACTGAGAAAGTTTTATTTTTTGCGACTAAAGTGTAATAAACTTTTCAGAAGACATTTCAAAGTAATACATTTCAGTTCAAACCGTAAGTCTGTAGCATTATTAGTTTCTGAGATATCATCAAAATATGTTTTCAGAATCTGAAAAACACAATTTTTTTTGAAAAAGTATTTTTCTCAATTTTGTTTCTAGAGGTGAATTTAGTACTATAGAGCGTTTTGCATCACTTTATTTCAAAACCGCAATTTTCCATCTCAATTAGAACTCGAGTTACAAACTTTTATTTTCTTTATTTGAGCTACAATGCTATAGACTTCGCTAAAAAAATACGAAAATTCTTAAAAACTGAAAAAGTTTTTTTTTTTGCGACTAAAGTGTAATAAACTTTTCATAAGACATTTCAAAGTGATACATTTCAGTTCAAACCGTAAGTCTGTAGCATTATTAGTTTCTGAGATATCATCAAAAATCGTTTTGAGAATCTGAAAAACACAATTTTTTTTGAAAAATTATTTTTCTCAATTTTGTTTCTAGAGGTGAATTTAGTACTATAGAGCGTTTTGCATCACTTTATTTCAAAACCGCAACTTTCCATCTTAATTAGAACTAGAGTAACAAACTTTTTTCTTCTTCATATGGGCTACAATGCTATAGACTTCGCTAAGAAAATACAAAAATTCTCAAAAACTGAGAAAGTTTTATTTTTTGCGACTAAAGTGTAATAAACTTTTCATAAGACATTTCAAAGTGATACATTTCAGTTCAAACCGTAAGTCTGTAGCATTATTAGTTTCTGAGATATCATCAAAAATCGTTTTGAAAATCTGAAAAACACAATTTTTTTTGAAAAATTATTTTTCTCAATTTTGTTTATAGAGGTGAATTTAGTACTATAGAGCGTTTTGCATCACTTTATTTCAAAACCGCAAATTTCCATCTCAATTAGAACTCGAGTTACAAACTTTTTTCTTCTTCAAATGGGCTACAATGCTATAGACTTCGGTAAGAAAATACGAAAATTCTCAAAAACTGAGAAAGTTTTATTTTTTGCGACTAAAGTGTAATAAACTTTTCATAAGACATTTCAAAGTAATACATTTCAGTTCAAACCGTAAGTCTGTAGGATTATTAGTTTCTGAGATATCATCAAAATATGTTTTCAGAATCTGAAAAACACAATTTTTTTTGAAAAAGTATTTTTCTCAATTTTGTTTCTAGAGGTGAATTTAGTACTATAGAGCGTTTTGCATCACTTTATTTCAAAACCGCAATTTTCCATCTGAATTAGAACTCGAGTTACAAACTTTTTTCTGCTTCATATGGGCTACAATGCTATAGACTTCGGTAAGAAAATACGAAAATTCTCAAAAACTGAGAAAGTTTTATTTTTTGCGACTAAAGTGTAATAAACTTTTCATAAGACATTTCAAAGTGATACATTTCAGTTCAAATCGTAAGTCTGTAGCATTATTAGTTTCTGAGATATCATCAAAAATCGTTTTCAGAATCTGAAAAACACAATTTTTTTTGGAAAAATTATTTTTCTCAATTTTTTTTCTAGAGGTGAATTTAAAACTATAGAATGTTTCGCATCACTTTATTTCAAAACCGCAATTTTCCATCTCAATTAGAACTCGAGTTACAAACTTTTTTCTTCTTCATATGGGCTACAATGCTATAGACTTCGGTAAGAAAATACGAAAATTCTCAAAAACTGAGAAAGTTTTATTTTTTGCGACTAAAGTGTAATAAACTTTTTATAAGACAATTCAAAGTGATACATTTGAGTTCAAACCGTAATTCTGTAGCATTATTAGTTTCTGAGATATCATCAAAAATCGTTTTCAGAATCTGAAAAACACAATTTTTTTTGAAAAATTATTTTTCTCAATTTTGTTTCTAGAGGTGAATTTAGTACTAAAGAGCGTTTTGCATCACTTTATTTCAAAACCGCAACTTTCCATCTTAATTAGAACTAGAGTTACAAACTTTTTTCTTCTTCATATGGGCTACAATGCTATAGACTTCGCTAAAAAAATACGAAAATTCTCAAAAACTGAAAAAGTTTTATTTTTTGCGACTAAAGTGTAATAAACTTTTCATAAGACATTTCAAAGTGATACATTTCAGTTCAAACCGTAAGTCTGTAGCATTATTAGTTTCTGAGATATTATCAAAAATCGTTTTCAGAATCTCGAAAACACAATTTTTTTGAAAAATTATTTTTCTCAATTTTGTTTCTAGAGGTAAATTAAGTACTAAAGAGCGTTTTGCATCACTTTATTTCAAAACCACAACTTTCCATCTCAATTAGAACTCGAGTTACAAACTTTTTTCTTCTTCAAATGGGCTACAATGCTATAGACTTCGGTAAGAAAATACGAAAATTCTCAAAAACTGAGAAAGTTTTATTTTTTGCGACTAAAGTGTAATAAACTTTTTATAAGACAATTCAAAGTGATACATTTCAGTTCAAACCGTAATTCTGTAGCATTATTAGTTTCTGAGATATCATCAAAAATCGTTTTGAGAATCTGAAAAACACAATTTTTTTTGAAAAATTATTTTTCTCAATTTTGTTTCTAGAGGTGAATTTAGTACTATAGAGCGTTTTGCATCACTTTATTTCAAAACCACAACTTTCCATCTCAATTAGAACTCGAGTTACAAACTTTTTTCTTCTTCAAATGGGCTACAATGCTATAGACTTCGGTAAGAAAATACGAAAATTCTCAAAAACTGAGAAAGTTTTATTTTTTGCGACTAAAGTGTAATAAACTTTTCATAAGACATTTCAAAGTAATACATTTCAGTTCAAACCGTAAGTCTGTAGCATTATTAGTTTCTGAGATATCATCAAAATATGTTTTCAGAATCTTAAAAACACAATTTTTTTTGAAAAAGTATTTTTCTCAATTTTGTTTCTAGAGGTGAATTTAGTACTATAGAGCGTTTTGCATCACTTTATTTCAAAACCGCAATTTTCCATCTCAATTAGAACTCGAGTTACAAAGTTTTTTCTTCTTCATATGGGCTACAATGCTATAGACTTCGGTAAGAAAATACGAAAATTCTCAAAAACTGAGAAAGTTTTATTTTTTGCGACTAAAGTGTAAATAACTTTTTATAAGACAATTCAAAGTGATACATTTCAGTTCAAACCGTAATTCTGTAGCATTATTAGTTTCTGAGATATCATCAAAAATCGTTTTCAGAATCTGAAAAACACAATTTTTTTTGAAAAATTATTTTTCTCAATTTTGTTTCTAGAGGTGAATTTAGTACTAAAGAGCTTTTTGCATCACTTTATTTCAAAACCGCAACTTTCCATCTAAATTAGAACTCGAGTTACAAACTTTTTTCTTCTTCATATAGGCTACAATGCCATAATCATCGGTAAGAAAATACGAAAATTCTCAAAAACTGAGAAAGTTTTATTTTTTGCGACTAAAGTGTAATAATTTTTTCATAAGGCATTTTAAAGTGCTACATTTCAGTTCAAACCGTAAGTCTGTAGCATTATTAGTTTCTGAGATATCATCAAAATACGTTTTCAGAATATGAAAAACACAATTTTTTTGTAATTTTTTTTTTCAATTTTGTTTCTAGAGGTGAATTTAGTACTATAGAGCGTTTTGCATCACTTTATTTCAAAACCGCAATTTTCCATCTCAATTAGAACTCGAGTTACAAACTTTTTTCTTCTTCATATGGGCTACAATGCTATAGACTTCGGTAAGAAAATACGAAAATTCTCAAAAACTGAGAAAGTTTTATTTTTTGCGACTAAAGTGTAATAAACTTTTTATAACACAATTCAAAGTGATACATTTCAGTTCAAACCGTAAGTCTGTAGCATTATTAGTTTCTGAGATATCATCAAAAATCGTTTTCAGAATCTGAAAAACACAATTTTTTTGGAAATTTTTTTTTTCTCAATTTTGTTTCTAGAGGTGAATTTCGTACTATAGAGCGTTTTGCATCACTTTATTTCTAAACCGCAACTTTCCATCTAAATTAGAACTCGAGTTACAAACTTTTTTCTTCTTCATATGGGCTACAATGCTATAGACTTCGGTAAGAAAATACGAAAATTCTCAAAAACTGAGAAAGTTTTATTTTTTGCGACTAAAGTGTAATAAACTTAATATAAGACAATTCAAAGTGATACATTTCAGTTCAAACCGTAAGTCTGTAGCATTATTAGTTTCTGAGATATCATCAAAATACGTTTTCAGAATCTGAAAAACACAATTTTTTTGGAAATTTTTTTTTCTCAATTTTGTTTCTAGAGGTGAATTTAGTACTATAGAGCGTTTTGCATCACTTTATTTCAAAACCGCAACTTTCCATCTTAATTAGAACTAGAGTTACAAACTTTTTTCTTCTTCATATGGGCTACAATGCTATAGACTTCGCTAAAAAAATACGAAAATTCTCAAAAACTGAAAAAGTTTTATTTTTTGCGACTAAAGTGTAACAAACTTTTCATAAGAAATTTCAAAGTAATACATTTCAGTTCAAACCGTAAGTCTGTAGCATTATTAGTTTCTGAGATATCATCAAAAATCGTTTTGAGAATCTGAAAAACACAATTTTTTTTGAAAAATTATTTTTCTCAATTTTGTTTCTAGAGGTGAATTTAGTACTAAAGAGCGTTTTGCATCACTTTATTTCAAAACCGCAACTTTCCATCTAAATTAGAACTCAAGTTACAAACTTTTTTCTTCTTCATATGGGCTACAATGCTATAGACTTCGGTAAGAAAATACAAAAATTCTCAAAAACTGAGAAAGTTTTATTTTTTGCGACTAAAGTGTAATAAACTTTTCATAAGACATTTCAAAGTGATACATTTCAGTTCAAACCGTAAGTCTGTAGCATTATTAGTTTCTGAGATATCATCAAAAATCGTTTTCAGAATCTGAAAAACACAATTTTTTTTGAAAAATAATTTTTCTCAATTTTGTTTCTAGAGGTGAATTTAGTACTCAAGAGCGTTTTGCATCACTTTATTTCAAAACCGCAACTTTCCATCTAAATTAGAACTCGAGTTACAAACTTTTTTCTTCTTCATATAGGCTACAAAGCTATAGACTTCGGTAAGAAAATACGAAAATTCTCAAAAACTGAGAAAGTTTTATTTTTTGCGACTAAAGTGTAATAAACTTTTCATAAGACATTTCAAAGTAATACATTTCAGTTCAAACCGTAAGTCTGTAGCATTATTAGTTTCTGAGATATCATCAAAATATGTTTTCAGAATCTTAAAAACACAATTTTTTTTGAAAAAGTATTTTTCTCAATTTTGTTTCTAGAGGTGAATTTAGTACTATAGAGCGTTTTGCATCACTTTATTTCAAAACCGCAATTTTCCATCTCAATTAGAACTCGAGTTACAAAGTTTTTTCTTCTTCATATGGGCTACAATGCTATAGACTTCGGTAAGAAAATACGAAAATTCTCAAAAACTGAGAAAGTTTTATTTTTTGCGACTAAAGTGTAATAAACTTTTTATAAGACAATTCAAAGTGATACATTTCAGTTCAAACCGTAAGTCTGTAGCATTATTAGTTTCTGAGATATCATCAAAATACGTTTTCAGAATATGAAAAACACAATTTTTTTGTAATTTTTTTTTTCAATTTTGTTTCTAGAGGTGAATTTAGTACTATAGAGCGTTTTGCATCACTTTATTTCAAAACCGCAATTTTCCATCTCAATTAGAACTCGAGTTACAAACTTTTTTCTTCTTCATATGGGCTACAATGCTATAGACTTCGGTAAGAAAATACGAAAATTCTCAAAAACTGAGAAAGTTTTATTTTTTGCGACTAAAGTCTAATAAACTTTTTATAACACAATTCAAAGTGATACATTTCAGTTCAAACCGTAAGTCTGTAGCATTATTAGTTTCTGAGATATCATCAAAAATCGTTTTCAGAATCTGAAAAACACATTTTTTTTGGAAAATTTTTTTTTCTCAATTTTGTTTCTAGAGGTGAATTTCGTACTATAGAGCGTTTTGCATCACTTTATTTCTAAACCGCAACTTTCCATCTAAATTAGAACTCGAGTTACAAACTTTTTTCTTCTTCATATGGGCTACAATGCTATAGACTTCGGTAAGAAAATACGAAAATTCTCAAAAACTGAGAAAGTTTTATTTTTTGCGACTAAAGTGTAATAAACTTAATATAAGACAATTCAAAGTGATACATTTCAGTTCAAACCGTAAGTCTGTAGCATTATTAGTTTCTGAGATATCATCAAAATACGTTTTCAGAATCTGAAAAACACAATTTTTTTGGAAAATTTTTTTTTCTCAATTTTGTTTCTAGAGGTGAATTTAGTACTATAGAGCGTTTTGCATCACTTTATTTCAAAACCGCAACTTTCCATCTTAATTAGAACTAGAGTTACAAACTTTTTTCTTCTTCATATGGGCTACAATGCTATAGACTTCGCTAAAAAAATACGAAAATTCTCAAAAACTGAAAAAGTTTTATTTTTTGCGACTAAAGTGTAATAAACTTTTCATAAGACATTTCAAAGTGATACATTTCAGTTCAAACCGTAAGTCTGTAGCATTATTAGTTTCTGAGATATCATCAAAAATCGTTTTGAGAATCTGAAAAACACAATTTTTTTTGAAAAATTATTTTTCTCAATTTTGTTTCTAGAGGTGAATTTAGTACTAAAGAGCGTTTTGCATCACTTTATTTCAAAACCGCAACTTTCCATCTAAATTAGAACTCAAGTTACAAACTTTTTTCTTCTTCATATGGGCTACAATGCTATAGACTTCGGTAAGAAAATACAAAAATTCTCAAAAACTGAGAAAGTTTTATTTTTTGCGACTAAAGTGTAATAAACTTTTCATAAGACATTTCAAAGTGATACATTTCAGTTCAAACCGTAAGTCTGTAGCATTATTAGTTTCTTAGATATCATCAAAAATCGTTTTCAGAATCTGAAAAACACAATTTTTTTTGAAAAATAATTTTTCTCAATTTTGTTTCTAGAGGTGAATTTAGTACTCAAGAGCGTTTTGCATCACTTTATTTCAAAACCGCAACTTTCCATCTAAATTAGAACTCGAGTTACAAACTTTTTTCTTCTTCATATAGGCTACAAAGCTATAGACATCGGTAAGAAAATACGAAAATTCTCAAAAACTGAGAAAGTTTTATTTTTTGCGACTAAAGTGTAATAATTTTTTCATAAGGCATTTTAAAGTGCTACATTTCAGTTCAAACCGTAAGTCTGTAGCATTATTAGTTTCTGAGATATCATCAAAATACGTTTTCAGAATCTGAAAAACACAATTTTTTTGGAAATTTTTTTTTTCTCAATTTTGTTTCTAGAGGTGAATTTCGTACTATAGAGCGTTTTGCATCACTTTATTTCAAAACCGCAACTTTCCATCTAAATTAGAACTCGAGTTACAAACTTTTTTCTTCTTCATATGGGCTACAATGCTATAGACTTCGGTAAGAAAATACGAAAATTCTCAAAAACTGAGAAAGTTTTATTTTTTGCGACTAAAGTGTAATAAACTTAATATAAGACAATTCAAAGTGATACATTTCAGTTCAAACCGTAAGTCTGTAGCATTATTAGTTTCTGAGATATCATCAAAATACGTTTTCAGAATCTGAAAAACACAATTTTTTTGGAAAATTTTTTTTTCTCAATTTTGTTTCTAGAGGTGAATTTAGTACTATAGAGCGTTTTGCATCACTTTATTTCAAAACCGCAACTTTCCATCTTAATTAGAACTAGAGTTACAAACTTTTTTCTTCTTCATATGGGCTACAATGCTATAGACTTCGCTAAGAAAATACGAAAATTCTCAAAAACCGAGAAAGTTTTATTTTTTGCGACTAAAGTGTAATAAACTTTTCATAAGACATTTCAAAGTGATACATTTCAGTTCAAACCGTAAGTCTGTAGCATTATTAGTTTCTGAGATATCATCAAAAATCGTTTTGAGAATCTGAAAAACACAATTTTTTTTGAAAAATTATTTTTCTCAATTTTGTTTCTAGAGGTGAATTTGTACTATAGAGCGTTTTGCATCACTTTATTTCAAAACCACAACTTTCCATCTCAATTAGAACTCGAGTTACAAACTTTTTTCTTCTTCAAATGGGCTACAATGCTATAGACTTCGGTAAGAAAATACGAAAATTCTCAAAAACTGAGAAAGTTTTATTTTTTGCGACTAAAGTGTAATAAACTTTTCAGAAGACATTTCAAAGTAATACATTTCAGTTCAAACCGTAAGTCTGTAGCATTATTAGTTTCTGAGATATCATCAAAATATGTTTTCAGAATCTGAAAAACACAATTTTTTTTGAAAAAGTATTTTTCTCAATTTTGTTTCTAGAGGTGAATTTAGTACTATAGAGCGTTTTGCATCACTTTATTTCAAAACCGCAATTTTCCATCTCAATTAGAACTCGAGTTACAAACTTTTATTTTCTTTATTTGAGCTACAATGCTATAGACTTCGCTAAAAAAATACGAAAATTCTCAAAAACTGAAAAAGTTTTTTTTTTTGCGACTAAAGTGTAATAAACTTTTCATAAGACATTTCAAAGTGATACATTTCAGTTCAAACCGTAAGTCTGTAGCATTATTAGTTTCTGAGATATCATCAAAAATCGTTTTGAGAATCTGAAAAACACAATTTTTTTTGAAAAATTATTTTTCTCAATTTTGTTTCTAGAGGTGAATTTAGTACTATAGAGCGTTTTGCATCACTTTATTTCAAAACCGCAACTTTCCATCTTAATTAGAACTAGAGTAACAAACTTTTTTCTTCTTCATATGGGCTACAATGCTATAGACTTCGCTAAGAAAATACAAAAATTCTCAAAAACTGAGAAAGTTTTATTTTTTGCGACTAAAGTGTAATAAACTTTTCATAAGACATTTCAAAGTGATACATTTCAGTTCAAACCGTAAGTCTGTAGCATTATTAGTTTCTGAGATATCATCAAAAATCGTTTTGAAAATCTGAAAAACACAATTTTTTTTGAAAAATTATTTTTCTCAATTTTGTTTATAGAGGTGAATTTAGTACTATAGAGCGTTTTGCATCACTTTATTTCAAAACCGCAAATTTCCATCTCAATTAGAACTCGAGTTACAAACTTTTTTCTTCTTCAAATGGGCTACAATGCTATAGACTTCGGTAAGAAAATACGAAAATTCTCAAAAACTGAGAAAGTTTTATTTTTTGCGACTAAAGTGTAATAAACTTTTCATAAGACATTTCAAAGTAATACATTTCAGTTCAAACCGTAATTCTGTAGCATTATTAGTTTCTGAGATATCATCAAAATATGTTTTCAGAATCTGAAAAACACAATTTTTTTTGAAAAAGTATTTTCCTCAATTTTGTTTCTAGAGGTGAATTTAGTACTATAGAGCGTTTTGCATCACTTTATTTCAAAACCGCAATTTTCCATCTCAATTAGAACTCGAGTTACAAACTTTTTTCTGCTTCATATGGGCTACAATGCTATAGACTTCGGTAAGAAAATACGAAAATTCTCAAAAACTGAGAAAGTTTTATTTTTTGCGACTAAAGTGTAATAAACTTTTCATAAGACATTTCAAAGTGATACATTTCAGTTCAAACCGTAAGTCTGTAGCATTATTAGTTTCTGAGATATCATCAAAAATCGTTTTCAGAATCTGAAAAACACAATTTTTTTTGGAAAAATTATTTTTCTCAATTTTTTTTCTAGAGGTGAATTTAAAACTATAGAATGTTTCGCATCACTTTATTTCAAAACCGCAATTTTCCATCTCAATTAGAACTCGAGTTACAAACTTTTTTCTTCTTCATATGGGCTACAATGCTATAGACTTCGGTAAGAAAATACGAAAATTCTCAAAAACTGAGAAAGTTTTATTTTTTGCGACTAAAGTGTAATAAACTTTTTATAAGACAATTCAAAGTGATACATTTGAGTTCAAACCGTAATTCTGTAGCATTATTAGTTTCTGAGATATCATCAAAAATCGTTTTCAGAATCTGAAAAACACAATTTTTTTTGAAAAATTATTTTTCTCAATTTTGTTTCTAGAGGTGAATTTAGTACTAAAGAGCGTTTTGCATCACTTTATTTCAAAACCGCAACTTTCCATCTTAATTAGAACTAGAGTTACAAACTTTTTTCTTCTTCATATGGGCTACAATGCTATAGACTTCGCTAAAAAAATACGAAAATTCTCAAAAACTGAAAAAGTTTTATTTTTTGCGACTAAAGTGTAATAAACTTTTCATAAGACATTTCAAAGTGATACATTTCAGTTCAAACCGTAAGTCTGTAGCATTATTAGTTTTTGAGATATCATCAAAAATCGTTTTGAGAATCTGAAAAACACAATTTTTTTTTAAAAATTATTTTTCTCAATTTTGTTTCTAGAGGTGAATTTAGTACTATAGAGCGTTTTGCATCACTTTATTTCAAAACCACAACTTTCCATCTCAATTAGAACTCGAGTTACAAACTTTTTTCTTCTTCAAATGGGCTACAATGCTATAGACTTCGGTAAGAAAATACGAAAATTCTCAAAAACTGAGAAAGTTTTATTTTTTGCGACTAAAGTGTAATAAACTTTTTATAAGACAATTCAAAGTGATACATTTCAGTTCAAACCGTAATTCTGTAGCATTATTAGTTTCTGAGATATCATCAAAAATCGTTTTGAGAATCTGAAAAACACAATTTTTTTTGAAAAATTATTTTTCTCAATTTTGTTTCTAGAGGTGAATTTAGTACTATAGAGCGTTTTGCATCACTTTATTTCAAAACCACAACTTTCCATCTCAATTAGAACTCGAGTTACAAACTTTTTTCTTCTTCAAATGGGCTACAATGCTATAGACTTCGGTAAGAAAATACGAAAATTCTCAAAAACTGAGAAAGTTTTATTTTTTGCGACTAAAGTGTAATAAATTTTTCATAAGACATTTCAAAGTAATACATTTCAGTTCAAACCGTAAGTCTGTAGCATTATTAGTTTCTGAGATATCATCAAAATATGTTTTCAGAATCTTAAAAACACAATTTTTTTTGAAAAAGTATTTTTCTCAATTTTGTTTCTAGAGGTGAATTTAGTACTATAGAGCGTTTTGCATCACTTTATTTCAAAACCGCAATTTTCCATCTCAATTAGAACTCGAGTTACAAAGTTTTTTCTTCTTCATATGGGCTACAATGCTATAGACTTCGGTAAGAAAATACGAAAATTCTCAAAAACTGAGAAAGTTTTATTTTTTGCGACTAAAGTGTAATAAACTTTTTATAAGACAATTCAAAGTGATACATTTCAGTTCAAACCGTAATTCTGTAGCATTATTAGTTTCTGAGATATCATCAAAAATCGTTTTCAGAATCTGAAAAACACAATTTTTTTTGAAAAATTATTTTTCTCAATTTTGTTTCTAGAGGTGAATTTAGTACTAAAGAGCTTTTTGCATCACTTTATTTCAAAACCGCAACTTTCCATCTAAATTAGAACTCGAGTTACAAACTTTTTTCTTCTTCATATAGGCTACAATGCTATAGACATCGGTAAGAAAATACGAAAATTCTCAAAAACTGAGAAAGTTTTATTTTTTGCGACTAAAGTGTAATAATTTTTTCATAAGGCATTTTAAAGTGCTACATTTCAGTTCAAACCGTAAGTCTGTAGCATTATTAGTTTCTGAGATATTATCAAAATACGTTTTCAGAATATGAAAAACACAATTTTTTTGTAATTTTTTTTTTTCAATTTTGTTTCTAGAGGTGAATTTCGTACTATAGAGCGTTTTGCATCACTTTATTTCAAAACCGCAACTTTCCATCTAAATTAGAACTCGAGTTACAAACTTTTTTCTTCTTCATATGGGCTACAATGCTATAGACTTCGGTAAGAAAATACGAAAATTCTCAAAAACTGAGAAAGTTTTATTTTTTGCGACTAAAGTGTAATAAACTTAATATAAGACAATTCAAAGTGATACATTTCAGTTCAAACCGTAAGTCTGTAGCATTATTAGTTTCTGAGATATCATCAAAATACGTTTTCAGAATCTGAAAAACACAATTTTTTTGGAAAATTTTTTTTTCTCAATTTTGTTTCTAGAGGTGAATTTAGTACTATAGAGCGTTTTGCATCACTTTATTTCAAAACCGCAACTTTCCATCTAAATTAGAACTCAAGTTACAAACTTTTTTCTTCTTCATATGGGCTACAATGCTATAGACTTCGGTAAGAAAATACAAAAATTCTCAAAAACTGAGAAATTTTTATTTTTTGCGACTAAAGTGTAATAAACTTTTCATAAGACATTTCAAAGTGATACATTTCAGTTCAAACCGTAAGTCTGTAGCATTATTAGTTTCTGAGATATCATCAAAAATCGTTTTCAGAATCTGAAAAACACAATTTTTTTTGAAAAATAATTTTTCTCAATTTTGTTTCTAGAGGTGAATTTAGTACTCAAGAGCGTTTTGCATCACTTTATTTCAAAACCGCAACTTTCCATCTAAATTAGAACTCGAGTTACAAACTTTTTTCTTCTTCATATAGGCTACAAAGCTATAGACATCGGTAAGAAAATACGAAAATTCTCAAAAACTGAGAAAGTTTTATTTTTTGCGACTAAAGTGTAATAATTTTTTCATAAGGCATTTTAAAGTGCTACATTTCAGTTCAAACCGTAAGTCTGTAGCATTATTAGTTTCTGAGATATCATCAAAATACGTTTTCAGAATCTGAAAAACACAATTTTTTTGGAAAATTTTTTTTTCTCAATTTTGTTTCTAGAGGTGAATTTAGTACTATAGAGCGTTTTGCATCACTTTATTTCAAAACCGCAACTTTCCATCTTAATTAGAACTAGAGTTACAAACTTTTTTCTTCTTCATATGGGCTACAATGCTATAGACTTCGCTAAAAAAATACGAAAATTCTCAAAAACTGAAAAAGTTTTATTTTTTGCGACTAAAGTGTAACAAACTTTTCATAAGAAATTTCAAAGTAATACATTTCAGTTCAAACCGTAATTCTGTAGCATTATTAGTTTCTGAGATATCATCAAAAATCGTTTTCAGAATCTGAAAAACACAATTTTTTTTGAAAAAGTTTTTTTCTCAATTTTGTTTCTAGAGGTGAATTTAGTACTATAGAGCGTTTTGCATCACTTTATTTCAAAACCGCAATTTTCCATCTCAATTAGAACTCGAGTTACAAAGTTTTTTCTTCTTCATATGGGCTACAATGCTATAGACTTCGGTAAGAAAATACGAAAATTCTCAAAAACTGAGAAAGTTTTATTTTTTGCGACTAAAGTGTAATAAACTTTTTATAAGACAATTCAAAGTGATACATTTCAGTTCAAACCGTAATTCTGTAGCATTATTAGTTTCTGAGATATCATCAAAAATCGTTTTCAGAATCTGAAAAACACAATTTTTTTTGAAAAATTATTTTTCTCAATTTTGTTTCTAGAGGTGAATTTAGTACTAAAGAGCTTTTTGCATCACTTTATTTCAAAACCGCAACTTTCCATCTAAATTAGAACTCGAGTTACAAACTTTTTTCTTCTTCATATAGGCTACAATGCTATAGACATCGGTAAGAAAATACGAAAATTCTCAAAAACTGAGAAAGTTTTATTTTTTGCGACTAAAGTGTAATAATTTTTTCATAAGGCATTTTAAAGTGCTACATTTCAGTTCAAACCGTAAGTCTGTAGCATTATTAGTTTCTGAGATATCATCAAAAATCGTTTTCAGAATCTGAAAAACACAATTTTTTTGGAAATTTTTTTTTCTCAATTTTGTTTCTAGAGGTGAATTTCGTACTATAGAGCGTTTTGCATCACTTTATTTCTAAACCGCAACTTTCCATCTAAATTAGAACTCGAGTTACAAACTTTTTTCTTCTTCATATGGGCTACAATGCTATAGACTTCGGTAAGAAAATACGAAAATTCTCAAAAACTGAGAAAGTTTTATTTTTTGCGACTAAAGTGTAATAAACTTAATATAAGACAATTCAAAGTGATACATTTCAGTTCAAACCGTAAGTCTGTAGCATTATTAGTTTCTGAGATATCATCAAAATACGTTTTCAGAATCTGAAAAACACAATTTTTTTGGAAAATTTTTTTTTCTCAATTTTGTTTCTAGAGGTGAAATTAGTACTATAGAGCGTTTTGCATCACTTTATTTCAAAACCGCAACTTTCCATCTTAATTAGAACTAGAGTTACAAACTTTTTTCTTCTTCATATGGGCTACAATGCTATAGACTTCGCTAAAAAAATACGAAAATTCTCAAAAACTGAAAAAGTTTTATTTTTTGCGACTAAAGTGTAACAAACTTTTCATAAGAAATTTTAAAGTAATACATTTCAGTTCAAACCGTAAGTCTGTAGCATTATTAGTTTCTGAGATATCATCAAAAATCGTTTTGAGAATCTGAAAAACACAATTTTTTTTGAAAAATTATTTTTCTCAATTTTGTTTCTAGAGGTGAATTTAGTACTAAAGAGCGTTTTGCATCACTTTATTTCAAAACCGCAACTTTCCATCTAAATTAGAACTCAAGTTACAAACTTTTTTCTTCTTCATATGGGCTACAATGCTATAGACTTCGGTAAGAAAATACAAAAATTCTCAAAAACTGAGAAAGTTTTATTTTTTGCGACTAAAGTGTAATAAACTTTTCATAAGACATTTCAAAGTGATACATTTCAGTTCAAACCGTAAGTCTGTAGCATTATTAGTTTCTGAGATATCATCAAAAATCGTTTTCAGAATCTGAAAAACACAATTTTTTTTGAAAAATAATTTTTCTCAATTTTGTTTCTAGAGGTGAATTTAGTACTCAAGAGCGTTTTGCATCACTTTATTTCAAAACCGCAACTTTCCATCTAAATTAGAACTCGAGTTACAAACTTTTTTCTTCTTCATATAGGCTACAAAGCTATAGACTTCGGTAAGAAAATACGAAAATTCTCAAAAACTGAGAAAGTTTTATTTTTTGCGACTAAAGTGTAATAAACTTTTCATAAGACATTTCAAAGTAATACATTTCAGTTCAAACCGTAAGTCTGTAGCATTATTAGTTTCTGAGATATCATCAAAATATGTTTTCAGAATCTTAAAAACACAATTTTTTTTGAAAAAGTATTTTTCTCAATTTTGTTTCTAGAGGTGAATTTAGTACTATAGAGCGTTTTGCATCACTTTATTTCGAAACCGCAATTTTCCATCTCAATTAGAACTCGAGTTACAAAGTTTTTTCTTCTTCATATGGGCTACAATGCTATAGACTTCGGTAAGAAAATACGAAAATTCTCAAAAACTGAGAAAGTTTTATTTTTTGCGACTAAAGTGTAATAAACTTTTTATAAGACAATTCAAAGTGAATTTCAGTTCAAACCGTAATTCTGTAGCATTATTAGTTTCTGAGATATCATCAAAAATCGTTTTCAGAATCTGAAAAACACAATTTTTTTTGAAAAATTATTTTTCTCAATTTTGTTTCTAGAGGTGAATTTAGTACTAAAGAGCGTTTTGCATCACTTTATTTCAAAACCGCAACTTTCCATCTAAATTAGAACTCGAGTTACAAACTTTTTTCTTCTTCATATAGGCTACAATGCTATAGACATCGGTAAGAAAATACGAAAATTCTCAAAAACTGAGAAAGTTTTATTTTTTGCGACTAAAGTGTAATAATTTTTTCATAAGGCATTTTAAAGTGCTACATTTCAGTTCAAACCGTAAGTCTGTAGCATTATTAGTTTCTGAGATATCATCAAAATACGTTTTCAGAATATGAAAAACACAATTTTTTTGTAATTTTTTTTTTTCAATTTTGTTTCTAGAGGTGAATTTAGTACTATAGAGCGTTTTGCATCACTTTATTTCAAAACCGCAATTTTCCATCTCAATTAGAACTCGAGTTACAAACTTTTTTCTTCTTCATATGGGCTACAATGCTATAGACTTCGGTAAGAAAATACGAAAATTCTCAAAAACTGAGAAAGTTTTATTTTTTGCGACTAAAGTCTAATAAACTTTTTATAACACAATTCAAAGTGATACATTTCAGTTCAAACCGTAAGTCTGTAGCATTATTAGTTTCTGAGATATCATCAAAAATCGTTTTCAGAATCTGAAAAACACAATTTTTTTGGAAATTTTTTTTTTCTCAATTTTGTTTCTAGAGGTGAATTTCGTACTATAGAGCGTTTTGCATCACTTTATTTCTAAACCGCAACTTTCCATCTAAATTAGAACTCGAGTTACAAACTTTTTTCTTCTTCATATGGGCTACAATGCTATAGACTTCGGTAAGAAAATACGAAAATTCTCAAAAACTGAGAAAGTTTTATTTTTTGCGACTAAAGTGTAATAAACTTTTCATAAGACATTTCAAAGTGATACATTTCAGTTCAAACCGTAAGTCTGTAGCATTATTAGTTTCTGAGATATCATCAAAAATCGTTTTCAGAATCTGAAAAACACAATTTTTTTTGAAAAATAATTTTTCTCAATTTTGTTTCTAGAGGTGAATTTAGTACTCAAGAGCGTTTTGCATCACTTTATTTCAAAACCGCAACTTTCCATCTAAATTAGAACTCGAGTTACAAACTTTTTTCTTCTTCATATAGGCTACAGACATCGGTAAGAAAATACGAAAATTCTCAAAAACTGAGAAAGTTTTATTTTTTGCGACTAAAGTGTAATAATTTTTTCATAAGGCATTTTAAAGTGCTACATTTCAGTTCAAACCGTAAGTCTGTAGCATTATTAGTTTCTGAGATATCATCAAAATACGTTTTCAGAATATGAAAAACACAATTTTTTTGTAAATTTTTTTTTCTCAATTTTGTTTTTAGAGGTGAATTTAGTACTATAGAGCGTTTTGCATCACTTTATTTCAAAACCGCAATTTTCCATCTCAATTAGAACTCGAGTTACAAACTTTTTTCTTCTTCATATGGGCTACAATGCTATAGACTTCGGTAAGAAAATACGAAAATTCTCAAAAACTGAGAAAGTTTTTTTTTTTGCGACTAAAGTGTAATAAACTTTTTATAACACAATTCAAAGTGATACATTTCAGTTTAAACCGTAAGTCTGTAGCATTATTAGTTTCTGAGATATCATCAAAAATCGTTTTCAGAATCTGAAAAACACAATTTTTTTGGAAATTTTTTTTTTCTCAATTTTGTTTCTAGAGGTGAATTTCGTACTATAGAGCGTTTTGCATCACTTTATTTCAAAACCGCAACTTTCCATCTAAATTAGAACTCGAGTTACAAACTTTTTTCTTCTTCATATGGGCTACAATGCTATAGACTTCGGTAAGAAAATACGAAAATTCTCAAAAACTGAGAAAGTTTTATTTTTTGCGACTAAAGTGTAATAAACTTAATATAAGACAATTCAAAGTGATACATTTCAGTTCAAACCGTAAGTCTGTAGCATTATTAGTTTCTGAGATATCATCAAAATACGTTTTCAGAATCTGAAAAACACAATTTTTTTGGAAAATTTTTTTTTCTCAATTTTGTTTCTAGAGGTGAATTTAGTACTATAGAGCGTTTTGCATCACTTTATTTCAAAACCGCAACTTTCCATCTAAATTAGAACTCAAGTTACAAACTTTTTTCTTCTTCATATGGGCTACAATGCTATAGACTTCGGTAAGAAAATACAAAAATTCTCAAAAACTGAGAAATTTTTATTTTTTGCGACTAAAGTGTAATAAACTTTTCATAAGACATTTCAAAGTGATACATTTCAGTTCAAACCGTAAGTCTGTAGCATTATTAGTTTCTGAGATATCATCAAAAATCGTTTTCAGAATCTGAAAAACACAATTTTTTTTGAAAAATAATTTTTCTCAATTTTGTTTCTAGAGGTGAATTTAGTACTCAAGAGCGTTTTGCATCACTTTATTTCAAAACCGCAACTTTCCATCTAAATTAGAACTCGAGTTACAAACTTTTTTCTTCTTCATATAGGCTACAAAGCTATAGACATCGGTAAGAAAATACGAAAATTCTCAAAAACTGAGAAAGTTTTATTTTTTGCGACTAAAGTGTAATAATTTTTTCATAAGGCATTTTAAAGTGCTACATTTCAGTTCAAACCGTAAGTCTGTAGCATTATTAGTTTCTGAGATATCATCAAAATACGTTTTCAGAATATGAAAAACACAATTTTTTTGTAAATTTTTTTTTCTCAATTTTGTTTCTAGAGGTGAATTTAGTACTATAGAGCGTTTTGCATCACTTTATTTCAAAACCGCAATTTTCCATCTCAATTAGAACTCGAGTTACAAACTTTTTTCTTCTTCATATGGGCTACAATGCTATAGACTTCGGTAAGAAAATACGAAAATTCTCAAAAACTGAGAAAGTTTTATTTTTTGCGACTAAAGTGTAATAAACTTTTTATAACACAATTCAAAGTGATACATTTCAGTTCAAACCGTAAGTCTGTAGCATTATTAGTTTCTGAGATATCATCAAAAATCGTTTTCAGAATCTGAAAAACACAATTTTTTTGGAAATTTTTTTTTTCTCAATTTTGTTTCTAGAGGTGAATTTCGTACTATAGAGCGTTTTGCATCACTTTATTTCTAAACCGCAACTTTCCATCTAAATTAGAACTCGAGTTACAAACTTTTTTCTTCTTCATATGGGCTACAATGCTATAGACTTCGGTAAGAAAATACGAAAATTCTCAAAAACTGAGAAAGTTTTATTTTTTGCGACTAAAGTGTAATAAACTTAATATAAGACAATTCAAAGTGATACATTTCAGTTCAAACCGTAAGTCTGTAGCATTATTAGTTTCTGAGATATCATCAAAATACGTTTTCAGAATCTGAAAAACACAATTTTTTTGGAAAATTTTTTTTTCTCAATTTTGTTTCTAGAGGTGAATTTAGTACTATAGAGCGTTTTGCATCACTTTATTTCAAAACCGCAACTTTCCATCTTAATTAGAACTAGAGTTACAAACTTTTTTCTTCTTCATATGGGCTACAATGCTATAGACTTCGCTAAAAAAATACGAAAATTCTCAAAAACTGAAAAAGTTCTATTTTTTGCGACTAAAGTGTAATAAACTTTTCATAAGACATTTCAAAGTGATACATTTCAGTTCAAACCGTAAGTCTGTAGCATTATTAGTTTCTGAGATATCATCAAAAATCGTTTTGAGAATCTGAAAAACACAATTTTTTTTGAAAAATTATTTTTCTCAATTTTGTTTCTAGAGGTGAATTTAGTACTAAAGAGCGTTTTGCATCACTTTATTTCAAAACCGCAACTTTCCATCTAAATTAGAACTCAAGTTACAAACTTTTTTCTTCTTCATATGGGCTACAATGCTATAGACTTCGGTAAGAAAATACAAAAATTCTCAAAAACTGAGAAAGTTTTATTTTTTGCGACTAAAGTGTAATAAACTTTTCATAAGACATTTCAAAGTGATACATTTCAGTTCAAACCGTAAGTCTGTAGCATTATTATTTTCTTAGATATCATCAAAAATCGTTTTCAGAATCTGAAAAACACAATTTTTTTTGAAAAATAATTTTTCTCAATTTTGTTTCTAGAGGTGAATTTAGTACTCAAGAGCGTTTTGCATCACTTTATTTCAAAACCGCAACTTTCCATCTAAATTAGAACTCGAGTTACAAACTTTTTTCTTCTTCATATAGGCTACAAAGCTATAGACATCGGTAAGAAAATACGAAAATTCTCAAAAACTGAGAAAGTTTTATTTTTTGCGACTAAAGTGTAATAATTTTTTCATAAGGCATTTTAAAGTGCTACATTTCAGTTCAAACCGTAAGTCTGTAGCATTATTAGTTTCTGAGATATCATCAAAATACGTTTTCAGAATATGAAAAACACAATTTTTTTGTAAATTTTTTTTTCTCAATTTTGTTTTTAGAGGTGAATTTAGTACTATAGAGCGTTTTGCATCACTTTATTTCAAAACCGCAATTTTCCATCTCAATTAGAACTCGAGTTACAAACTTTTTTCTTCTTCATATGGGCTACAATGCTATAGACTTCGGTAAGAAAATACGAAAATTCTCAAAAACTGAGAAAGTTTTTTTTTTTGCGACTAAAGTGTAATAAACTTTTTATAACACAATTCAAAGTGATACATTTCAGTTCAAACCGTAAGTCTGTAGCATTATTAGTTTCTGAGATATCATCAAAAATCGTTTTCAGAATCTGAAAAACACAATTTTTTTGGAAATTTTTTTTTTCTCAATTTTGTTTCTAGAGGTGAATTTCGTACTATAGAGCGTTTTGCATCACTTTATTTCAAAACCGCAACTTTCCATCTAAATTAGAACTCGAGTTACAAACTTTTTTCTTCTTCATATGGGCTACAATGCTATAGACTTCGGTAAGAAAATACGAAAATTCTCAAAAACTGAGAAAGTTTTATTTTTTGCGACTAAAGTGTAATAAACTTAATATAAGACAATTCAAAGTGATACATTTCAGTTCAAACCGTAAGTCTGTAGCATTATTAGTTTCTGAGATATCATCAAAATACGTTTTCAGAATCTGAAAAACACAATTTTTTTGGAAAATTTTTTTTTCTCAATTTTGTTTCTAGAGGTGAATTTAGTACTATAGAGCGTTTTGCATCACTTTATTTCAAAACCGCAACTTTCCATCTTAATTAGAACTAGAGTTACAAACTTTTTTCTTCTTCATATGGGCTACAATGCTATAGACTTCGCTAAAAAAATACGAAAATTCTCAAAAACTGAAAAAGTTTTATTTTTTGCGACTAAAGTGTAATAAACTTTTCATAAGACATTTCAAAGTGATACATTTCAGTTCAAACCGTAAGTCTGTAGCATTATTAGTTTCTGACATATCATCAAAAATCGTTTTCAGAACCTGAAAAACACAATTTTTTTTGGAAAAATTATTTTTCTCAATTTTTTTTCTAGAGGTGAATTTAGTACTAAAGAGCGTTTTGCATCACTTTATTTCAAAACTGCAACTTTCCATCTAAATTAGAACTCAAGTTACAAACTTTTTTCTTCTTCATATGGGCTACAATGCTATAGACTTCGGTAAGAAAATACAAAAATTCTCAAAAACTGAGAAAGTTTTATTTTTTGCGACTAAAGTGTAATAAACTTTTCATAAGACATTTCAAAGTGATACATTTCAGTTCAAACCGTAAGTCTGTAGCATTATTAGTTTCTGAGATATCATCAAAAATCGTTTTCAGAATCTGAAAAACACAATTTTTTTTGAAAAATAATTTTTCTCAATTTTGTTTCTAGAGGTGATTTTAGTACTCAAGAGCGTTTTGCATCACTTTATTTCAAAACCGCAACTTTCCATCTAAATTAGAACTCGAGTTACAAACTTTTTTCTTCTTCATATAGGCTACAAAGCTATAGACATCGGTAAGAAAATACGAAAATTCTCAAAAACTGAGAAAGTTTTATTTTTTGCGACTAAAGTGTAATAAACTTAATATAAGACAATTCAAAGTGATACATTTCAGTTCAAACCGTAAGTCTGTAGCATTATTAGTTTCTGAGATATCATCAAAATACGTTTTCAGAATCTGAAAAACACAATTTTTTTTGAAAAATTTTTTTTCTCAATTTTGTTTCTAGAGGTGAATTTAGTACTATAGAGCGTTTTGCATCACTTTATTGCAAAACCGCAACTTTCCATCTTAATTAGAACTAGAGTTACAAACTTTTTTCTTCTTCATATGGGCTACAATGCTATAGACTTCGGTAAGAAAATACTAAAATTCTCAAAAACTGAGAAAGTTTTATTTTTTGCGACTTAAGTGTAATAAACTTTTCATAAGAGATTTCAAAGTGATACATTTCAGTTCAAACCGTAAGTCTGTAGCATTATTAGTTTCTGAGATATCATCAAAAATCGTTTTCAGAATCTGAAAAACACAATTTTTTTTGGAAAAATTATTTTTCTCAATTTTTTTTCTAGAGGTGAATTTAAAACTATAGAATGTTTTGCATCACTTTATTTCAAAACTGCAACTTTCTATCTCAATTTGAACTCGAGTTACAAACTTTTATTTTCTTTATTTGAGCTACAATGCTATAGACTTCGGTAAGAAAATACGAAAATTCTCAAAAACTGAGAAAGTTTTATTTTTTGCGACTAAAGTGTAACAAACTTTTTATAAGACAATTCAAAGTGATACATTTCAGTTCAAACCGTAATTCTGTAGCATTATTAGTTTCTGAGATATCATCAAAAATCGTTTTCAGAATCTGAAAAACACAATTTTTTTTGAAAAATTATTTTTCTCAATTTTGTTTCTAGAGGTGAATTTAGTACTAAAGAGCGTTTTGCATCACTTTATTTCAAAACCGCAACTTTCCATCTAAATTAGGACTAGAGTTACAAACTTTTTTCTTCTTCATATGGGCTACAATGCTATAGACTTCGCTAAGAAAATACGAAAATTCTCAAAAACTGAGAAAGTTTTATTTTTTGCGACTAAAGTGTAATAAACTTTTCATAAGACATTTCAAAGTGATACATTTCAGTTCAAACCGTAAGTCTGTAGCATTATTAGTTTCTGAGATATCATCAAAAATCGTTTTCAGAATCTGAAAAACACAATTTTTTTGGAAAAATCATTTTTCTTAATTTTGTTTTTAAAGGTGAATTTAGTACTATAGAGCGTTTTGCATCACTTTATTTCAAAACCGCAACTTTCAATCTTAATTAGAACTCGAGTTACAAACTTTTTTCTTCTTCATATAGGCTACAATGCTATAGACTTCGGTAAGAAAATACTAAATTTTAAAAAATTAAGAAAGTTTTATTTTTTGCCACTAAAGTGTAATAACCTTTTCATAAGACAATTCAAAGAGATGCATTTCATTTTAAACCGCAAGTCTGTAGCATTATTAGTTTCTGAGATATTATCAAAAATCGTGACGCCATCAATGACTACTATTTTAATTTTAGTAGTTTATGAAGTAGATAAGTGACGCCATCACTGACTACCAACTTGATTTTGGTGTTGTATGAAGTAGATAAGTAACTTTATTATTAACTATTAACTTGACTTTAGTTGTGTATGAAGTAGATATGTGACGTAATCACTGACTATCAATTTAACTTCAGTAATGTATGAACACTCCAAAAACAAGTGCATTACTTTAGTTACGAATACTAACTTATTTAAGATATACACTTATAAACTATTAATGGTAACTTAAATAATGCACTTTTAGCACGTTATTAACAGTAGCTAATTTAAGTTACTTTTGTTTAGTTATTACGCGTAACTAATTTTTCCCCTCCTTCGCTGCTGCGTGCGCTCGCTTCTCTGCTCTTGCTCGTCTCGCTCGCTCTCGCGCCCGCCTGCCTCACTGCACTGCACTCTGACCAGCGTGTCCCGCCACCTCTCTCTCTTACGCACACAATTCAACCCGGCACACCGGCACACTTGTTTTTTTATATTCTTCTCTCTCTTTCTCCACATCTTCGCATGCAATATACACGATAATAATTACAATCCACAAAATATTACGCGTTTTCACAATAAATATAGCAATGATACGATAATATCAAGTTTTCAATCACATGCATAACCGTGACAGACAGTCTATACCGGTCGGAAAACACGAAAATAACAAAGACGAAATTAAATTTCATTTACATAATGAATTAAAATGAACGTTTATTTACATTTTAAATGTGTGTATGGCATTCAAACTACCCTAAAACGATAAATACCTTCATTTAAGACCACATTTTTTCTCATTTACCCGCCATGTCTGCACCACGCACATACCGGCATCTGGCATCATCACATAGTCAGTTCTCATTTTTACGTTTCCTCCTTTCGATGGACCTAAAATAAAATGTTCCACAAAGTAAACGCATTCTTACACATAAAATTATTATATTAAAGCCATGTTTACTTCCCGTGTATTCCATTAGTTTGTGAATTTTTCAAGAGCCGCTTCGCTTGCATTCTTCCTTCTTCTTCGTCATGTTGCTTTCTTTCACTATCCGTATCGTATGTTGTCGCAAGTATTCGGCAGTGCTCGTAAAGTTGTGTTTTAAATTAGTTACCGCGGCAAACTTATTTTAGATGGGCGCGAGATTAGACATTAATAATAACTTATTTTAAACACAAAATTATTGCCAACTTATTTAATGCAGAAAAAACGTTTAGCAGCTAAAGTTAGTTATTAAAAACAACTAAAGTAATGCACTATTTTTTTGAGTGAAGTAAATAAGTGACGTCATCACTGACTATTAACTTGACTTAAGTTGTGTATGAAGTAGATATGTGACGTCATCACTAACTATCATCTTGACTTTAGTTGTGTATAAAGTAGATAAGTGACGTTATCACTAACAATCAACTAGTATTTAGTAGCGTATGAAGCAGATATGTGACGTCATCACTGACTATCAACTTGACTTTAGTATTATATGAAGTCGATAAGTTATGTCATAATTGTTTTTAAACTTGACTTTAGTAGTGTATGAAGTCCATATATGACGTTATCACTGACTATCATCTTGACTTTAGTAGTTTATGAAGGAGATAAGTTACGCCATCACTGACTATCAACTTGACTTTAGTAGTGTATGGAAAAGATAAGTGAAGTCATCACTGACTATCAACTTGACTTTAGTGGTATATGAAGTAGATAAGTGACGCAATCACTATCAACTTGACTTTAGTAGTATATGAAGTAGAAATGCATCGTCATCACTGAATATCAATTTGACTTTAGTAGTGTATGAAGTAGAAAAGTGACGTCATCACTGACTATCAATTTGAGTTTTGTTCTGTATGAAGTAGATAAGTGACGGCATCACTGACTTTTAATTTGTCTTTAGTAGTGTATGAAGTAGATATGTGACGTCATCACTGACTATCATCTTGACTTTAGTAGTGTATGAAGTAGATAAGTGACGTCATCACTGACTATCAACTTGACTTTAGGAGTGTATAGAGTAGATAAGTGACGTCATCACTGACTAATAACTTGTCCTTAGTAGTGTATGAAGCATATATGTGACGTCATCACTGACTATCAACTTGACTTTAGTATTTAATGAAGTCGATAAGTTACGTCACAATTGTTTTTAAACTTGACTTTAGTTGTGTATGAAGTAGAGAAGTGACGTCATAACTGTTAATCAACTTGACATTAGTAGTGTATGAAGTAGATAAGTGACGTCATTACTGACTATCAACTAAACTTAAGTTATGTATGTAGTAGATAAGTGATGCCATCACTGACTTCCATCTCGATTTTAGTATTGATGAAGTAGATAAGTGAAGTCATCACTGACTATCAACTTGACTAAAGTTGTTTACGTAGTAAATATGTTACGTCATCTCTGACTATCAACTTGACTTTAGTAGTAAATAAAGTAGAGAAGTGACGTCATCACTGATTATCAACTTGACTTTAGTTGTGTATGAAGTAGATAAGTGACGTTATTACTGAATATCATCTTGACTTTTGTGGTGAATGATATAGATAAGTGACGTCAACACTGACTAGCAACTTGACTTTAGTAGTGTATTGAGTAGATAAGTGACGTCATCACTGACTATTATCTTGACTTTAGTTGTGTATAAAGTAGATAAGTGACGTCATTACTGACTATCAACTTGTCTTTAGTAGTGTATGAAGCATATATGTGACGTCATCACTGACTATCATCTTGACTTTAGTTATGTATGTAGTAGATAAGTGACGCCATACCTGACTTCCAACTTTATTTTTGTATTGATGAAGTAGATAAGTGACGTCATCACTGACTATCAACCTGACTTTAGTTGTATATGTAGTAGATATGTGACGTCATCACTGACTATCAACTTGACTTTAGGAATGTATGAAGTAGATAAGTAACGTCATCACTGATTATCAAATTGACTTTAGTTCTGTATGGAGTAGATAAGTGACGTTATTACTAAATTTTATCTTGACTTTTGTAGTGAATGAAGTAGATAAGTGACATCATCACTGACTATCAACTTGACGTAAGTTGTTTACGTAGTAAATATGTTACGTCATCTCTGACTATCAACTTGACTTTAGTAGTAAATGAAGTAGAGAAGTGACGTCATCACTGATTATCAACTTGACTTTAGTTGTGTATGAAGTAGATAAGTGACGTTATTACTGAATATCATCTTGACTTTTGTGGTGAATGATATAGATAAGTGACGCCATCACTGACTTCCATCTTGAGTTTAGTATTGAAGCAGTAGATAAGTGACGTCATCAATAACTATCAACTTGACTTTAGTTGTTTACGTAGTAGATATGTAACGTCATCACTGACTATTAACATGACTTTAGTAGTGTATGTAGAATTATTTGTTTCTGAGATATCATCAAAATTCGTTTTCAGAATCTGAAAAACACAATTTTTTTTTAAAAATTATTTGTTCAATTTTGTTTCTAGAGGTGAATTTAGTACTATAGTGCGTTTTTCATCACTTTATTTCAAAACCGCAGCTTTCCATCTAAATTAGAACTCGAGTTACAAACTTTTTTTCTTCATATGGGCTACAATGCTGTAGACTTCGATAAAAAAATACAAAAATTTTCAAAAACTGAGAAAGTTTTATTTTTTGCGACTAAAGTGTAATAATTTTTTCATAAGACATTTCAAAGTGATACATTTCAGTTCAAACCGTAAGTCTGTAGCATTATTAGTTTCTGAGATATCATCAAAAATCGTTTTCAGAATCTGAAAAACACAATTTTTTAGGAAAAATTATTTTTCTCAATTTTGTTTCTAGATGTAAATTTAGTACTATAGAGCGTTTTGCATCACTTTATTTCAAAACCGCAACTATCCATCTTAATTAGAACTAGAGTTACAAACTTTTTTCTTCTTCATATGGGCTTCAATGCTATAGACTTCGCTAAGAAATTACGAAAATTCTCAAAAACTGAGAAAGTTTTATTTTTTGCGACTAAAGTGTAATAAACTTTTCATAAGACATTTCAAAGTGATACATTTCAGTTCAAACCGTAAGTCTGTAGCATTATTTTTTTCTGAGATATCATCAAAAATCTTTTTCAGAATCTGAAAAACACAATTTTTATGGAAAAATTATTTTCTCAATTTTGTTTCTAAAGGTGAATTTAGTACTATAGAGCGTTTTGCATCACTTTATTTCAAAACCGCAACTTTCCATCTAAATTAGAACTCGAGTTACAAACTTTTTTCTTCTTCATATAGGCTACAAAGCTATAGACATCGGTAAGAAAATACGAAAATTCTCAAAAACTGAGAAAGTTTTATTTTTTGCGACTAAAGTGTAATAATTTTTTCATAAGGCATTTTAAAGTGCTACATTTCAGTTCAAACCGTAAGTCTGTAGCATTATTAGTTTCTGAGATATCATCAAAATACGTTTTCAGAATATGAAAAACACAATTTTTTTGTAAATTTTTTTTTCTCAATTTTGTTTCTAGAGGTGAATTTAGTACTATAGAGCGTTTTGCATCACTTTATTTCAAAACCGCAACTTTCCATCTAAATTAGAACTCAAGTTACAAACTTTTTTCTTCTTCATATGGGCTACAATGCTATAGACTTCGGTAAGAAAATACAAAAATTCTCAAAAACTGAGAAAGTTTTATTTTTTGCGACTAAAGTGTAATAAACTTTTCATAAGACATTTCAAAGTGATATATTTCAGTTCAAACCGTAAGTCTGTAGCATTATTAGTTTCTTAGATATCATCAAAAATCGTTTTCAGAATCTGAAAAACACAATTTTTTTTGAAAAATAATTTTTCTCAATTTTGTTTCTAGAGGTGAATTTAGTACTCAAGAGCGTTTTGCATCACTTTATTTCAAAACCGCAACTTTCCATCTAAATTAGAACTCGAGTTACAAACTTTTTTCTTCTTCATATAGGCTACAAAGCTATAGACATCGGTAAGAAAATACGAAAATTCTCAAAAACTGAGAAAGTTTTATTTTTTGCGACTAAAGTGTAATAATTTTTTCATAAGGCATTTTAAAGTGCTACATTTCAGTTCAAACCGTAAGTCTGTAGCATTATTAGTTTCTGAGATATCATCAAAATACGTTTTCAGAATATGAAAAACACAATTTTTTTGTAAATTTTTTTTTCTCAATTTTGTTTTTAGAGGTGAATTTAGTACTATAGAGCGTTTTGCATCACTTTATTTCAAAACCGCAATTTTCCATCTCAATTAGAACTCGAGTTACAAACTTTTTTCTTCTTCATATGGGCTACAATGCTATAGACTTCGGTAAGAAAATACGAAAATTCTCAAAAACTGAGAAAGTTTTTTTTTTTGCGACTAAAGTGTAATAAACTTTTTATAACACAATTCAAAGTGATACATTTCAGTTCAAACCGTAAGTCTGTAGCATTATTAGTTTCTGAGATATCATCAAAAATCGTTTTCAGAATCTGAAAAACACAATTTTTTTGGAAATTTTTTTTTTCTCAATTTTGTTTCTAGAGGTGAATTTCGTACTATAGAGCGTTTTGCATCACTTTATTTCAAAACCGCAACTTTCCATCTAAATTAGAACTCGAGTTACAAACTTTTTTCTTCTTCATATGGGCTACAATGCTATAGACTTCGGTAAGAAAATACGAAAATTCTCAAAAACTGAGAAAGTTTTATTTTTTGCGACTAAAGTGTAATAAACTTAATATAAGACAATTCAAAGTGATACATTTCAGTTCAAACCGTAAGTCTGTAGCATTATTAGTTTCTGAGATATCATCAAAATACGTTTTCAGAATCTGAAAAACACAATTTTTTTGGAAAATTTTTTTTTCTCAATTTTGTTTCTAGAGGTGAATTTAGTACTATAGAGCGTTTTGCATCACTTTATTTCAAAACCGCAACTTTCCATCTTAATTAGAACTAGAGTTACAAACTTTTTTCTTCTTCATATGGGCTACAATGCTATAGACTTCGGTAAGAAAATACAAAAATTCTCAAAAACTGAGAAAGTTTTATTTTTAGCGACTAAAGTGTAATAAACTTTTCATAAGACATTTCAAAGTGATACATTTCAGTTCAAACCGTAAGTCTGTAGCATTATTAGTTTCTGAGATATCATCAAAAATCGTTTTCAGAATCTGAAAAACACAATTTTTTTTGAAAAATAATTTTTCTCAATTTTGTTTCTAGAGGTAAATTTAGTACTCAAGAGCGTTTTGCATCACTTTATTTCAAAACCGCAACTTTCCATCTAAATTAGAACTCGAGTTACAAACTTTTTTCTTCTTCATATAGGCTACAAAGCTATAGACATCGGTAAGAAAATACGAAAATTCTCAAAAACTGAGAAAGTTTTATTTTTTGCGACTAAAGTGTAATAATTTTTTCATAAGGCATTTTAAAGTGCTACATTTCAGTTCAAACCGTAAGTCTGTAGCATTATTAGTTTCTGAGATATCATCAAAATACGTTTTCAGAATATGAAAAACACAATTTTTTTGTAAATTTTTTTTTCTCAATTTTGTTTTTAGAGGTGAATTTAGTACTATAGAGCGTTTTGCATCACTTTATTTCAAAACCGCAATTTTCCATCTCAATTAGAACTCGAGTTACAAACTTTTTTCTTCTTCATATGGGCTACAATGCTATAGACTTCGGTAAGAAAATACGAAAATTCTCAAAAACTGAGAAAGTTTTTTTTTTTTGCGACTAAAGTGTAATAAACTTTTTATAACACAATTCAAAGTGATACATTTCAGTTCAAACCGTAAGTCTGTAGCATTATTAGTTTCTGAGATATCATCAAAAATCGTTTTCAGAATCTGAAAAACACAATTTTTTTGGAAATTTTTTTTTTCTCAATTTTGTTTCTAGAGGTGAATTTCGTACTATAGAGCGTTTTGCATCACTTTATTTCAAAACCGCAACTTTCCATCTAAATTAGAACTAGAGTTACAAACTTTTTTCTTCTTCATATGGGCTACAATGCTATAGACTTCGGTAAGAAAATACGAAAATTCTCAAAAACTGAGAAAGTTTTATTTTTTGCGACTAAAGTGTAATAAACTTAATATAAGACAATTCAAAGTGATACATTTCAGTTCAAACCGTAAGTCTGTAGCATTATTAGTTTCTGAGATATCATCAAAATACGTTTTCAGAATCTGAAAAACACAATTTTTTTGGAAATTTTTTTTTTCTTTATTTTGTTTCTAGAGGTGAATTTAGTACTATAGAGCGTTTTGCATCACTTTATTTCAAAACCGCAACTTTCCATCTTAATTAGAACTAGAGTTACAAACTTTTTTCTTCTTCATATGGGCTACAATGCTATAGACTTCGGTAAGAAAATACTAAAATTCTCAAAAACTGAGAAAGTTTTATTTTTTGCGACTTAAGTGTAATAAACTTTTCATAAGAGATTTCAAAGTGATACATTTCAGTTCAAACCGTAAGTCTGTAGCATTATTAGTTTCTGAGATATCATCAAAAATCGTTTTCAGAATCTGAAAAACACAATTTTTTTTGGAAAAATTATTTTTCTCAATTTTTTTTCTAGAGGTGAATTTAAAACTATAGAATGTTTTGCATCACTTTATTTCAAAACTGCAACTTTCTATCTCAATTTGAACTCGAGTTACAAACTTTTATTTTCTTTATTTGAGCTACAATGCTATAGACTTCGGTAAGAAAATACGAAAATTCTCAAAAACTGAGAAAGTTTTATTTTTTGCGACTAAAGTGTAATAAACTTTTTATAAGACAATTCAAAGTGATACATTTCAGTTCAAACCGTAATTCTGTAGCATTATTAGTTTCTGAGATATCATCAAAAATCGTTTTCAGAATCTGAAAAACACAATTTTTTTTGAAAAATTATTTTTCTCAATTTTGTTTCTAGAGGTGAATTTAGTACTAAAGAGCGTTTTGCATCACTTTATTTCAAAACCGCAACTTTCCATCTAAATTAGGACTAGAGTTACAAACTTTTTTCTTCTTCATATGGGCTACAATGCTATAGACTTCGCTAAGAAAATACGAAAATTCTCAAAAACTGAGAAAGTTTTATTTTTTGCGACTAAAGTGTAATAAACTTTTCATAAGACATTTCAAAGTGATACATTTCAGTTCAAACCGTAAGTCTGTAGCATTATTAGTTTCTGAGATATCATCAAAAATCGTTTTCAGAATCTGAAAAACACAATTTTTTTGGAAAAATCATTTTTCTTAATTTTGTTTTTAAAGGTGAATTTAGTACTATAGAGCGTTTTGCATCACTTTATTTCAAAACCGCAACTTTCAATCTTAATTAGAACTCGAGTTACAAACTTTTTTCTTCTTCATATAGGCTACAATGCTATAGACTTCGGTAAGAAAATACTAAATTTTAAAAAATTAAGAAAGTTTTATTTTTTGCCACTAAAGTGTAATAACCTTTTCATAAGACAATTCAAAGAGATGCATTTCATTTTAAACCGCAAGTCTGTAGCATTATTAGTTTCTGAGATATTATCAAAAATCGTGACGCCATCAATGACTACTATTTTAATTTTAGTAGTTTATGAAGTAGATAAGTGACGCCATCACTGACTACCAACTTGATTTTGGTGTTGTATGAAGTAGATAAGTAACTTTATTATTAACTATTAACTTGACTTTAGTTGTGTATGAAGTAGATATGTGACGTAATCACTGACTATCAATTTAACTTCAGTAATGTATGAACACTCCAAAAACAAGTGCATTACTTTAGTTACGAATACTAACTTATTTAAGATATACACTTATAAACTATTAATGGTAACTTAAATAATGCACTTTTAGCACGTTATTAACAGTAGCTAATTTAAGTTACTTTTGTTTAGTTATTACGCGTAACTAATTTTTCCCCTCCTTCGCTGCTGCGTGCGCTCGCTTCTCTGCTCTTGCTCGTCTCGCTCGCTCTCGCGCCCGCCTGCCTCACTGCACTGCACTCTGACCAGCGTGTCCCGCCACCTCTCTCTCTTACGCACACAATTCAACCCGGCACACCGGCACACTTGTTTTTTTATATTCTTCTCTCTCTTTCCCCACATCTTCGCATGCAATATACACGATAATAATTACAATCCACAAAATATTACGCGTTTTCACAATAAATATAGCAATGATACGATAATATCAAATTTTCAATCACATGCATAACCGTGACAGACAGTCTATACCGGTCGGAAAACACGAAAATAACAAAGACGAAATTAAATTTCATTTACATAATGAATTAAAATGAACGTTTATTTACATTTTAAATGTGTGTATGGCATTCAAACTACCCTAAAACGATAAATACCTTCATTTAAGACCACATTTTTTCTCATTTACCCGCCATGTCTGCACCACGCACATACCGGCATCTGGCATCATCACATAGTCAGTTCTCATTTTTACGTTTCCTCCTTTCGATGGACCTAAAATAAAATGTTCCACAAAGTAAACGCATTCTTACACATAAAATTATTATATTAAAGCCATGTTTACTTCCCGTGTATTCCATTAGTTTGTGAATTTTTCAAGAGCCGCTTCGCTTGCATTCTTCCTTCTTCTTCGTCATGTTGCTTTCTTTCACTATCCGTATCGTATGTTGTCGCAAGTATTCGGCAGTGCTCGTAAAGTTGTGTTTTAAATTAGTTACCGCGGCAAACTTATTTTAGATGGGCGCGAGATTAGACATTAATAATAACTTATTTTAAACACAAAATTATTGCCAACTTATTTAATGCAGAAAAAACGTTTAGCAGCTAAAGTTAGTTATTAAAAACAACTAAAGTAATGCACTATTTTTTTGAGTGAAGTAAATAAGTGACGTCATCACTGACTATTAACTTGACTTAAGTTGTGTATGAAGTAGATATGTGACGTCATCACTAACTATCATCTTGACTTTAGTTGTGTATAAAGTAGATAAGTGACGTTATCACTAACAATCAACTAGTATTTAGTAGCGTATGAAGCAGATATGTGACGTCATCACTGACTATCAACTTGACTTTAGTATTATATGAAGTCGATAAGTTATGTCATAATTGTTTTTAAACTTGACTTTAGTAGTGTATGAAGTCCATATATGACGTTATCACTGACTATCATCTTGACTTTAGTAGTTTATGAAGGAGATAAGTTACGCCATCACTGACTATCAACTTGACTTTAGTAGTGTATGGAAGAGATAAGTGAAGTCATCACTGACTATCAACTTGACTTTAGTGGTATATGAAGTAGATAAGTGACGCAATCACTATCAACTTGACTTTAGTAGTATATAAAGTAGAAATGCATCGTCATCACTGAATATCAATTTGACTTTAGTAGTGTATGAAGTAGAAAAGTGACGTCATCACTGACTATCAATTTGAGTTTTGTTCTGTATGAAGTAGATAAGTGACGGCATCACTGACTTTTAATTTGTCTTTAGTAGTGTATGAAGTAGATATGTGACGTCATCACTGACTATCATCTTGACTTTAGTAGTGTATGAAGTAGATAAGTGACGTCATCACTGACTATCAACTTGACTTTAGGAGTGTATAGAGTAGATAAGTGACGTCATCACTGACTAATAACTTGTCCTTAGTAGTGTATGAAGCATATATGTGACGTCATCACTGACTATCAACTTGACTTTAGTATTTAATGAAGTCGATAAGTTACGTCACAATTGTTTTTAAACTTGACTTTAGTTGTGTATGAAGTAGAGAAGTGACGTCATAACTGTTAATCAACTTGACATTAGTAGTGTATGAAGTAGATAAGTGACGTCATTACTGACTATCAACTAAACTTAAGTTATGTATGTAGTAGATAAGTGATGCCATCACTGACTTCCATCTCGATTTTAGTATTGATGAAGTAGATAAGTGAAGTCATCACTGACTATCAACTTGACTAAAGTTGTTTACGTAGTAAATATGTTACGTCATCTCTGACTATCAACTTGACTTTAGTAGTAAATAAAGTAGAGAAGTGACGTCATCACTGATTATCAACTTGACTTTAGTTGTGTATGAAGTAGATAAGTGACGTTATTACTGAATATCATCTTGACTTTTGTGGTGAATGATATAGATAAGTGACGTCAACACTGACTATCAACTTGACTTTAGTAGTGTATTGAGTAGATAAGTGACGTCATCACTGACTATTATCTTGACTTTAGTTGTGTATAAAGTAGATAAGTGACGTCATTACTGACTATCAACTTGTCTTTAGTAGTGTATGAAGCATATATGTGACGTCATCACTGACTATCATCTTGACTTTAGTTATGTATGTAGTAGATAAGTGACGCCATACCTGACTTCCAACTTTATTTTTGTATTGATGAAGTAGATAAGTGACGTCATCACTGACTATCAACCTGACTTTAGTTGTATATGTAGTAGATATGTGACGTCATCACTGACTATCAACTTGACTTTAGGAATGTATGAAGTAGATAAGTAACGTCATCACTGATTATCAAATTGACTTTAGTTCTGTATGGAGTAGATAAGTGACGTTATTACTAAATTTTATCTTGACTTTTGTAGTGAATGAAGTAGATAAGTGACATCATCACTGACTATCAACTTGACGTAAGTTGTTTACGTAGTAAATATGTTACGTCATCTCTGACTATCAACTTGACTTTAGTAGTAAATGAAGTAGAGAAGTGACGTCATCACTGATTATTAACTTGACTTTAGTTGTGTATGAAGTAGATAAGTGACGTTATTACTGAATATCATCTTGACTTTTGTGGTGAATGATATAGATAAGTGACGCCATCACTGACTTCCATCTTGAGTTTAGTATTGAAGCAGTAGATAAGTGACGTCATCAATAACTATCAACTTGACTTTAGTTGTTTACGTAGTAGATATGTAACGTCATCACTGACTATTAACATGACTTTAGTAGTGTATGTAGAATTATTTGTTTCTGAGATATCATCAAAATTCGTTTTCAGAATCTGAAAAACACAATTTTTTTTTAAAAATTATTTGTTCAATTTTGTTTCTAGAGGTGAATTTAGTACTATAGTGCGTTTTTCATCACTTTATTTCAAAACCGCAGCTTTCCATCTAAATTAGAACTCGAGTTACAAACTTTTTTTCTTCATATGGGCTACAATGCTGTAGACTTCGATAAAAAAATACAAAAATTTTCAAAAACTGAGAAAGTTTTATTTTTTGCGACTAAAGTGTAATAATTTTTTCATAAGACATTTCAAAGTGATACATTTCAGTTCAAACCGTAAGTCTGTAGCATTATTAGTTTCTGAGATATCATCAAAAATCGTTTTCAGAATCTGAAAAACACAATTTTTTAGGAAAAATTATTTTTCTCAATTTTGTTTCTAGATGTAAATTTAGTACTATAGAGCGTTTTGCATCACTTTATTTCAAAACCGCAACTATCCATCTTAATTAGAACTAGAGTTACAAACTTTTTTCTTCTTCATATGGGCTTCAATGCTATAGACTTCGCTAAGAAATTACGAAAATTCTCAAAAACTGAGAAAGTTTTATTTTTTGCGACTAAAGTGTAATAAACTTTTCATAAGACATTTCAAAGTGATACATTTCAGTTCAAACCGTAAGTCTGTAGCATTATTTTTTTCTGAGATATCATCAAAAATCTTTTTCAGAATCTGAAAAACACAATTTTTATGGAAAAATTATTTTCTCAATTTTGTTTCTAAAGGTGAATTTAGTACTATAGAGCGTTTTGCATCACTTTATTTCAAAACCACAACTTTCCATCTCAATTAGAACTCGAGTTACAAACTTTTTTCTTCTTCATATAGGCTACAATGCTATAGACTTCGGTAAGAAAATACTAAATTTTAAAAAATTAAGAAAGTTTTATTTTTTGCAACTAAAGTGTAATAACCTTTTCATAAGACAATTCAAAGAGATGCATTTCATTTTAAACCGCAAGTCTGTAGCATTATTAGTTTCTGAGATATCATCAAAATTCGTGACGCCATCAATGACTACTATTTTGATTTTAGTAGTTTATGAAGTAGATAAGTGACGCCATCACTGACTACCAACTTGATTTTGGTGTTGTATGAAGTAGATAAGTGACTTTATCATTGACTATCAACTTGACTTTAGTTGTGTATGAAGTAGATATGTGACGTAATCACTGACTATCAATTTAACTTCAGTAATGTATGAAGTAAATAAGTGACGTCATTACTGACTATTAACTTGACTTTAGTTGTGTATGAAGTAGATATGTGACGTCATCACTAACTATCATCTTGACTTTAGTTGTGTATAAAGTAGATAAGTGACGTTATCACTAACTATCAACTAGTATTTAGTAGCGTATGAAGCAGATATGTGACGTCATCACTGACTAACAACTTAACTTTAGTATTATATGAAGTCGATAAGTTATGTCATAATTGTTTTTAAACTTGACTTTAGTAGTGTATGAAATCCATATATGACGTTATCACTGACTATCATCTTGACTTTAGTAGTTTATGAAGGAGATAAGTTACGCCATCACTGACTATCAACTTGACTTTAGTAGTGTATAGAAAAGCTAAGTGAAGTCATCACTGACTATCAACTTAACTTTAGTGGTATATGAAGTAGATAAGTGTCGCAATCACTATCAACTTGACTTTAGTAGTATATGAAGTAGAAATGCATCGTCATCACTGAATATCAATTTGACTTTAGTAGTGTATGAAGTAGAAAAGTGACGTCATCACTGACTATCAATTTGAGTTTTGTTCTGTATGAAGTAGATAAGTGACGGCATCACTGACTTTTAATTTGTCTTTAGTAGTGTATGAAGTAGATATGTGACGTCATCACTGACTATCATCATGACTTTAGTAGTGTATGAAGTAGATATGTGACGTCATCACTGACTATCAACTTGACTTAAGTTATGTAAGTTGTAGATAAGTGACGCCATCACTGACTTCCGAATTTATTTTATTATTGATGAAGTAGATAAGTGACGTCATCACTGATTATCAACTTGACTTTAGGAGTGTATAGAGTAGATAAGTGACGTCATCACTGACTAATAACTTGTCCTTAGTAGTGTATGAAGCATATATGTGACGTCATCACTGACTATCAACTTGACTTTAGTATTTAATGAAGTCGATAAGTTACGTCACAATTGTTTTTAAACTTGACTTTAGTTGTGTATGAAGTAGAGAAGTGACGTCATAACTGTTAATCAACTTGACATTAGTAGTGTATGAAGTAGATAAGTGACGTCATTACTGACTATCAACTAAACTTAAGTTAGGTATGTAGTAGATAAGTGATGCCATCACTGACTTCCATCTCGATTTTAGTATTGATGAAGTAGATAAGTGAAGTAATCACTGACTATCAACTTGACTAAAGTTGTTTACGTAGTAAATATGTTACGTCATCTCTGACTATCAACTTGACTTTAGTAGTAAATAAAGTAGAGAAGTGACGTCATCACTGATTATTAACTTGACTTTAGTTGTGTATGAAGTAGATAAGTGACGTTATTACTGAATATCATCTTGACTTTTGTGGTGAATGATATAGATAAGTGACGTCAACACTGACTATCAACTTGACTTTAGTAGTGTATTGAGTAGATAAGTGACGTCATCACTGACTATTATCTTGACTTTAGTTGTTTATTAAGTAGAAATGTGACTTCATCACTGACTATCATCTAGACTTTAGTTGTGTATAAAGTAGATAAGTGACGTCATTACTGACTATCAACTTGTCTTTAGTAGTGTATGAAGCATATATGTGACGTCATCACTGACTATCATCTGGACTTTAGTTATGTATGTAGTAGATAAGTGACGCCATCACTGACTTCCAACTTTATTTTTGTATTGATGAAGTAGATAAGTGACGTCATCACTGACTATCAACCTGACTTTAGTTGTATATGTAGTAGATATGTGACGTCATCACTAACTATCAACTTGACTTTAGGAATGTATGAAGTAGATAAGTAACGTCATCACTGATTATCGAATTGACTTTAGTTCTGTATGGAGTAGATAAGTGACGTTATTACTAAATTTCATCTTGACTTTTGTAGTGAATGAAGTAGATAAGTGACATCATCACTGACTATCAACTTGACGTAAGTTGTTTACGTAGTAAATATGTTACGTCATCTCTGACTATCAACTTGACTTTAGTAGTAAATGAAGTAGAGAAGTGACGTCATCACTGATTATCAACTTGACTTTAGTTGTGTATGAAGTAGATAAGTGACGTTATTACTGAATATCATCTTGACTTTTGTGGTGAATGATATAGATAAGTGACGCCATCACTGACTTCCATCTTGAGTTTAGTATTGAAGCAGTAGATAAGTGACGTCATCAATAACTATCATCTTGACTTTAGTTGTTTACGTAGTAGATATGTGACGTCATCACTGACTATTAACATGACTTTAGTAGTGTATGTAGCATTATTTGTTTCTGAGATATCATCAAAATTCGTTTTCAGAATCTGAAAAACACAATTTTTTTTTAAAAATTATTTGTTCAATTTTGTTTCTAGAGGTGAATTTAGTACTATAGTGCGTTTTTCATCACTTTATTTCAAAACCGCAGCTTTCCATCTAAATTAGAACTCGAGTTACAAACATTTTTTTCTTCATATGGGCTACAATGCTGTAGACTTCGATAAGAAAATACAAAAATTTTTAAAAACTGAGAAAGTTTTATTTTTTGCGACTAAAGTGTAATAATTTTTTCATAAGACATTTCAAAGTGATACATTTCAGTTCAAACCGTAAGTCTGTAGCATTATTAGTTTCTGAGATATCATCAAAAATCGTTTTCAGAATCTGAAAAACACAATTTTTTTGGAAAAATAATTTTTCTCAATTTTGTTTCTAGATGTGAATTTAGTACTATAGAGCGTTTTGCATCACTTTATTTCAAAACCGCAACTATCCATCTTAATTAGAACTAGAGTTACAAACTTTTTTCTTCTTTATATGGGCTACAATGCTATAGACTTCGCTAAGAAAATACGAAAATTCTCAAAAACTGAGAAAGTTTTATTTTTTGCGACTAAAGTGTAATAAACTTTTCATAAGACATTTCAAAGTGATACATTTCAGTTCAAACCGTAAGTCTGTAGCATTATTTGTTTCTGAGATATCATCAAAATTCGTTTTCAGAATCTGAAAAACACAATTTTTATTGAAAAATTATTTTTCTCAATTTTGTTTCTAAAGGTGAATTTAGTACTATAGAGCGTTTTGCATCACTTTATTTCAAAACCACAACTTTCCATTTCAATTAGAACTCGAGTTACAAACTTTTTTCTTCTTCATATAGGCTACAATGCTATAGACTTCGGTAAGAAAATACTAAATTTTAAAAAAATTAAGAAAGTTTTATTTTTTGCAACTAAAGTGTAATAACCTTTTCATAAGACAATTCAAAGAGATGCATTTCATTTTAAACCGCAAGTCTGTAGCATTATTAGTTTCTGAGATATCATCAAAATTCGTGACGCCATCAATGACTACTATTTTGATTTTAGTAGTTTATGAAGTAGATAAGTGACGCCATCACTGACTACCAACTTGAATTTGGTGTTGTATGAAGTAGATAAGTGACTTTATCATTGACTATAAACTTGACTTTAGTTGTGTATGAAGTAGATATGTGACGTAATCACTGACTATCAATTTAACTTCAGTAATGTATGAAGTAAATAAGTGACGTCTTTACTGACTATTAACTTGACTTTAGTTGTGTATGAAGTAGATATGTGACGTCATCACTAACTATCATCTTGACTTTAGTTGTGTATAAAGTAGATAAGTGACGTTATCACTAACTATCAACTAGTATTTAGTAGCGTATGAAGCAGATATGTGACGTCATCACTGACTATCAACTTGACTTTAGTATTATATGAAGTCGATAAGTTATGTCATAATTGTTTTTAAACTTGACTTTAGTAGTGTATGAAATCCATATATGACGTTATCACTGACTATCATCTTGACTTTAGTAGTTTATGAAGGAGATAAGTTACGCCATCACTGACTATCAACTTGACTTTAGTAGTGTATAGAAAAGATAAGTGAAGTCATCACTGACTATCAACTTGACTTTAGTGGTATATGAAGTAGATAAGTGACGCAATCACTATCAACTTGACTTTAGTAGTATATGAAGTAGAAATGCATCGTCATCACTGAATATCAATTTGACTTTAGTAGTGTATGAAGTAGAAAAGTGACGTCATCACTGACTATCAATTTGAGTTTTGTTCTGTATGAAGTAGATAAGCGACGTCATCACTGACTTTTAATTTGTCATTAGTAGTGTATGAAGTAGATATGTGACGTCATCACTGACTATCATCTTGACTTTAGTAGTGTATGAAGTAGATATGTGACGTCATTACTGACTATCAACTTGATTTAAGTTATGTAAGTAGTAGATAAGTGACGCCATCACTGACTTCTGACTTTATTTTTTTATTGATGAAGTAGATAAGTGACGTCATCACTAAATATCAACTTGACTTTAGGAGTGTATAGAGTAGATAAGTGACGTCATCACTGACTAATAACTTGTCCTTAGTAGTGTATGAAGCATATATGTGACGTCATCACTGACTATCAACTTGACTTTAGTATTTAATGAAGTCGATAAGTTACGTCACAATTGTTTTTCAACATGACTTTAGTTGTGTATGAAGTAGAGAAGTGACGTCATAACTGTTTATCAACTTGACATTAGTAGTGTATGAGAAGAAAAGTGACGTCATCACTGATTATCAACTTGACTTTAGTTGTGTATGAAGTAGATAAGTGACGTTATTACTAAATATCATCTTCACTTTTGTGGTGAATGATATAGATAAGGGACGTCAACACTGACTATCATCTTGACTTTAGTTATGTATGTAGTAGATAAGTGACGCCATCACTGACTTCCAACTTTATTTTTGTATTGATGAAGTAGATAAGTGACGTCATCACTGACTATCAACCTGACTTTAGTTGTATATGTTGTAGATATGTGACGTCATCACTGACTATCAACTTGACTTTAGGAATGTATGAAGCATATATGTGAAGTCATCACTGACTATCAACTTGACTTTAGTATTAATTGAAGTCGATAAGTTACGTCACAATTGTTTTTCAACATGACTTTAGTTGTGTATGAAGTAGAGAAGTGACGTCATAACTGTTTATCAACTTGACATTAGTAGTGTATGAAGTAGAGAAGTGACGTCATCACTGATTATCAACTTGACTTTAGTTGTGTATAAAGTAGATAAGTGACGTCATTACTGACTATCAACTTGTCTTTAGTAGTGTATGAAGCATATATGTGACGTCATCACTGACTATCATCTTGACTTTAGTTATGTATGTAGTAGATAAGTGACGCCATCACTGACTTCCAACTTTATTTTTGTATTGATGAAGTAGATAAGTGACGTCATCACTGACTATCAACCTGATTTTAGTTGTATATGTAGTAGATATGTGACGTCATCACTGATTATCAACTTGACTTTAGGAATGTATGAAGTAGATAAGTAACGTCATCACTGATTATCGAATTGACTTTAGTTCTGTATGGAGTAGATAAGTGACGTTATTACTAAATTTCATCTTGACTTTTGTAGTGAATGAAGTAGATAAGTGACATCATCACTGACTATCAACTTGACGTAAGTTGTTTACGTAGTAAATATGTTACGTCATCTCTGACTATCAACTTGACTTTAGTAGTAAATGAAGTAGAGAAGTGACGTCATCACTGATTATCAACTTAACTTTAGTTGTGTATGAAGTAGATAAGTGACGTTATTACTGAACATCATCTTGACTTTTGTGGTGAATGATATAGATAAGTGACGCCATCACTGACTTCCATCTTGAGTTTAGTATTGAAGCAGTAGATAAGTGACGTCATCAATAACTATCAACTTGACTTTAGTTGTTTACGTAGTAGATATGTGACGTCATCACTGACTATTAACATGACTTTAGTAGTGTATGTAGCATTATTTGTTTCTGAGATATCATCAAAATTCGTTTTCAGAATCTGAAAAACACAATTTTTTTTTAAAAATTATTTGTTCAATTTTGTTTCTAGAGGTGAATTTAGTACTATAGTGCGTTTTTCATCACTTTATTTCAAAACCGCAGCATTCCATCTAAATTAGAACTCGAGTTACAAACTTTTTTTTCTTCATATGGGCTACAATGCTGTAGACTTCGATAAGAAAATACAAAAATTTTCAAAAACTGAGAAAGTTTTATTTTTTGCGACTAAAGTGTAATAATTTTTTCATAAGACATTTCAAAGTTATACATTTCAGTTCAAACCGTAAGTCTGTAGCATTATTAGTTTCTGAGATATCATCAAAAATCGTTTTCAGAATCTGAAAAACACAATTTTTTTGGAAAAATTATTTTTCTCAATTTTGTTTCTAGATGTGAATTTAGTACTATAGAGCGTTTTGCATCACTTTATTTCAAAACCGCAACTATCCATCTTAATTAGAACTAGAGTTACAAACTTTTTTCTTCTTTATATGGGCTACAATGCTATAGACTTCGCTAAGAAAATACGAAAATTCTCAAAAACTGAGAAAGTTTTATTTTTTGCGACTAAAGTGTAATAAACTTTTCATAAGACATTTCAAAGTGATACATTTCAGTTCAAACCGTAAGTCTGTAGCATTATTTGTTTCTGAGATATCATCAAAATTCGTTTTCAGAATCTGAAAAACACAATTTTTATTGAAAAATTATTTTTCTCAATTTTGTTTCTAAAGGTGAATTTAGTACTATAGAGCGTTTTGCATCACTTTATTTCAAAACCACAACTTTCCATTTCAATTAGAACTCGAGTTACAAACTTTTTTCTTCTTCATATAGGCTACAATGCTATAGACTTCGGTAAGAAAATACTAAATTTTAAAAAAATTAAGAAAGTTTTATTTTTTGCAACTAAAGTGTAATAACCTTTTCATAAGACAATTCAAAGAGATGCATTTCATTTTAAACCGCAAGTCTGTAGCATTATTAGTTTCTGAGATATCATCAAAATTCGTGACGCCATCAATGACTACTATTTTGATTTTAGTAGTTTATGAAGTAGATAAGTGACGCCATCACTGACTACCAACTTGAATTTGGTGTTGTATGAAGTAGATAAGTGACTTTATCATTGACTATAAACTTGACTTTAGTTGTGTATGAAGTAGATATGTGACGTAATCACTGACTATCAATTTAACTTCAGTAATGTATGAAGTAAATAAGTGACGTCTTTACTGACTATTAACTTGACTTTAGTTGTGTATGAAGTAGATATGTGACGTCATCACTAACTATCATCTTGACTTTAGTTGTGTATAAAGTAGATAAGTGACGTTATCACTAACTATCAACTAGTATTTAGTAGCGTATGAAGCAGATATGTGACGTCATCACTGACTATCAACTTGACTTTAGTATTATATGAAGTCGATAAGTTATGTCATAATTGTTTTTAAACTTGACTTTAGTAGTGTATGAAATCCATATATGACGTTATCACTGACTATCATCTTGACTTTAGTAGTTTATGAAGGAGATAAGTTACGCCATCACTGACTATCAACTTGACTTTAGTAGTGTATAGAAAAGATAAGTGAAGTCATCACTGACTATCAACTTGACTTTAGTGGTATATGAAGTAGATAAGTGACGCAATCACTATCAACTTGACTTTAGTAGTATATGAAGTAGAAATGCATCGTCATCACTGAATATCAATTTGACTTTAGTAGTGTATGAAGTAGAAAAGTGACGTCATCACTGACTATCAATTTGAGTTTTGTTCTGTATGAAGTAGATAAGCGACGTCATCACTGACTTTTAATTTGTCATTAGTAGTGTATGAAGTAGATATGTGACGTCATCACTGACTATCATCTTGACTTTAGTAGTGTATGAAGTAGATATGTGACGTCATTACTGACTATCAACTTGATTTAAGTTATGTAAGTAGTAGATAAGTGACGCCATCACTGACTTCTGACTTTATTTTTTTATTGATGAAGTAGATAAGTGACGTCATCACTAAATATCAACTTGACTTTAGGAGTGTATAGAGTAGATAAGTGACGTCATCACTGACTAATAACTTGTCCTTAGTAGTGTATGAAGCATATATGTGACGTCATCACTGACTATCAACTTGACTTTAGTATTTAATGAAGTCGATAAGTTACGTCACAATTGTTTTTCAACATGACTTTAGTTGTGTATGAAGTAGAGAAGTGACGTCATAACTGTTTATCAACTTGACATTAGTAGTGTATGAGAAGAAAAGTGACGTCATCACTGATTATCAACTTGACTTTAGTTGTGTATGAAGTAGATAAGTGACGTTATTACTAAATATCATCTTCACTTTTGTGGTGAATGATATAGATAAGGGACGTCAACACTGACTATCATCTTGACTTTAGTTATGTATGTAGTAGATAAGTGACGCCATCACTGACTTCCAACTTTATTTTTGTATTGATGAAGTAGATAAGTGACGTCATCACTGACTATCAACCTGACTTTAGTTGTATATGTTGTAGATATGTGACGTCATCACTGACTATCAACTTGACTTTAGGAATGTATGAAGCATATATGTGAAGTCATCACTGACTATCAACTTGACTTTAGTATTAATTGAAGTCGATAAGTTACGTCACAATTGTTTTTCAACATGACTTTAGTTGTGTATGAAGTAGAGAAGTGACGTCATAACTGTTTATCAACTTGACATTAGTAGTGTATGAAGTAGAGAAGTGACGTCATCACTGATTATCAACTTGACTTTAGTTGTGTATAAAGTAGATAAGTGACGTCATTACTGACTATCAACTTGTCTTTAGTAGTGTATGAAGCATATATGTGACGTCATCACTGACTATCATCTTGACTTTAGTTATGTATGTAGTAGATAAGTGACGCCATCACTGACTTCCAACTTTATTTTTGTATTGATGAAGTAGATAAGTGACGTCATCACTGACTATCAACCTGATTTTAGTTGTATATGTAGTAGATATGTGACGTCATCACTGATTATCAACTTGACTTTAGGAATGTATGAAGTAGATAAGTAACGTCATCACTGATTATCGAATTGACTTTAGTTCTGTATGGAGTAGATAAGTGACGTTATTACTAAATTTCATCTTGACTTTTGTAGTGAATGAAGTAGATAAGTGACATCATCACTGACTATCAACTTGACGTAAGTTGTTTACGTAGTAAATATGTTACGTCATCTCTGACTATCAACTTGACTTTAGTAGTAAATGAAGTAGAGAAGTGACGTCATCACTGATTATCAACTTAACTTTAGTTGTGTATGAAGTAGATAAGTGACGTTATTACTGAACATCATCTTGACTTTTGTGGTGAATGATATAGATAAGTGACGCCATCACTGACTTCCATCTTGAGTTTAGTATTGAAGCAGTAGATAAGTGACGTCATCAATAACTATCAACTTGACTTTAGTTGTTTACGTAGTAGATATGTGACGTCATCACTGACTATTAACATGACTTTAGTAGTGTATGTAGCATTATTTGTTTCTGAGATATCATCAAAATTCGTTTTCAGAATCTGAAAAACACAATTTTTTTTTAAAAATTATTTGTTCAATTTTGTTTCTAGAGGTGAATTTAGTACTATAGTGCGTTTTTCATCACTTTATTTCAAAACCGCAGCATTCCATCTAAATTAGAACTCGAGTTACAAACTTTTTTTTCTTCATATGGGCTACAATGCTGTAGACTTCGATAAGAAAATACAAAAATTTTCAAAAACTGAGAAAGTTTTATTTTTTGCGACTAAAGTGTAATAATTTTTTCATAAGACATTTCAAAGTTATACATTTCAGTTCAAACCGTAAGTCTGTAGCATTATTAGTTTCTGAGATATCATCAAAAATCGTTTTCAGAATCTGAAAAACACAATTTTTTTGGAAAAATTATTTTTCTCAATTTTGTTTCTAGATGTGAATTTAGTACTATAGAGCGTTTTGCATCACTTTATTTCAAAACCGCAACTATCCATCTTAATTAGAACTAGAGTTACAAACTTTTTTCTTCTTCATATGGGCTACAATGCTATAGACTTCGCTAAGAAAATACGAAAATTCTCAAAAACTGAGAAAGTTTTATTTTTTGCGACTAAAGTGTAATAAACTTTTCATAAGACATTTCAAAGTGATACATTTCAGTTCAAACCGTAAGTCTGTAGCATTATTTGTTTCTGAGATATCATCAAAAATCGTTTTCAGAATCTGAAAAACACAATTTTTTTGGAAAAATCATTTTTCTTAATTTTGTTTTTAAAGGTGAATTTAGTACTATAGAGCGTTTTGCATCACTTTATTTCAAAACCGCAACTTTCAATCTTAATTAGAACTCGAGTTACAAACTTTTTTCTTCTTCATATAGGCTACAATGCTATAGACTTCGGTAAGAAAATACTAAATTTTAAAAAATTAAGAAAGTTTTATTTTTTGCCACTAAAGTGTAATAACCTTTTCATAAGACAATTCAAAGAGATGCATTTCATTTTAAACCGCAAGTCTGTAGCATTATTAGTTTCTGAGATATTATCAAAAATCGTGACGCCATCAATGACTACTATTTTAATTTTAGTAGTTTATGAAGTAGATAAGTGACGCCATCACTGACTACCAACTTGATTTTGGTGTTGTATGAAGTAGATAAGTAACTTTATTATTAACTATTAACTTGACTTTAGTTGTGTATGAAGTAGATATGTGACGTAATCACTGACTATCAATTTAACTTCAGTAATGTATGAACACTCCAAAAACAAGTGCATTACTTTAGTTACGAATACTAACTTATTTAAGATATACACTTATAAACTATTAATGGTAACTTAAATAATGCACTTTTAGCACGTTATTAACAGTAGCTAATTTAAGTTACTTTTGTTTAGTTATTACGCGTAACTAATTTTTCCCCTCCTTCGCTGCTGCGTGCGCTCGCTTCTCTGCTCTTGCTCGTCTCGCTCGCTCTCGCGCCCGCCTGCCTCACTGCACTGCACTCTGACCAGCGTGTCCCGCCACCTCTCTCTCTTACGCACACAATTCAACCCGGCACACCGGCACACTTGTTTTTTTATATTCTTCTCTCTCTTTCCCCACATCTTCGCATGCAATATACACGATAATAATTACAATCCACAAAATATTACGCGTTTTCACAATAAATATAGCAATGATACGATAATATCAAATTTTCAATCACATGCATAACCGTGACAGACAGTCTATACCGGTCGGAAAACACGAAAATAACAAAGACGAAATTAAATTTCATTTACATAATGAATTAAAATGAACGTTTATTTACATTTTAAATGTGTGTATGGCATTCAAACTACCCTAAAACGATAAATACCTTCATTTAAGACCACATTTTTTCTCATTTACCCGCCATGTCTGCACCACGCACATACCGGCATCTGGCATCATCACATAGTCAGTTCTCATTTTTACGTTTCCTCCTTTCGATGGACCTAAAATAAAATGTTCCACAAAGTAAACGCATTCTTACACATAAAATTATTATATTAAAGCCATGTTTACTTCCCGTGTATTCCATTAGTTTGTGAATTTTTCAAGAGCCGCTTCGCTTGCATTCTTCCTTCTTCTTCGTCATGTTGCTTTCTTTCACTATCCGTATCGTATGTTGTCGCAAGTATTCGGCAGTGCTCGTAAAGTTGTGTTTTAAATTAGTTACCGCGGCAAACTTATTTTAGATGGGCGCGAGATTAGACATTAATAATAACTTATTTTAAACACAAAATTATTGCCAACTTATTTAATGCAGAAAAAACGTTTAGCAGCTAAAGTTAGTTATTAAAAACAACTAAAGTAATGCACTATTTTTTTGAGTGAAGTAAATAAGTGACGTCATCACTGACTATTAACTTGACTTAAGTTGTGTATGAAGTAGATATGTGACGTCATCACTAACTATCATCTTGACTTTAGTTGTGTATAAAGTAGATAAGTGACGTTATCACTAACAATCAACTAGTATTTAGTAGCGTATGAAGCAGATATGTGACGTCATCACTGACTATCAACTTGACTTTAGTATTATATGAAGTCGATAAGTTATGTCATAATTGTTTTTAAACTTGACTTTAGTAGTGTATGAAGTCCATATATGACGTTATCACTGACTATCATCTTGACTTTAGTAGTTTATGAAGGAGATAAGTTACGCCATCACTGACTATCAACTTGACTTTAGTAGTGTATGGAAAAGATAAGTGAAGTCATCACTGACTATCAACTTGACTTTAGTGGTATATGAAGTAGATAAGTGACGCAATCACTATCAACTTGACTTTAGTAGTATATAAAGTAGAAATGCATCGTCATCACTGAATATCAATTTGACTTTAGTAGTGTATGAAGAAGAAAAGTGACGTCATCACTGACTATCAATTTGAGTTTTGTTCTGTATGAAGTAGATAAGTGACGGCATCACTGACTTTTAATTTGTCTTTAGTAGTGTATGAAGTAGATATGTGACGTCATCACTGACTATCATCTTGACTTTAGTAGTGTATGAAGTAGATAAGTGACGTCATCACTGACTATCAACTTGACTTTAGGAGTGTATAGAGTAGATAAGTGACGTCATCACTGACTAATAACTTGTCCTTAGTAGTGTATGAAGCATATATGTGACGTCATCACTGACTATCAACTTGACTTTAGTATTTAATGAAGTCGATAAGTTACGTCACAATTGTTTTTAAACTTGACTTTAGTTGTGTATGAAGTAGAGAAGTGACGTCATAACTGTTAATCAACTTGACATTAGTAGTGTATGAAGTAGATAAGTGACGTCATTACTGACTATCAACTAAACTTAAGTTATGTATGTAGTAGATAAGTGATGCCATCACTGACTTCCATCTCGATTTTAGTATTGATGAAGTAGATAAGTGAAGTCATCACTGACTATCAACTTGACTAAAGTTGTTTACGTAGTAAATATGTTACGTCATCTCTGACTATCAACTTGACTTTAGTAGTAAATAAAGTAGAGAAGTGACGTCATCACTGATTATCAACTTGACTTTAGTTGTGTATGAAGTAGATAAGTGACGTTATTACTGAATATCATCTTGACTTTTGTGGTGAATGATATAGATAAGTGACGTCAACACTGACTATCAACTTGACTTTAGTAGTGTATTGAGTAGATAAGTGACGTCATCACTGACTATTATCTTGACTTTAGTTGTGTATAAAGTAGATAAGTGACGTCATTACTGACTATCAACTTGTCTTTAGTAGTGTATGAAGCATATATGTGACGTCATCACTGACTATCATCTTGACTTTAGTTATGTATGTAGTAGATAAGTGACGCCATACCTGACTTCCAACTTTATTTTTGTATTGATGAAGTAGATAAGTGACGTCATCACTGACTATCAACCTGACTTTAGTTGTATATGTAGTAGATATGTGACGTCATCACTGACTATCAACTTGACTTTAGGAATGTATGAAGTAGATAAGTAACGTCATCACTGATTATCAAATTGACTTTAGTTCTGTATGGAGTAGATAAGTGACGTTATTACTAAATTTTATCTTGACTTTTGTAGTGAATGAAGTAGATAAGTGACATCATCACTGACTATCAACTTGACGTAAGTTGTTTACGTAGTAAATATGTTACGTCATCTCTGACTATCAACTTGACTTTAGTAGTAAATGAAGTAGAGAAGTGACGTCATCACTGATTATCAACTTGACTTTAGTTGTGTATGAAGTAGATAAGTGACGTTATTACTGAATATCATCTTGACTTTTGTGGTGAATGATATAGATAAGTGACGCCATCACTGACTTCCATCTTGAGTTTAGTATTGAAGCAGTAGATAAGTGACGTCATCAATAACTATCAACTTGACTTTAGTTGTTTACGTAGTAGATATGTAACGTCATCACTGACTATTAACATGACTTTAGTAGTGTATGTAGAATTATTTGTTTCTGAGATATCATCAAAATTCGTTTTCAGAATCTGAAAAACACAATTTTTTTTTAAAAATTATTTGTTCAATTTTGTTTCTAGAGGTGAATTTAGTACTATAGTGCGTTTTTCATCACTTTATTTCAAAACCGCAGCTTTCCATCTAAATTAGAACTCGAGTTACAAACTTTTTTTCTTCATATGGGCTACAATGCTGTAGACTTCGATAAAAAAATACAAAAATTTTCAAAAACTGAGAAAGTTTTATTTTTTGCGACTAAAGTGTAATAATTTTTTCATAAGACATTTCAAAGTGATACATTTCAGTTCAAACCGTAAGTCTGTAGCATTATTAGTTTCTGAGATATCATCAAAAATCGTTTTCAGAATCTGAAAAACACAATTTTTTAGGAAAAATTATTTTTCTCAATTTTGTTTCTAGATGTAAATTTAGTACTATAGAGCGTTTTGCATCACTTTATTTCAAAACCGCAACTATCCATCTTAATTAGAACTAGAGTTACAAACTTTTTTCTTCTTCATATGGGCTTCAATGCTATAGACTTCGCTAAGAAATTACGAAAATTCTCAAAAACTGAGAAAGTTTTATTTTTTGCGACTAAAGTGTAATAAACTTTTCATAAGACATTTCAAAGTGATACATTTCAGTTCAAACCGTAAGTCTGTAGCATTATTTTTTTCTGAGATATCATCAAAAATCTTTTTCAGAATCTGAAAAACACAATTTTTATGGAAAAATTATTTTCTCAATTTTGTTTCTAAAGGTGAATTTAGTACTATAGAGCGTTTTGCATCACTTTATTTCAAAACCACAACTTTCCATCTCAATTAGAACTCGAGTTACAAACTTTTTTCTTCTTCATATAGGCTACAATGCTATAGACTTCGGTAAGAAAATACTAAATTTTAAAAAATTAAGAAAGTTTTATTTTTTGCAACTAAAGTGTAATAACCTTTTCATAAGACAATTCAAAGAGATGCATTTCATTTTAAACCGCAAGTCTGTAGCATTATTAGTTTCTGAGATATCATCAAAATTCGTGACGCCATCAATGACTACTATTTTGATTTTAGTAGTTTATGAAGTAGATAAGTGACGCCATCACTGACTACCAACTTGATTTTGGTGTTGTATGAAGTAGATAAGTGACTTTATCATTGACTATCAACTTGACTTTAGTTGTGTATGAAGTAGATATGTGACGTAATCACTGACTATCAATTTAACTTCAGTAATGTATGAAGTAAATAAGTGACGTCATTACTGACTATTAACTTGACTTTAGTTGTGTATGAAGTAGATATGTGACGTCATCACTAACTATCATCTTGACTTTAGTTGTGTATAAAGTAGATAAGTGACGTTATCACTAACTATCAACTAGTATTTAGTAGCGTATGAAGCAGATATGTGACGTCATCACTGACTAACAACTTAACTTTAGTATTATATGAAGTCGATAAGTTATGTCATAATTGTTTTTAAACTTGACTTTAGTAGTGTATGAAATCCATATATGACGTTATCACTGACTATCATCTTGACTTTAGTAGTTTATGAAGGAGATAAGTTACGCCATCACTGACTATCAACTTGACTTTAGTAGTGTATAGAAAAGCTAAGTGAAGTCATCACTGACTATCAACTTAACTTTAGTGGTATATGAAGTAGGTAAGTGTCGCAATCACTATCAACTTGACTTTAGTAGTATATGAAGTAGAAATGCATCGTCATCACTGAATATCAATTTGACTTTAGTAGTGTATGAAGTAGAAAAGTGACGTCATCACTGACTATCAATTTGAGTTTTGTTCTGTATGAAGTAGATAAGTGACGGCATCACTGACTTTTAATTTGTCTTTAGTAGTGTATGAAGTAGATATGTGACGTCATCACTGACTATCATCTTGACTTTAGTAGTGTATGAAGTAGATATGTGACGTCATCACTGACTATCAACTTGACTTAAGTTATGTAAGTTGTAGATAAGTGACGCCATCACTGACTTCCGAATTTATTTTATTATTGATGAAGTAGATAAGTGACGTCATCACTGATTATCAACTTGACTTTAGGAGTGTATAGAGTAGATAAGTGACGTCATCACTGACTAATAACTTGTCCTTAGTAGTGTATGAAGCATATATGTGACGTCATCACTGACTATCAACTTGACTTTAGTATTTAATGAAGTCGATAAGTTACGTCACAATTGTTTTTAAACTTGACTTTAGTTGTGTATGAAGTAGAGAAGTGACGTCATAACTGTTAATCAACTTGACATTAGTAGTGTATGAAGTAGATAAGTGACGTCATTACTGACTATCAACTAAACTTAAGTTATGTATGTAGTAGATAAGTGATGCCATCACTGACTTCCATCTCGATTTTAGTATTGATGAAGTAGATAAGTGAAGTAATCACTGACTATCAACTTGACTAAAGTTGTTTACGTAGTAAATATGTTACGTCATCTCTGACTATCAACTTGACTTTAGTAGTAAATAAAGTAGAGAAGTGACGTCATCACTGATTATTAACTTGACTTTAGTTGTGTATGAAGTAGATAAGTGACGTTATTACTGAATATCATCTTGACTTTTGTGGTGAATGATATAGATAAGTGACGTCAACACTGACTATCAACTTGACTTTAGTAGTGTATTGAGTAGATAAGTGACGTCATCACTGACTATTATCTTGACTTTAGTTGTTTATTAAGTAGAAATGTGACTTCATCACTGACTATCATCTAGACTTTAGTTGTGTATAAAGTAGATAAGTGACGTCATTACTGACTATCAACTTGTCTTTAGTAGTGTATGAAGCATATATGTGACGTCATCACTGACTATCATCTTGACTTTAGTTATGTATGTAGTAGATAAGTGACGCCATCACTGACTTCCAACTTTATTTTTGTATTGATGAAGTAGATAAGTGACGTCATCACTGACTATCAACCTGACTTTAGTTGTATATGTAGTAGATATGTGACGTCATCACTAACTATCAACTTGACTTTAGGAATGTATGAAGTAGATAAGTAACGTCATCACTGATTATCGAATTGACTTTAGTTCTGTATGGAGTAGATAAGTGACGTTATTACTAAATTTCATCTTGACTTTTGTAGTGAATGAAGTAGATAAGTGACATCATCACTGACTATCAACTTGACGTAAGTTGTTTACGTAGTAAATATGTTACGTCATCTCTGACTATCAACTTGACTTTAGTAGTAAATGAAGTAGAGAAGTGACGTCATCACTGATTATCAACTTGACTTTAGTTGTGTATGAAGTAGATAAGTGACGTTATTACTGAATATCATCTTGACTTTTGTGGTGAATGATATAGATAAGTGACGCCATCACTGACTTCCATCTTGAGTTTAGTATTGAAGCAGTAGATAAGTGACGTCATCAATAACTATCATCTTGACTTTAGTTGTTTACGTAGTAGATATGTGACGTCATCACTGACTATTAACATGACTTTAGTAGTGTATGTAGCATTATTTGTTTCTGAGATATCATCAAAATTCGTTTTCAGAATCTGAAAAACACAATTTTTTTTTAAAAATTATTTGTTCAATTTTGTTTCTAGAGGTGAATTTAGTACTATAGTGCGTTTTTCATCACTTTATTTCAAAACCGCAGCTTTCCATCTAAATTAGAACTCGAGTTACAAACATTTTTTTCTTCATATGGGCTACAATGCTGTAGACTTCGATAAGAAAATACAAAAATTTTTAAAAACTGAGAAAGTTTTATTTTTTGCGACTAAAGTGTAATAATTTTTTCATAAGACATTTCAAAGTGATACATTTCAGTTCAAACCGTAAGTCTGTAGCATTATTAGTTTCTGAGATATCATCAAAAATCGTTTTCAGAATCTGAAAAACACAATTTTTTTGGAAAAATTATTTTTCTCAATTTTGTTTCTAGATGTGAATTTAGTACTATAGAGCGTTTTGCATCACTTTATTTCAAAACCGCAACTATCCATCTTAATTAGAACTAGAGTTACAAACTTTTTTCTTCTTTATATGGGCTACAATGCTATAGACTTCGCTAAGAAAATACGAAAATTCTCAAAAACTGAGAAAGTTTTATTTTTTGCGACTAAAGTGTAATAAACTTTTCATAAGACATTTCAAAGTGATACATTTCAGTTCAAACCGTAAGTCTGTAGCATTATTTGTTTCTGAGATATCATCAAAATTCGTTTTCAGAATCTGAAAAACACAATTTTTATTGAAAAATTATTTTTCTCAATTTTGTTTCTAAAGGTGAATTTAGTACTATAGAGCGTTTTGCATCACTTTATTTCAAAACCACAACTTTCCATTTCAATTAGAACTCGAGTTACAAACTTTTTTCTTCTTCATATAGGCTACAATGCTATAGACTTCGGTAAGAAAATACTAAATTTTAAAAAAATTAAGAAAGTTTTATTTTTTGCAACTAAAGTGTAATAACCTTTTCATAAGACAATTCAAAGAGATGCATTTCATTTTAAACCGCAAGTCTGTAGCATTATTAGTTTCTGAGATATCATCAAAATTCGTGACGCCATCAATGACTACTATTTTGATTTTAGTAGTTTATGAAGTAGATAAGTGACGCCATCACTGACTACCAACTTGAATTTGGTGTTGTATGAAGTAGATAAGTGACTTTATCATTGACTATAAACTTGACTTTAGTTGTGTATGAAGTAGATATGTGACGTAATCACTGACTATCAATTTAACTTCAGTAATGTATGAAGTAAATAAGTGACGTCTTTACTGACTATTAACTTGACTTTAGTTGTGTATGAAGTAGATATGTGACGTCATCACTAACTATCATCTTGACTTTAGTTGTGTATAAAGTAGATAAGTGACGTTATCACTAACTATCAACTAGTATTTAGTAGCGTATGAAGCAGATATGTGACGTCATCACTGACTATCAACTTGACTTTAGTATTATATGAAGTCGATAAGTTATGTCATAATTGTTTTTAAACTTGACTTTAGTAGTGTATGAAATCCATATATGACGTTATCACTGACTATCATCTTGACTTTAGTAGTTTATGAAGGAGATAAGTTACGCCATCACTGACTATCAACTTGACTTTAGTAGTGTATAGAAAAGATAAGTGAAGTCATCACTGACTATCAACTTGACTTTAGTGGTATATGAAGTAGATAAGTGACGCAATCACTATCAACTTGACTTTAGTAGTATATGAAGTAGAAATGCATCGTCATCACTGAATATCAATTTGACTTTAGTAGTGTATGAAGTAGAAAAGTGACGTCATCACTGACTATCAATTTGAGTTTTGTTCTGTATGAAGTAGATAAGCGACGTCATCACTGACTTTTAATTTGTCATTAGTAGTGTATGAAGTAGATATGTGACGTCATCACTGACTATCATCTTGACTTTAGTAGTGTATGAAGTAGATATGTGACGTCATTACTGACTATCAACTTGATTTAAGTTATGTAAGTAGTAGATAAGTGACGCCATCACTGACTTCTGACTTTATTTTTTTATTGATGAAGTAGATAAGTGACGTCATCACTAAATATCAACTTGACTTTAGGAGTGTATAGAGTAGATAAGTGACGTCATCACTGACTAATAACTTGTCCTTAGTAGTGTATGAAGCATATATGTGACGTCATCACTGACTATCAACTTGACTTTAGTATTTAATGAAGTCGATAAGTTACGTCACAATTGTTTTTCAACATGACTTTAGTTGTGTATGAAGTAGAGAAGTGACGTCATAACTGTTTATCAACTTGACATTAGTAGTGTATGAGAAGAAAAGTGACGTCATCACTGATTATCAACTTGACTTTAGTTGTGTATGAAGTAGATAAGTGACGTTATTACTAAATATCATCTTCACTTTTGTGGTGAATGATATAGATAAGGGACGTCAACACTGACTATCATCTTGACTTTAGTTATGTATGTAGTAGATAAGTGACGCCATCACTGACTTCCAACTTTATTTTTGTATTGATGAAGTAGATAAGTGACGTCATCACTGACTATCAACCTGACTTTAGTTGTATATGTTGTAGATATGTGACGTCATCACTGACTATCAACTTGACTTTAGGAATGTATGAAGCATATATGTGAAGTCATCACTGACTATCAACTTGACTTTAGTATTAATTGAAGTCGATAAGTTACGTCACAATTGTTTTTCAACATGACTTTAGTTGTGTATGAAGTAGAGAAGTGACGTCATAACTGTTTATCAACTTGACATTAGTAGTGTATGAAGTAGAGAAGTGACGTCATCACTGATTATCAACTTGACTTTAGTTGTGTATAAAGTAGATAAGTGACGTCATTACTGACTATCAACTTGTCTTTAGTAGTGTATGAAGCATATATGTGACGTCATCACTGACTATCATCTTGACTTTAGTTATGTATGTAGTAGATAAGTGACGCCATCACTGACTTCCAACTTTATTTTTGTATTGATGAAGTAGATAAGTGACGTCATCACTGACTATCAACCTGATTTTAGTTGTATATGTAGTAGATATGTGACGTCATCACTGACTATCAACTTGACTTTAGGAATGTATGAAGTAGATAAGTAACGTCATCACTGATTATCGAATTGACTTTAGTTCTGTATGGAGTAGATAAGTGACGTTATTACTAAATTTCATCTTGACTTTTGTAGTGAATGAAGTAGATAAGTGACATCATCACTGACTATCAACTTGACGTAAGTTGTTTACGTAGTAAATATGTTACGTCATCTCTGACTATCAACTTGACTTTAGTAGTAAATGAAGTAGAGAAGTGACGTCATCACTGATTATCAACTTAACTTTAGTTGTGTATGAAGTAGATAAGTGACGTTATTACTGAACATCATCTTGACTTTTGTGGTGAATGATATAGATAAGTGACGCCATCACTGACTTCCATCTTGAGTTTAGTATTGAAGCAGTAGATAAGTGACGTCATCAATAACTATCAACTTGACTTTAGTTGTTTACGTAGTAGATATGTGACGTCATCACTGACTATTAACATGACTTTAGTAGTGTATGTAGCATTATTTGTTTCTGAGATATCATCAAAATTCGTTTTCAGAATCTGAAAAACACAATTTTTTTTTAAAAATTATTTGTTCAATTTTGTTTCTAGAGGTGAATTTAGTACTATAGTGCGTTTTTCATCACTTTATTTCAAAACCGCAGCATTCCATCTAAATTAGAACTCGAGTTACAAACTTTTTTTTCTTCATATGGGCTACAATGCTGTAGACTTCGATAAGAAAATACAAAAATTTTCAAAAACTGAGAAAGTTTTATTTTTTGCGACTAAAGTGTAATAATTTTTTCATAAGACATTTCAAAGTTATACATTTCAGTTCAAACCGTAAGTCTGTAGCATTATTAGTTTCTGAGATATCATCAAAAATCGTTTTCAGAATCTGAAAAACACAATTTTTTTGGAAAAATTATTTTTCTCAATTTTGTTTCTAGATGTGAATTTAGTACTATAGAGCGTTTTGCATCACTTTATTTCAAAACCGCAACTATCCATCTTAATTAGAACTAGAGTTACAAACTTTTTTCTTCTTCATATGGGCTACAATGCTATAGACTTCGCTAAGAAAATACGAAAATTCTCAAAAACTGAGAAAGTTTTATTTTTTGCGACTAAAGTGTAATAAACTTTTCATAAGACATTTCAAAGTGATACATTTCAGTTCAAACCGTAAGTCTGTAGCATTATTTGTTTCTGAGATATCATCAAAAATCGTTTTCAGAATCTGAAAAACACAATTTTTATGGAAAAATTATTTTTCTCAATTTTGTTTCTAAAGGTGAATTTAGTACTATAGAGCGTTTTGCATCACTTTATTTCAAAACCACAATTTTCCATCTCAATTAGAACTCGAGTTACAAACTTTTTTCTTCTTCATATAAGCTACAATGCTATAGACTTCGGTAAGAAAATACTAAATTTTAAAAAATTAAGAAAGTTTTATTTTTTGCAACTAAAGTGTAATAACCTTTTCATAAGACAATTCAAAGAGATGCATTTCATTTTAAACCGCAAGTCTGTAGCATTATTAGTTTCTGAGATATCATCAAAATTCGTGACGCCATCAATGACTACTATTTTGATTTTAGTAGTTTATGAAGTAGATAAGTGACGCCATCACTGACTACCAACTTGATTTTGGTGTTGTATGAAGTAGATAAGTGACTTTATCATTGACTATCAACTTGACTTTAGTTGTGTATGAAGTAGATATGTGACGTAATCACTGACTATCAATTTAACTTCAGTAATGTATGAAGTAAATAAGTGACGTCATTACTGACTATTAACTTGACTTTAGTTGTGTATGAAGTAGATATGTGACGTCATCACTAACTATCATCTTGACTTTAGTTGTGTATAAAGTAGATAAGTGACGTTATCACTAACTATCAACTAGTATTTAGTAGCGTATGAAGCAGATATGTGACGTCATCACTGACTATCAACTTGACTTTAGTATTATATGAAGTCGATAAGTTATGTCATAATTGTTTTTAAACTTGACTTTAGTAGTGTATGAAATCCATATATGACGTTATCACTGACTATCATCTTGACTTTAGTAGTTTATGAAGGAGATAAGTTACGCCATCACTGACTATCAACTTGACTTTAGTAGTGTATAGAAAAGATAAGTGAAGTCATCACTGACTATCAACTTGACTTTAGTGGTATATGAAGTAGATAAGTGACGCAATCACTATCAACTTGACTTTAGTAGTATATGAAGTAGAAATGCATCGTCATCACTGAATATCAATTTGACTTTAGTAGTGTATGAAGTAGAAAAGTGACGTCATCACTGACTATCAACTTGATTTAAGTTATGTAAGTAGTAGATAAGTGACGCCATCACTGACTTCTGACTTTATTTTTTTATTGATGAAGTAGATAAGTGACGTCATCACTGAATATCAACTTGACTTTAGGAGTGTATAGAGTAGATAAGTGACGTCATCACTGACTAATAACTTGTCCTTAGTAGTGTATGAAGCATATATGTGACGTCATCACTGACTATCAACTTGACTTTAGTATTTAATGAAGTCGATAAGTTACGTCACAATTGTTTTTCAACATGACTTTAGTTGTGTATGAAGTAGAGAAGTGACGTCATAACTGTTTATCAACTTGACATTAGTAGTGTATGAAGTAGAGAAGTGACGTCATCACTGATTATCAACTTGACTTTAGTTGTGTATGAAGTAGATAAGTGACGTTATTACTAAATATCATCTTCACTTTTGTGGTGAATGATATAGATAAGGGACGTCAACACTGACTATCAACTTGACTTTAGTAGTGTATTGAGTAAATAAGTGACGTCATCACTGACTATTATCTTGACTTTAGTTGTTTATTAAGTAGAAATGTGACTTCATCACTGACTATCATCTAGACTTTAGTTATGTATAAAGTAGATAAGTGACGTCATCACTGACTATCAACTTGTCTTTAGTAGTGTATGAAGCATATATGTGACGTCATCACTGACTATCATCTTTACTTTAGTTTTGTATGTAGTAGATAAGTGACGCCATCACTGACTTCCAACTTTATTTTTGTATTGATGAAGTAGATATGTGACGTCATCACTGACTATCAACTTGACTTTAGGAGTGTATGAAGTAGATAAATGACGTCATCACTGATTATCAAATTGACTTTAGTTCTGTATGGAGTAGATAAGTGACGTTATTACTAAATTTCATCTTGACTTTTGTAGTGAATGAAGTAGATAAGTGACATCATCACTGACTATCAACTTGACATGAGTATTTAATAACCTCGATAAGCTACGTCATAATTGTTTTTCAACTTGACTTAAATTGTGTATGAAGTAGAGTTTGACTATAAACTTAACTTTAGTAATGTATGTAGAATATAAGTGACGCCATCACTGACTTCCATCTTGAGTTTAGTATTGAAGCAGTAGATAAGTGACGTCATCAATGACTATCAACTTGACTTTAGTTGTTTACGTAGTAGATATGTTACGTCATCACTGACTATTAACATGACTTTAGTAGTGTATGTATCATTATTAGTTTCTGAGATATCATCAAAACTCGTTTTCAGAATCTGAAAAACACAATTTTTTTTTTAAATTATTTTTTTAATTTTGTTTCTAGAGGTGAATTTAGTACTATAGAGCGTTTTGCATCACTTTATTTCAAAACCGCATTTTTCAATCTAAATTAGAACTCGAGTTACAAACTTTTTTTTTCTTCATATGGGCTACAATGCTGTAGACTTCGGAAAGAAAATACGAAAATTCTCAAAAACTGAGAAAGTTTTATTTTTTGCGACTAAAGTGTGATAAACTTTTCATAAGACATTTCAAAGTAATACATTTCAGTTCAAACCGTAAGTCTGTAGCATTATTAGTTTCTGAAATATCATCACAAATCTTTTTCAGAATCTGAAAAACACAATTTTTTTTGAAAAATTATTTTTCTAAATTTTGTTTATAGAGGTGAATTTAGTACTAAAGAGCGTTTTGCATCACTTTATTTCAAAACCGCAACTTTCCATCTAAATTAGAACTTGAGTTACAAACTTTTTTCTTCTTCATATGGGCTACAATGCTATAGACTTCGCTAGGAAAATACGAAAATTCTCAAAAACTGAGAAAGTTTTATTTTTTGCGATTAAGTGTAATAAACTTTTCATAAGACAATTCAAAGTGATACATTTCAGTTCAAGCCGTAAGTCTGTAGCATTATTAGTTTCTAAGATATCATCAAAAATCGTTTTCAGAATCTGAAAAACACAATTTTTTTGGAAAAATTATTTTTCTCAATTTTGTTTCTAAAGGTGAATTTAGTACTAAAGAGCGTTTTGCATTACTTTATTTCAAAACTGCAACATTCTATCTCAATTGGAACTCGAGTTACAAACTTTTATTTTCTTTATATGAGCTACAATGCTATAGACTTCGGTAAGAAAATACTAAAATTCTCAAAAACTGAGAAAGTTTTATTATTTGCGACTAAAGTGTGATAAACTTTTCATAAGACATTTCAAAGTGATACATTTCAGTTCAAACCGTAAGTCTGTAGCATTATTAGTTTCTGAAATATCATCAAAATACGTTTTCAGAATCTGAAAAACACAATTTTTTTTTGAAAAATTATTTTTCTCAATTTTTTTTCTAGAGGTGAATTTAAAACTATAGAATGTTTTGCATCACTTTATTTCAAAACCGCAACTTTCTATCTAAATTAAAACTCGAGTTACAAACTTTTATTTTCTTTAATTGAGCTACATTGCTATAGACTTCGGTAAGAAAATACGAAAATTCTCAAAAACTGAGAAAGTTTTATTTTTTGCGACTAAAGTGTAATAAACTTTTCATAAGACATTTCAAAGTGATACATTTCAGTTCAAACCGTAAGTCTGTAGCATTATTAGTTTCTGAAATATCATCACAAATCGTTTTCAGAATCTGAAAAACACAATTTTTTTTGAAAAATTATTTTTCTAAATTTTGTTTATAGAGGTGAATTTAGTACTAAAGAGCGTTTTGCATCACTTTATTTCAAAACCGCAACTTTCCATCTAAATTAGAACTTGAGTTACAAACTTTTTTCTTCTTCATATGGGCTACAATGCTATAGACTTCGCTAGGAAAATACGAAAATTCTCAAAAACTGAGAAAGTTTTATTTTTTGCGACTAAAGTGTAATAAACTTAATATAAGACAATTCAAAGTGATACATTTCAGTTCAAACCGTAAGTCTGTAGCATTATTTGTTTCTGAGATATCATCAAAATACGTTTTCAGAATCTGAAAAACACAATTTTTTTGGAAATTTTTCTTTCTTCTCAATTTTGTTTCTAAGGTGAATTTAGTACTATAGAGCGTTTTGCATCACTTTATATCAAAACCGCAATTTTCCATCTCAATTAGAACTCGAGTGACAAACTTTTTTCTTCTTCATATGGGCTACAATGCTATAGACTTCGGTAAGAAAATACGAAAATTCTCAAAAACTGAGAAAGTTTTATTTTTTGCGACTAAAGTGTAATAAACTTTTCAAAAGACATTTCAAAGTGATACATTTCAGTTCAAACCGTAAGTCTGTAGCATTATTAGTATCTGAGATATCATCAAAATACGTTTTCAGAATCTGTAAAACACAATTTTTTTTTGAAAAATTATTTTTCTCAATTTTTTTTCTAGAGGTGAATTTAAAACTATAGAATGTTTTGCATCACTTTATTTCAAAACTTCAACTTTCTATCTCAATTGGATCTCGAGTTACAAACTTTTATTTTCTTTATTTGAGCTACAATGCTATAGACTTCGGTAAGAAAATACGAAAATTCTCAAAAACTGAGAAAGTTTTATTTTTTGCGACTAAAGTGTAATAAACTTTTCAAAAGACATTTCAAAGTGATACATTTTAGTTCAAACCGTAATTCTGTAGCATTATTAGTTTCTGAGATATCATCAAAAATCGTTTTCAGAATCTGAAAAACACAATTTTTTTTGAAAAATTATTTTTCTCAATTTTGTTTCTAGAGGTGAATTTAGAACTAAAGAGCGTTTTGCATCACTTTATTTCAAAACCGCAACTTTCCATCTAAATTAGAACTCGAGTTACAAACTTTTTTCTTCTTCATATGGGCTACAATGCTATAGACTTCGGTAAGAAAATACTAAAATTCTCAAAAACTGAGAAAGTTTTATTTTTTGCGACTAAAGTGTGATAAACTTTTAATAAGACATTTCAAAGTGATACATTTCAGTCCAAACCGTAAGTCTGTAGCATTATTAGTTTCTGAGATATCATCAAAAATCGTTTTCAGAATCTGAAAAACAATTTTTTTTGAAAAATTATTTTTCTCAATTTTTTTTCTAGAGGTGAATTTAGTACTAAAGAGCGTTTTGCATCACTTTATTTCAAAACCGCAACTTTCCATCTAAATTAAAACTCGAGTTACAAACTTTTTTCTTCTTCATATGGGCTACAATGCTATAGACTTCGGTAAGAAAATACGAAAATTCTCAAAAACTGAGAAAGTTTTATTTTTTGCGTCTAAAATGTAATAAACTTTTCATAAGACAATTCAAAGTGATACATTTCAGTTCAAACCGTAAGTCTGTAGCATTATTAGTTTCTGAGATATTATTAAAAATCGTTTTCAGAATCTGAAAAACACAATTTTTTTAGAAATTTTTTTTTTCTCAATTTTGTTTCTAGAGGTGAATTTGGTACTATAGAGCGTTTTGAATCACTTTATTTCAAAACTGCAACTTTCTATCTCAATTGGAACTCGAGTTACAAACTTTTATTTTCTTAATATGAGCTACAATGCTATAGACTTCGGTAAGAAAATACTAAAATTCTCAAAAACTGAGAAAGTTTTATTTTTTGCGACTAAAGTGTGATAAACTTTTCATAAGACATTTCAAAGTGATACATTTCAGTTCAAACCGTAAGTCTGTAGCATTATTAGTTTCTGAGATATTATTAAAAATCGTTTTCAGAATCTGAAAAACACAATTTTTTTAGAAATTTTTTTTTTCTCAATTTTGTTTCTAGAGGTGAATTTGGTACTATAGAGCGTTTTGAATCACTTTATTTCAAAACTGCAACTTTCTATCTCAATTGGAACTCGAGTTACAAACTTTTATTTTCTTTATATGAGCTACAATGCTATAGACTTCGGTAAGAAAATACGAAAATTCTCAAAAACTGAGAAAGTTTTATTTTTTGCGACTAAAGTGTAATAAACTTAATATAAGACAATTCAAAGTGATACATTTCAGTTCAAACCGTAAGTCTGTAGCATTATTAGTTTCTGAGATATCATCAAAATACGTTTTCAGAATCTGAAAAACACAATTTTTTTGGAAAAAATTTTTTTCTTAATTTTGTTTCTAGAGGTGATATTAGTACTATAGTGCGTTTTGCATTACTTTATTTCAAAACCGCAATTTTCCATTTCAATTAGAACTCGAGTTACAAACTTTTTTCTTCTTCATATGGGCTACAATGCTATAGACTTCGGTAAGAAAATACGAAAATTCTCAAAAACTGAGAAAGTTTTATTTTTTGCGACTAAAGTGTGATAATCTTTTCATAAGACATTTCAAAGTGCTACATTTCAGTTCAAACCGTAAGTCTGTAGCATTATTAGTTTCTGAGATATCATCAAAAATCGTTTTCAGAATCTGAAAAACACAATTTTTTTAGAAATTTTTTTTTCTCAATTTTGTTTCTAGAGGTGAATTTGGTACTATAGAGCGTTTTGAATCACTTTATTTCAAAACTGCAACTTTCTATCTCAATTGGAACTCGAGTTACAAACTTTTATTTTCTTTATATGAGCTACAATGCTATAGACTTCGGTAAGAAAATACGAAAATTCTCAAAAACTGAGAAAGTTTTATTTTTTGCGACTAAAGTGTAATAAACTTAATATAAGACAATTCAAAGTGATACATTTCAGTTCAAACCGTAAGTCTGTAGCATTATTAGTATCTGAGATATCATCAAAATACGTTTTCAGAATCTGAAAAACACAATTTTTTTTTGAAAAATTATTTTTCTCAATTTTTTTTCTAGAGGTGAATTTAAAACTATAGAATGTTTTGCATCACTTTATTTCAAAACTGCAACTTTCTATCTCAATTGGAACTCGAGTTACAAACTTTTATTTTCTTTATTTGAGCTACAATGCTATAGACTTCGGTAAGAAAATACGAAAATTCTCAAAAACTGAGAAAGTTTTATTTTTTGCGACTAAAGTGTAATAAACTTTTTATAAGACAATTCAAAGTGATACATTTCAGTTCAAACCGTAGTTCTGTAGCATTATTAGTTTCTGAGATATCATCAAAAATCGTTTTCAGAATCTGAAAAACACAATTTTTTTTGAAAAATTATTTTTCTCAATTTTGTTTCTAGAGGTGAATTTAGAACTAAAGAGCGTTTTGCATCACTTTATTTCAAAACCGCAACTTTCCATCTAAATTAGAACTCGAGTTACAAACTTTTTTCTTCTTCATATGGGCTACAATGCTATAGACTTCGGTAAGAAAATACTAAAATTCTCAAAAACTGAGAAAGTTTTATTTTTTGCGACTAAAGTGTGATAAACTTTTCATAAGACATTTCAAAGTGATACATTTCAGTCCAAACCGTAAGTCTGTAGCATTATTAGTTTCTGAGATATCATCAAAAATCGTTTTCAGAATCTGAAAAACAATTTTTTTTGAAAAATTATTTTTCTCAATTTTTTTTCTAGAGGTGAATTTAGTACTAAAGAGCGTTTTGCATCACTTTATTTCAAAACCGCAACTTTCCATCTAAATTAAAACTCGAGTTACAAACTTTTTTCTTCTTCATATGGGCTACAATGCTATAGACTTCGGTAAGAAAATACGAAAATTCTCAAAAACTGAGAAAGTTTTATTTTTTGCGACTAAAGTGTAATAAACTTTTTATAAGACAATTCAAAGTGATACATTTCAGTTCAAACCGTAAGTCTGTAGCATTATTAGTTTCTGAGATATCATCAAAAATCGTTTTCAGAATCTGAAAAACACAATTTTTTTTGGAAAAATTATTTTTCTCAATTTTTTTCTAGAGGTGAATTTAAAACTATAGAATGTTTTGCATCACTTTATTTCAAAACTGCAACTTTCTATCTCAATTGGAACTCGAGTTACAAACTTTTATTTTCTTTATTTGAGCTACAATGCTATAGACTTCGGTAAGAAAATACGAAAATTCTCAAAAACTGAGAAAGTTTTATTTTTTGCGACTAAAGTGTAATAAACTTTTCAAAAGACATTTCAAAGTGATACATTTTAGTTCAAACCGTAATTCTGTAGCATTATTAGTTTCTGAGATATCATCAAAAATCGTTTTCAGAATCTGAAAAACACAATTTTTTTTGAAAAATTATTTTTCTCAATTTTGTTTCTAGAGGTGAATTTAGAACTAAAGAGCGTTTTGCATCACTTTATTTCAAAACCGCAACTTTCCATCTAAATTAGAACTCGAGTTACAAACTTTTTTCTTCTTCATATGGGCTACAATGCTATAGACTTCGGTAAGAAAATACTAAAATTCTCAAAAACTGAGAAAGTTTTATTTTTTGCGACTAAAGTGTGATAAACTTTTAATAAGACATTTCAAAGTGATACATTTCAGTCCAAACCGTAAGTCTGTAGCATTATTAGTTTCTGAGATATCATCAAAAATCGTTTTCAGAATCTGAAAAACAATTTTTTTTGAAAAATTATTTTTCTCAATTTTTTTTCTAGAGGTGAATTTAGTACTAAAGAGCGTTTTGCATCACTTTATTTCAAAACCGCAACTTTCCATCTAAATTAAAACTCGAGTTACAAACTTTTTTCTTCTTCATATGGGCTACAATGCTATAGACTTCGGTAAGAAAATACGAAAATTCTCAAAAACTGAGAAAGTTTTATTTTTTGCGTCTAAAATGTAATAAACTTTTCATAAGACAATTCAAAGTGATACATTTCAGTTCAAACCGTAAGTCTGTAGCATTATTAGTTTCTGAGATATCATCAAAAATCGTTTTCAGAATCTGAAAAACACAATTTTTTTGAAAATTTTTTTTTCTCAATTTTTTTTTCTAGAGGTGAATTTAGTACTATAGAGCGTTTTGCATCACTTTATTTCAAAACTGCAACTTTCTATCTCAATTGGAACTCGAGTTACAAACTTTTATTTTCTTTATTTGAGCTACAATGCTATAGACTTCGGAAAAAAAATACGAAAATTCTCAAAAACTGAGAAAGTTTTATTTTGTGCGACTAAAGTGTCATAAACTTAATATAAGACAATTCAAAGTGATATATTTCAGTTCAAACCGTAAGTCTGTAGCATTATTAGTTTCTGAGATATCATCAAAATACGTTTTCAGAATCTGAAAAACACAATTTTTTTTGAAAAATTATTTTTCTCAATTTTGTTTATAGAGGTGAATTTAAAACTATAGAATGTTTTGCATCACTTTATTTTAAAACTGCAACTTTCTATCTCAATTGGAACTCGAGTTACAAACTTTTATTGTCTTTATATGAGCTACAATGCTATAGACTTCGGTAAGAAAATACGAAAATTCTCAAAAACTGAGAAAGTTTTATTTTTTGCGACTAAAGTGTATTAAACTTTTTATAAGACAATTCAAAGTGATACATTTCAGTTCAAACCGTAAGTCTGTAGCATTATTAGTTTCTGAGATATCATCAAAAATCGTTTTCAGAATCTGAAAAACACAATTTTTTGGAAATTTTTTTTTCTCAATTTTGTTTCTAGAGGTGAATTTAGTACTATAGAGCGTTTTGCATCACTTTATTAGTTACAAACTTTTTTCTTCTTCATATGGGCTACAATGCTATAGACTTCGGTAAGAAAATACGAAAATTCTCAAAAACTGAGAAAGTTTTATTTTTTGCGACTAAAGTGTGATAATCTTTTCATAAGACATTTCAAAGTGCTACATTTCAGTTCAAACCGTAAGTCTGTAGCATTATTAGTTTCTGAGATATCATCAAAAATCGTTTTCAGAATCTGAAAAACACAATTTTTTTAGAAATTTTTTTTTTCTCAATTTTGTTTCTAGAGGTGAATTTGGTACTATAGAGCGTTTTGAATCACTTTATTTCAAAACTGCAACTTTCTATCTCAATTGGAACTCGAGTTACAAACTTTTATTTTCTTTATATGAGCTACAATGCTATAGACTTCGGTAAGAAAATACGAAAATTCTCAAAAACTGAGAAAGTTTTATTTTTTGCGACTAAAGTGTAATAAACTTAATATAAGACAATTCAAAGTGATACATTTCAGTTCAAACCGTAAGTCTGTAGCATTATTAGTATCTGAGATATCATCAAAATACGTTTTCAGAATCTGAAAAACACAATTTTTTTTTGAAAAATTATTTTTCTCAATTTTTTTTCTAGAGGTGAATTTAAAACTATAGAATGTTTTGCATCACTTTATTTCAAAACTGCATTTTTCTATCTCAATTGGAACTCGAGTTACAAACTTTTATTTTCTTTATTTGAGCTACAATGCTATAGACTTCGGTAAGAAAATACGAAAATTCTCAAAAACTGAGAAAGTTTTATTTTTTGCGACTAAAGTGTAATAAACTTTTTATAAGACAATTCAAAGTGATACATTTCAGTTCAAACCGTAGTTCTGTAGCATTATTAGTTTCTGAGATATCATCAAAAATCGTTTTCAGAATCTGAAAAACACAATTTTTTTTGAAAAATTATTTTTCTCAATTTTGTTTCTAGAGGTGAATTTAGAACTAAAGAGCGTTTTGCATCACTTTATTTCAAAACCGCAACTTTCCATCTAAATTAGAACTCGAGTTACAAACTTTTTTCTTCTTCATATGGGCTACAATGCTATAGACTTCGGTAAGAAAATACTAAAATTCTCAAAAACTGAGAAAGTTTTATTTTTTGCGACTAAAGTGTGATAAACTTTTCATAAGACATTTCAAAGTGATACATTTCAGTCCAAACCGTAAGTCTGTAGCATTATTAGTTTCTGAGATATCATCAAAAATCGTTTTCAGAATCTGAAAAACAATTTTTTTTGAAAAATTATTTTTCTCAATTTTTTTTCTAGAGGTGAATTTAGTACTAAAGAGCGTTTTGCATCACTTTATTTCAAAACCGCAACTTTCCATCTAAATTAAAACTCGAGTTACAAACTTTTTTCTTCTTCATATGGGCTACAATGCTATAGACTTCGGTAAGAAAATACGAAAATTCTCAAAAACTGAGAAAGTTTTATTTTTTGCGTCTAAAATGTAATAAACTTTTCATAAGACAATTCAAAGTGATACATTTCAGTTCAAACCGTAAGTCTGTAGCATTATTAGTTTCTGAGATATCATCAAAAATCGTTTTCAGAATCTGAAAAACACAATTTTTTTGAAAATTTTTTTTTCTCAATTTTTTTTCTAGAGGCGAATTTAGTACTATAGAGCGTTTTGCATCACTTTATTTCAAAACTGCAACTTTCTATCTCAATTGGAACTCGAGTTACAAACTTTTATTTTCTTTATATGAGCTACAATGCTATAGACTTCGGTAAGAAAATACTAAAATTCTCAAAAACTGAGAAAGTTTTATTTTTTGCGACTAAAGTGTGATAAACTTTTCATAAGACATTTCAAAGTGATACATTTCAGTTCAAACCGTAAGTCTGTAGCATTATTAGTTTCTGAGATATCATCAAAAATCGTTTTCAGAATCTGAAAAACACAATTTTTTTAGAAATTTTTTTTTTTTCTCAATTTTGTTTCTAGAGGTGAATTTGGTACTATAGAGCGTTTTGAATCACTTTATTTCAAAACTGCAACTTTCTATCTCAATTGGAACTCGAGTTACAAACTTTTATTTTCTTTATATGAGCTACAATGCTATAGACTTCGGTAAGAAAATACGAAAATTCTCAAAAACTGAGAAAGTTTTATTTTTTGCGACTAAAGTGTAATAAACTTTTTATAAGACAATTCAAAGTGATACATTTCAGTTCAAACCGTAAGTCTGTAGCATTATTAGTTTCTGAAATATCATCAAAAATCGTTTTCAGAATCTGAAAAACACAATTTTTTTGGAAATTTTTTTTTCTCAATTTTGTTTCTAGAGGTGAATTTAGTACTATAGAGCGTTTTGCATCACTTTATTTCAAAACTGCAACTTTCTATCTCAATTGGAACTCGAGTTACAAACTTTTATTTTCTTTATATGAGCTACAATGCTATAGACTTCGGTAAGAAAATACTAAAATTCTCAAAAACTGAGAAAGTTTTATTTTTTGCGACTAAAGTGTGATAAACTTTTCATAAGACATTTCAAAGTGATACATTTCAGTTCAAACCGTAAGTCTGTAGCATTATTAGTTTCTGAGATATCATCAAAAATCGTTTTCAGAATCTGAAAAACACAATTTTTTTTGGAAAAATTATTTTTCTCAATTTTTTTTCTAGAGGTGAATTTAAAACTATAGAATGTTTTGCATCACTTTATTTCAAAACTGCAACTTTCTATCTCAATTGGAACTCGAGTTACAAACATTTATTTTCTTTATTTGAGCTACAATGCTATAGACTTCGGTAAGAAAATACGAAAATTCTCAAAAACTGAGAAAGTTTTATTTTTTGCGACTAAAGTGTAATAAACTTTTTATAAGACAATTCAAAGTGATACATTTCAGTTCAAACCGTAATTCTGTAGCATTATTAGTTTCTGAGATATCATCAAAAATCGTTTTCAGAATCTGAAAAACACAATATTTTTTGAAAAATTATTTTTCTCAATTTTGTTTTTAGAGGTGAATTTAGTACTAAAGAGCGTTTTGCATCACTTTATTTCAAAACCGCAACTTTCCATCTAAATTAGAACTCGAGTTACAAACTTTTTTCTTCTTCATATGGGCTACAATGCTATAGACTTCGGTAAGAAAATACGAAAATTCTCAAAAACTGAGAAAGTTTTATTTTTTGCGTCTAAAATGTAATAAACTTTTCATAAGACATTTCAAAGTGATACATTTCAGTTCAAACCGTAAGTCTGTAGCATTATTAGTTTCTGAGATATCATCAAAATACGTTTTCAGAATCTGAAAAACACAATTTTTTTGAAAATTTTTTTTTCTCAATTTTTTTTCTAGAGGTGAATTTAGTACTATAGAGCGTTTTGCATCACTTTATTTCAAAACTGCAACTTTCTATCTCAATTGGAACTCGAGTTACAAACTTTTATTTTCTTTATATGAGCTACAATGCTATAGACTTCGGTAAGAAAATACTAAAATTCTCAAAAACTGAGAAAGTTTTATTTTTTGCGACTAAAGTGTGATAAACTTTTCATAAGACATTTCAAAGTGATACATTTCAGTTCAAACCGTAAGTCTGTAGCATTATTAGTTTCTGAGATATCATCAAAAATCGTTTTCAGAATCTAAAAACCCAATTTTTTTAGAAATTTTTTTTTTCTCAATTTTGTTTCTAGAGGTGAATTTGGTACTATAGAGCGTTTTGAATCACTTTATTTCAAAACTGCAACTTTCTATCTCAATTGGAACTCGAGTTACAAACTTTTATTTTCTTTATATGAGCTACAATGCTATAGACTTCGGTAAGAAAATACGAAAATTCTCAAAAACTGAGAAAGTTTTATTTTTTGCGACTAAAGTGTAATAAACTTAATATAAGACAATTCAAAGTGATACATTTCAGTTCAAACCGTAAGTCTGTAGCATTATTAGTTTCTGAGATATCATCAAAATACGTTTTCAGAATCTGAAAAACACAATTTTTTTGGAAAAAATTTTTTTCTTAATTTTGTTTCTAGAGGTGAATTTAGTACTATAGAGCGTTTTGCATTACTTTATTTCAAAACCGCAATTTTCCATTTCAATTAGAACTCGAGTTACAAACTTTTTTCTTCTTCATATGGGCTACAATGCTATAGACTTCGGTAAGAAAATACGAAAATTCTCAAAAACTGAGAAAGTTTTATTTTTTGCGACTAAAGTGTGATAATCTTTTCATAAGACATTTCAAAGTGCTACATTTCAGTTCAAACCGTAAGTCTGTAGCATTATTAGTTTCTGAGATATCATCAAAAATCGTTTTCAGAATCTGAAAAACACAATTTTTTTAGAAATTTTTTTTTTCTCAATTTTGTTTCTAGAGGTGAATTTGGTACTATAGAGCGTTTTGAATCACTTTATTTCAAAACTGCAACTTTCTATCTCAATTGGAACTCGAGTTACAAACTTTTATTTTCTTTATATGAGCTACAATGCTATAGACTTCGGTAAGAAAATACGAAAATTCTCAAAAACTGAGAAAGTTTTATTTTTTGCGACTAAAGTGTAATAAACTTAATATAAGACAATTCAAAGTGATACATTTCAGTTCAAACCGTAAGTCTGTAGCATTATTAGTATCTGAGATATCATCAAAATACGTTTTCAGAATCTGAAAAACACAATTTTTTTTTGAAAAATTATTTTTCTCAATTTTTTTTCTAGAGGTGAATTTAAAACTATAGAATGTTTTGCATCACTTTATTTCAAAACTGCATTTTTCTATCTCAATTGGAACTCGAGTTACAAACTTTTATTTTCTTTATTTGAGCTACAATGCTATAGACTTCGGTAAGAAAATACGAAAATTCTCAAAAACTGAGAAAGTTTTATTTTTTGCGACTAAAGTGTACTAAACTTTTTATAAGACAATTCAAAGTGATACATTTCAGTTCAAACCGTAGTTCTGTAGCATTATTAGTTTCTGAGATATCATCAAAAATCGTTTTCAGAATCTGAAAAACACAATTTTTTTTGAAAAATTATTTTTCTCAATTTTGTTTCTAGAGGTGAATTTAGAACTAAAGAGCGTTTTGCATCACTTTATTTCAAAACCGCAACTTTCCATCTAAATTAGAACTCGAGTTACAAACTTTTTTCTTCTTCATATGGGCTACAATGCTATAGACTTCGGTAAGAAAATACTAAAATTCTCAAAAACTGAGAAAGTTTTATTTTTTGCGACTAAAGTGTGATAAACTTTTCATAAGACATTTCAAAGTGATACATTTCAGTCCAAACCGTAAGTCTGTAGCATTATTAGTTTCTGAGATATCATCAAAAATCGTTTTCAGAATCTGAAAAACAATTTTTTTTGAAAAATTATTTTTCTCAATTTTTTTTCTAGAGGTGAATTTAGTACTAAAGAGCGTTTTGCATCACTTTATTTCAAAACCGCAACTTTCCATCTAAATTAAAACTCGAGTTACAAACTTTTTTCTTCTTCATATGGGCTACAATGCTATAGACTTCGGTAAGAAAATACGAAAATTCTCAAAAACTGAGAAAGTTTTATTTTTTGCGTCTAAAATGTAATAAACTTTTCATAAGACAATTCAAAGTGATACATTTCAGTTCAAACCGTAAGTCTGTAGCATTATTAGTTTCTGAGATATCATCAAAAATCGTTTTCAGAATCTGAAAAACACAATTTTTTTGAAAAATTTTTTTTCTCAATTTTTTTTCTAGAGGCGAATTTAGTACTATAGAGCGTTTTGCATCACTTTATTTCAAAACTGCAACTTTCTATCTCAATTGGAACTCGAGTTACAAACTTTTATTTTCTTTATATGAGCTACAATGCTATAGACTTCGGTAAGAAAATACTAAAATTCTCAAAAACTGAGAAAGTTTTATTTTTTGCGACTAAAGTGTGATAAACTTTTCATAAGACATTTCAAAGTGATACATTTCAGTTCAAACCGTAAGTCTGTAGCATTATTAGTTTCTGAGATATCATCAAAAATCGTTTTCAGAATCTGAAAAACACAATTTTTTTAGAAATTTTTTTTTTCTCAATTTTGTTTCTAGAGGTGAATTTGGTACTATAGAGCGTTTTGAATCACTTTATTTCAAAACTGCAACTTTCTATCTCAATTGGAACTCGAGTTACAAACTTTTATTTTCTTTATATGAGCTACAATGCTATAGACTTCGGTAAGAAAATACGAAAATTCTCAAAAACTGAGAAAGTTTTATTTTTTGCGACTAAAGTGTAATAAACTTTTTATAAGACAATTCAAAGTGATACATTTCAGTTCAAACCGTAAGTCTGTAGCATTATTAGTTTCTGAAATATCATCAAAAATCGTTTTCAGAATCTGAAAAACACAATTTTTTTGGAAATTTTTTTTTCTCAATTTTGTTTCTAGAGGTGAATTTAGTACTATAGAGCGTTTTGCATCACTTTATTTCAAAACTGCAACTTTCTATCTCAATTGGAACTCGAGTTACAAACTTTTATTTTCTTTATATGAGCTACAATGCTATAGACTTCGGTAAGAAAATACTAAAATTCTCAAAAACTGAGAAAGTTTTATTTTTTGCGACTAAAGTGTGATAAACTTTTCATAAGACATTTCAAAGTGATACATTTCAGTTCAAACCGTAAGTCTGTAGCATTATTAGTTTCTGAGATATCATCAAAAATCGTTTTCAGAATCTGAAAAACACAATTTTTTTTGAAAAATTATTTTTCTCAATTTTGTTTCTAGAGGTGAATTTAGAACTAAAGAGCGTTTTGCATCACTTTATTTCAAAACCGCAACTTTCCATCTAAATTAGAACTCGAGTTACAAACTTTTTTCTTCTTCATATGGGCTACAATGCTATAGACTTCGGTAAGAAAATACTAAAATTCTCAAAAACTGAGAAAGTTTTATTTTTTGCGACTAAAGTGTGATAAACTTTTCATAAGACATTTCAAAGTGATACATTTCAGTCCAAACCGTAAGTCTGTAGCATTATTAGTTTCTGAGATATCATCAAAAATCTTTTTCAGAATCTGAAAAACAATTTTTTTTGAAAAATTATTTTTCTCAATTTTTTTTCTAGAGGTGAATTTAGTACTAAAGAGCGTTTTGCATCACTTTATTTCAAAACCGCAACTTTCCATCTAAATTAAAACTCGAGTTACAAACTTTTTTCTTCTTCATATGGGCTACAATGCTATAGACTTCGGTAAGAAAATACGAAAATTCTCAAAAACTGAGAAAGTTTTATTTTTTGCGTCTAAAATGTAATAAACTTTTCATAAGACAATTCAAAGTGATACATTTCAGTTCAAACCGTAAGTCTGTAGCATTATTAGTTTCTGAGATATCATCAAAAATCGTTTTCAGAATCTGAAAAACACAATTTTTTTGAAAATTTTTTTTTCTCAATTTTTTTTCTAGAGGCGAATTTAGTACTATAGAGCGTTTTGCATCACTTTATTTCAAAACTGCAACTTTCTATCTCAATTGGAACTCGAGTTACAAACTTTTATTTTCTTTATATGAGCTACAATGCTATAGACTTCGGTAAGAAAATACTAAAATTCTCAAAAACTGAGAAAGTTTTATTTTTTGCGACTAAAGTGTGATAAACTTTTCATAAGACATTTCAAAGTGATACATTTCAGTTCAAACCGTAAGTCTGTAGCATTATTAGTTTCTGAGATATCATCAAAAATCGTTTTCAGAATCTGAAAAACACAATTTTTTTAGAAATTTTTTTTTTCTCAATTTTGTTTCTAGAGGTGAATTTGGTACTATAGAGCGTTTTGAATCACTTTATTTCAAAACTGCAACTTTCTATCTCAATTGGAACTCGAGTTACAAACTTTTATTTTCTTTATATGAGCTACAATGCTATAGACTTCGGTAAGAAAATACGAAAATTCTCAAAAACTGAGAAAGTTTTATTTTTTGCGACTAAAGTGTAATAAACTTAATATAAGACAATTCAAAGTGATACATTTCAGTTCAAACCGTAAGTCTGTAGCATTATTAGTTTCTGAGATATCATCAAAATACGTTTTCAGAATCTGAAAAACACAATTTTTTTGGAAAATTTTTTTTTCTTAATTTTGTTTCTAGAGGTGAATTTAGTACTATAGAGCGTTTTGCATTACTTTATTTCAAAACCGCAATTTTCCATTTCAATTAGAACTCGAGTTACAAACTTTTTTCTTCTTCATATGGGCTACAATGCTATAGACTTCGGTAAGAAAATACGAAAATTCTCAAAAACTGAGAAAGTTTTATTTTTTGCGACTAAAGTGTAATAAACTTTTTATAAGACAATTCAAAGTGATACATTTCAGTTCAAACCGTAAGTCTGTAGCATTATTAGTTTCTGAGATATCATCAAAAATCGTTTTCAGAATCTAAAAAACACAATTTTTTTTGGAAAAATTATTTTTCTCAATTTTTTTTCTAGAGGTGAATTTAAAACTGTGATATGTGACGTCATCACTGACTATCAACTTGACTTAAGTTATGTAAGTAGTAGATAAGTGACGCCATCACTGACTTCCGACTTTATTTTATTACTGATGAAGTAGATAGGTGACGTCATCACTGACTATCAACTTGACTTTTAGAGTGTATGAAGTAGATAAGTGACGTCATTACTGATTATCAACTTGACTTTAGTTGTGTATGAAGTAGATAAGTAGCGTTATTACTAAATTTCATCTAGACTTTTGTAGTGTATGAAGTAGATAATTGACGTCATCACTGACAATCAACTTGACTTTAGTAGTGTATAGAGTAGATAAGTGACGTCATCACTGACTAATAACTTGTCCTTAGTAGTGTATGAAGCATATATGTGACGTCATCACTGACTTTTAACTTGACTTTAGTATTTAATGAAGTCGATAAGTTACGTCATAATTGTTTTTCAACTTGACTTTAGTTGTGTATGAAGTAGAGAAGTGACGTCATAACTGTTTATCAACTTGACATTAATAGTGTATGAAGTAGATAAGTGAAGTTATTACTGACAATCAACTTAACTTTAGTTATGTATGTAGTAGATAAGTGACACCATCACTGACTTCCATCTCGATTTTAGTATTGATGAAGTAGATAAGTGAAGTCATCACTGACTATCAACTTGACTTAAGTTGTTTACGTAGTAAATATGTGACGTCATCTCTGACTATCAACTTGACTTTAGTAGTAAATGAAGTAGAGAAGTGACGTCATCACTGATTATCAACTTGACTTTAGTTGTGTATGAAGTAGATAAGTGACGTTATTACTAAATATCATCTTGACTTTTGTGGTGAATGATATAGAAAATTGACGTCAACACTGACTATCAACTTGACTTTAGTAGTGTATTGAGTAGATAAGTGACGTCATCACTGACTATTATCTTGACTTTAGTTGTTTATTAAGTAGAAATGTGACTTAATCAGTGACTATCATCTAGACTTAAGTTGTGTATCAAGTAGATAAGTGACGTCATCACTAACTATCAACTTGTCTTTAGTAGTGTATGAAGCATATATGTGACGTCATCACTGACTATCATCTTGACTTTAGTTATGTATGTAGTAGATAAGTGACGCCATCACTGACTTCCAACTTTATTTTTGTATTGATGAAGTAGATAAGTGACGTCATCATTGACTATCAACCTGACTTTAGTTGTGTATGAAGTAGAGAAGTGACGTCATAACTGTTTATCAACTTGACATTAATAGTGTATGAAGTAGAGCTGTGGAAACCGCTAAAAATTGCGAAACCGGATAATCGTTTTTATTTTTTATCGGTTCGATTAAATCGATTAAAAACAGAACGATTTGGTTTTCGATTTTGTCGGTTTTTTCAGTCATTATTATGATTTTGACTTTAAAATTCGGTTTACAAAATTCGATTTTTACCATCTAAAAATAAAAAATCGAATCGTAAAGGTCATTTGTTATAAAAAATCGAATATTTTTTTATGATAAACCGAATAACAAAATTAAAAATCGATTTTTTTTTATTTATTATTATTTACTTGGAATCCTTAGATTTGCAAATCTTTAATACGATTTTTAAGTTTCTTTAATGATATTCAGTTTTATATTTAAACAGCGGTCCAAAAAAAAAAAAATTGAATAATATCACTTTTTTTCTTAAATTATATTTGAAACCAATTTTATATTTTGAAATAGCTCTTATGATTCACACAATATTTTATATTCCATTATTTTTAAAATACTTCTTGTTTAGTTTTTTGCAACTATATTATATTATATGTTTTATTTAAAATGTATATCAATCAAATTAGTCACCTGTGCAAAATGAAGATCTTAAAAATGCGTATTAAACTCTGTATATATTATGGACTTATATTAGGTATAGAAAGAAAGGAAAGCCAGGCTATTGTACTTTTCATGGAGTACCGTTTAAAAAGTATTGGAGTACAGGTAGGTAAAAAAAATGAAGAAGTGGTTGGTCAGTAAAAGCACTAAAAGCTGCATGATCATAGAATGTTCTTTATACTCTTCTTCCTCTTTTTTTTTTTTTTTTTTCTTTTTCTTTACATAAGTGAAAAAAGAAATAATAATTTAATATAAAAGAAAGAAAGAAAGCAATTAAAGTTTGTTTTAAGTTTTGGAAAGAAAAATTAACAAAATCGCTCTTACTATCAATTTATTAGCAGCAAATTAAACAAGGATGTAATATAAAGTTGCATAAAAAACATTATTACATTTTTTCTATATCGTTATCTATCTATTATAACTATATAGAATATATATAATGAATGAATGAATGAATGAATGAATGAATGAATGAATGAATGAATGAATGAATGAATGAATGAATGAATGAATGAATGAATGAATGAATGAATGAATGAATGAATGAATGAATGAATGAATGAATGAATGAATGAATGAATGAATGAATGAATGAATGAATGAATGAATGAATGAATGAATGAATGAATGAATGAATGAATGAATGAATGAATGAATGAATGAATGAATGAATGAATGAATGAATGAATGAATGAATGAATGAATGAATGAATGAATGAATGAATGAATGAATGAATGAATGAATGAATGAATGAATGAATGAATGAATGAATGAATGAATGAATGAATGAATGAATGAAAAACTTATTTTCTTTCTCTCTTTCTCTCTCTCTCTCTCTCATTCATTTATTCCGTTTTTTTATTTTTCCGCGGATATTAAAGACATCATTTAAAAAATATTAGTATATAAAAATTATATGATAAAACCTAAAAATGTATTGCTTAAATTTTTGTATGAAATATATAGTTAACTATAATATTCATATTAAACTAAAATCATTTTGCAAACAGGGTATAATTTATAATATATAATTTTTTTTTGTTTAAGAAACGTCAGGCTTACAATTGATATACGGAGGTAAAAAAAAATTATAAGGTATATAAACGGCCGTGGGGTTGAAAGGGAGTTACATGCCCTCAGGTGTCCAGCTGGTTGTGTTTTGCGTTCTGAAGAAAGGTGCAAAACACATCATGGTGCAAAACATATTCCTTTTTTTTCTCTCTCTTATTTTTTTGGAGGTAGAATTTTAAAACTATGATTTTTGCTCCTCCACAGTAGATGGTACAGTAGTCCATCTCCTATAGCGGGAATGTCAGATCGAATGCGCGCCATAATTCCGACTGGGTGAAGGTGACAGAACTACATGTAACATTACTTCAAATTACGGCTTCTAGTTCTGTCACCTTCACCCAGTCGGAAATATGGCGCGCATTCGATCTGACATTCCCGCTACAGGAGATGGACTACTGTATAATATACTGTGTTGCTCCTCAAATTCAAATTTTTATCATTATTACCTTTCTTTGATTAGAAATGGTATGATTTTAAACTTTTTAAAACTTTTAAACAATTGATTTTTTTTTCATAATTAAAAAAATAATACTAAACTACTAATTGTAAGCAAATATACATAAATATATCAGTTTAAAATTTGCAGATTATATAAGACTGCATTTTTTATTCTTCTTAAAATATTTTTAAATAAAGTAACCTTAATAAATTAGCTTAATTGCCTAGAACACGAACGTTAAACTTGATAGTAAGATTTGTTAAAATACAATAAAAAATTAAATTTCTGACTTACATTTTTGTCTTAACAAATTTTTATTTTGATATTCATGTACAGCAGTATTTTCTTCTACATATTGAATACAAAATGATGTATGCATTATTGAATTAGATTTAAGAACAACTATTTTGCATACATGCAAAAATGGGTATTTTCTGTATTTCATACAAATTGCAGTAAAATTTAACCAATATATTTGACATCAGCATAAAATTTGCATTTCGGAATAAATTTTCAAGATTCAATATTTTAAAATCAAGGAACGCCCCTTTTTAATAATTAATGAATTTCTAAAAAACTATACGTTGCATCAAAAACTTTTAATGACAAGAAATGTGTAGAATTATATAATACACTTTGAGTATAAATTTCAGGCTATTTGAAATGTTATTGACAATTTGCCAACGCTTTGAAAAGTTTTAAACAGAGAAATTTTAAAAGTGCAATGTTTTTATTATGATGTTTTACTTCACTTTTAAAATTTCTCTGTTTGAAAACTATCAAAGCGTTGGCAAATTGTCAAAAACATTTTAAATGGCCTAAAATTTATACACAGATTGTATTATATAATTCTACACATTTCTTGTCATTAAAAGTTTTTGATGCAACGTATAGTTTTTTAGAAATTCATCAATTATTAAAAAGGGGCGTTCCTCGATTTTAAAAATTTAAATCGTAAAAAATTATTCCTAAATGCAAATTTTATGCTGATGTCAAATATATTGGTTAAATTTTACTGCAATTCGTATGAAACACGGAAAATACCTATTTTTGCATGTGTGCAAAATAGTCGTTCTTAAATCTAATTTAATAATGCATACATCATTTTGTATTCAATATGTAGTAGAACATACTGCTGTACATGAATATCAAAATAAAAATTTGTTGAGACTAAAATGTAAGTCAGAAATTCATTTTTTATTGTGTTTGAAGAAATCTTACTATCAAATTTAATGATCATATTCTAGGCAAGCTAATTTATTTAGGTAATCTCGTTTTGAGAGTATTCTAAAGAACATAAAAAATGCATTCTTTAGGCCCGCGCAGCCGTCTTATTTTATTTAATATTAAATTAATTTAAGAAAATAGGTCACTGTGATTGGCGGAGAGTCGACTCTCAGCCAATCACAGCGACTTATTATTTTAATTAATTTAATATTAAATAAAATAAAACGGCTGCGCGGGCCTTTTATATGCAAATTGTAAAAACATATTTTGTATATAAACAGTATTTTATTACGATTCTTTTACGTAACAGAAGAATAAAATAAAATGGTATTTTAAAGTGTTAGAATATTATATTGTTTTTTCCCTCTCTACCTTCTCCCCAATACCTCATATACCTGATGCATTCTTTCAGAGATTGTCAATGTAAAAGTAGATGCAGTATTGTACACTACCTCTACTCATACATTTGCGTTTTATTTTAGGTGAGGGATCATTTGCTACCTGACCAGAAGACCCTCATTACTTTATGCATGAATTAATATTGAGCACTCAAAGAAACAATTACAGTGAATTATAATTACCACAGTTGTTTTCTTAAGGAAAATACAAATATATATCTTTTTTTATCGTCGTTCTAGCTTAATTTTAAATATTTAATAAAAATAATTGTGAATTATTTTGCTTGTCTTTTTTCTTGTTGAAAAAGACGCTATAGAACGACAAAAAATAAAGGTGTATGCGTGTATTAAAAAAAGAAAAAAAAACTGCATGCATTTTTAATCATTTTAACTTTTCCTACTAATTGAAGATATTAAAGCTTTCAGTCGTATGATCAGATAATCATTAATCATACGCTTTTTCAGCTTTTTGTTTGCTAAAATAAGTTTTCATTTGCACCCACCGATACAAAATCAAAATACCAAGTTACTTTTTATGTTTTTTTTTTTTTTTTTTTTTTTTTTTTTTAGTGATACGCTTATATATAGTTTTTAAGTTAAATATTATAGTACATATATAATAATATAAATGCAAAATTAATAATAAATTTAGAAAAACATTGAAAAATAATGTATTATTAAAATAGCAATAAATTAGGGTCCTTTAAAATCAAATTATAATATACTTAAAACAAAATCTTCAGAATCTATTTACCGTATAGTTGTGAAAATAATAGACGGGCTAGTTGACACCCGAGGGATCGTCAATGGTATAAAGAACAGAGAAAAAAATAAACATCAGGTATATGTCCAGAATCTTGTCAAAATATTTTTGCACCTGCAGTCTTGCACTGCCCGATAAGAGGAGTCTAAATCTAAAGTCAACTTCCATAAAAAAATTGTCATTGAGCGAACAAACATGATAATTGATAACTAAGATTTTAAAATTTGTATGGGAAAATATAAGCTGCGTGTTAATAAATTATAATATGAAAGAAAAATATAATTATATATATATATATATATATATATATATATATATATATATATATATATATATGTATTTTTCTGCATGATTTTTGAATAAAGACGATTATTTATTTATTTATTTATTTATTTATTTATTTATATATATATATATAATTAATTATATATATATATATATATATATATATATATATATATATATATATATTACATATATATATACACACATACACTCACACAATAACTTAATATTGTTAAATTATTGAGCTAAAATAACTTTTAATCCTTGATTTTTTCTAAAAAAAATTATCGATTTTTTAATGGGTATTTTAAAAAAAAAAATCGAATTATTTTGACGGTTTTTATATATAAGAAATAATATTAATCGATTTTTTTTAAATTAAGGTTTTTGCGAATTTAAAATCGTTAATATGCAATTCGATTTTTAATTTTCGATTTTCGGTTTTATGCAATAACTCGAAACCGATTTTCTTATTTCATGAAACCGGTTTTCAAAATAAACCGGATTAAATCCACAGCTCTAGTATGAAGTAGATAAGTGACGTTATTACTGACAATCAACTTAACTTTAGTTATGTATGTAGTAGTTAAGTGACACCTTCACTGACTTCCATCTCGATTTTAGTATTGATGAAGTAGATAAGTGAAGTCATTACTGACTATCAACTTGACTTAAGTTGTTTACGTAGTAAATATGTGACGTCATCTCTGACTATCAACTTGTCTTTAGTAGTGTATGAAGCATATATGTGACGTCATCACTGACTATCATCTTGACTTTAGTTATGTATGTAGTAGATAAGTGACGCCATCACTGACTTGCAACTTTATTTTTGTATTGATGAAGTAGATAAGTGACGTCATCATTGACTATCAACCTGACTTTAGTTATATATGTAGTAGATATGTGACGTCATCACTGACTATCTACTTGACTTTAGAAGTGTATGGAGTAGATAAGTGACGTTATTACTAAATTTCATCTTGACTTTTGTAGTGAATGAAGTAGATATGTGACATCATCACTGACTATCAACTTGATTTTAGTATTTAATGACGTCGATAAGCTACGTCATAATTGTTTTTCAACTTGACTTTAGTTTTGTATGAAGTAGAGAAGTGACGTCATAACAGTTTATTAACTTGACTTTAGTAGTATTTGAAGTAGATAAGTGACGTCATTACTGACTATAAACTTAACTTTAGTTATGTATGTAGTAGATAAGTGACGCCATCACTGACTTCCATCTTGAGTTTAGTATTGAAGCAGTAGATAAGTGACGTCATCAATGACTATCAACTTGACTTTAGTTGTTTACGTAGTAGATATGTGACGTCATCACTGACTATTAACATGACTTTAGTAGTGTATGTAGCATTATTAGTTTCTAAGATATCATCAAAAATCGTTTTCAGAATCTGAAAAACACAATTTTTTTTTAAAAATTATTTTTCTCAGTTTTGTTTCTAGAGGTGAATTTAAAACTATAGAGCGTTTTGCATCACTTTATTTCAGAACCACAACTTTCCATCTCAATTAGAAATCGAGTTACAAACTTTTTTCTTCTTCATATGGGCTACAATGCTATAGACTTCGGTAAAAAAATACGAAAATTCTTAAAAACTGAGAAAGTTTTATTTTTTGCAACTAAAGTGTAATAAACTTTTCATCAGACATTTCATAGTGATACATTTCAGTTTAAACTGTAAGTCTGTACGATTATTAGTTTCTGAGATATCATCAAAAATCGTTTACAGAATCTGAAAAACACAATTTTTTTCGAAATTTTTTTTCTCAATTTTGTTTCTAGAGGTAAATTTAGTACTATAGATCGTTTTGCATCACTTTATTTTAAAACCGCAACTTTCCGTCTCAATTAGAACTCGAGTTACAAATTTTTTTCTTCTTCATATGGGCTACAATGCTATAGACTTCGGTAAGAAAATACGAAAATTCTCAAAAACTGAGAAAGTTTTATTTTTTGCGACTTAAGTGTCATAAACTTTTCATAAGACATTTCAAAGTGATACTTTTCAGTGCAAACCGTAAGTCTGTAGCATTATTAGTTTCTGAGATATCATCAAAAATCGTTTTCAGAATCTGAAAAACACAATTTTTTTTGGAAAATTATTTTTCTCAATTTTGTTTCTAGACGTGAATTTAGTACTACAGAGCGTTTTGCATCACTTTATTTCAAAACCGCAACTTTCCATCTAAATTAGAACTCGAGTTACAAACTTTTTTCTTCTTCATATGGGCTACAATGCTATAGACTTCGGTAAGAAAAGACTAAAATTCTCAAAAACTGAGAAAGTTTTATTTTTTGCGACTAAAGTGTAATAAACTTTTCATAAGACATTTCAAAGTGATACATTTCAGTTCAAACCGTAAGTCTGTAGCATTATTAGTTTCTGAGATATCATCAAAAATCGTTTTCAGAATCTGAAAAACACAATTTTTTTGAAAATTTTTTTTTCTCAATTTTGTTTCTAGAGGTGAATTTGGTACTATAGAATGTTTTACATCACTTTATTTCAAAACCGAAACTTTCTATCTCAATTGGAACTCAAGTTACAAACTTTTTTTTTCTTCATATGGGCTACAATGCTACAGACTCCGGTAAGAAAATACGAAAATTCTCAAAAACTGAGAAAGTATTATTTTTTGCGACTAAAGTGTAATAAACTTTTCATAAGACATTTCAAAGTGATACATTTCAGTTCAAACCGTAAGTCTGTAGCAATATTAGTTTCTGAGATATCATCAAAAATTGTTTTCAGAATCTGAAAAACAATTTTTTTGGAAAAATTATTTTTCTCAATTTTGTTTCTAGAGGTGAATTTAGTACTATAGAGCGTTTTGCATCACTTTATTTCAAAACTGCAACTTTCTATCTCAAGTATCTCAATTGGAAATCGAGTTACAAACTTTTATTTTCTTTATATGAGCTACAATGCTATAGATTTTCGGTAAGAAAATACTAAAATTCTCAAAAACTGAGAAAGTTTTATTTTTTGCGACTAAAGTGTAATAAACTTTTCATAAGACATTTCAAAGTGATACATTTCAGTTCAAACCGTAAGTCTGTAGCATTATTAGTTTCTGAGATATCATCAAAAATCGTTTTCAGAATCTGAAAAACACAATTTTTTTTGAAAATTTTTTTTTCTCAATTTTGTTTCTAGAGGTGAATTTGGTACTATAGAATGTTTTACATCACTTTATTTCAAAACCGCAACTTTCTATCTCAATTGGAACTCAAGTTACAAACTTTTTTTTTCTTCATATGGGCTACAATGCTACAAACTCCGGTAAGAAAATACGAAAATTCTCAAAAACTGAGAAAGTTTTATTTTTTGCGACTAAAGTGTAATAAACTTTTCATAAGACATTTCAAAGTGATACATTTCAGTTCAAACCGTAAGTCTGTAGCAATATTAGTTTCTGAGATATCATCAAAAATTGTTTTCAGAATCTGAAAAACACAATTTTTTTTTAAAAATTATTTTTCTCAGTTTTGTTTCTAGAGGTGAATTTAAAACTATAGAGCGTTTTGCATCACTTTATTTCAGAACCACAACTTTCCATCTCAATTAGAAATCGAGTTACAAACTTTTTTCTTCTTCATATGGGCTACAATGCTATAGACTTCGGTAAGAAAATACGAAAATTCTTAAAAACTGAGAAAGTTTTATTTTTTGCAACTAAAGTGTAATAAACTTTTCATCAGACATTTCATAGTGATACATTTCAGTTTAAACTGTAAGTCTGTACGATTATTAGTTTCTGAGATATCATCAAAAATCGTTTACAGAATCTGAAAAACACAATTTTTTTCGAAATTTTTTTTCTCAATTTTGTTTCTAGAGATAAATTTAGTACTATAGATCGTTTTGCATCACTTTATTTTAAAACCGCAACTTTCCGTCTCAATTAGAACTCGAGTTACAAATTTTTTTCTTCTTCATATGGGCTACAATGCTATAGACTTCGGTAAGAAAATACGAAAATTCTCAAAAACTGAGAAAGTTTTATTTTTTGCGACTTAAGTGTCATAAACTTTTCATAAGACATTTCAAAGTGATACTTTTCAGTGCAAACCGTAAGTCTGTAGCATTATTAGTTTTTGAGATATCATCAAAAATCGTTTTCAGAATCTGAAAAACACAATTTTTTTTGAAAAATTATTTTTCTCAATTTTGTTTCTAGACGTGAATTTAGTACTACAGAGCGTTTTGCATCACTTTATTTCAAAACCGCAACTTTCCATCTAAATTAGAACTCGAGTTACAAACTTTTTTCTTCTTCATATGGGCTACAATGCTATAGACTTCGGTAAGAAAAGACTAAAATTCTCAAAAACTGAGAAAAACTTTTATTTTTTGCGACTAAAGTGTAATAAACTTTTCATAAGACATTTCAAAGTGATACATTTCAGTTCAAACCGTAAGTCTGTAGCATTATTAGTTTCTGAGATATCATCAAAAATCGTTTTCAGAATCTGAAAAACACAATTTTTTTGAAAATTTTTTTTTCTCAATTTTGTTTCTAGAGGTGAATTTGGTACTATAGAATGTTTTACATCACTTTATTTCAAAACCGAAACTTTCTATCTCAATTGGAACTCAAGTTACAAACTTTTTTTTTCTTCATATGGGCTACAATGCTACAGACTCCGGTAAGAAAATACGAAAATTCTCAAAAACTGAGAAAGTATTATTTTTTGCGACTAAAGTGTAATAAACTTTTCATAAGACATTTCAAAGTGATACATTTCAGTTCAAACCGTAAGTCTGTAGCAATATTAGTTTCTGAGATATCATCAAAAATTGTTTTCAGAATCTGAAAAACAATTTTTTTGGAAAAATTATTTTTCTCAATTTTGTTTCTAGAGGTGAATTTAGTACTATAGAGCGTTTTGCATCACTTTATTTCAAAACTGCAACTTTCTATCTCAATTGGAAATCGAGTTACAAACTTTTATTTTCTTTATATGAGCTACAATGCTATAGATTTTCGGTAAGAAAATACTAAAATTCTCAAAAACTGAGAAAGTTTTATTTTTTGCGACTAAAGTGTAATAAACTTTTCATAAGACATTTCAAAGTGATACATTTCAGTTCAAACTGTAAGTCTGTAGCATTATTAGTTTCTTAGATATCATCAAAAATCGTTTTCAGAATCTGAAAAACACAATTTTTTTTGAAAAATTCTTTTTCTCAATTTTGTTTCTAGAGGTGAATTAAGTACTATAGAGCGTTTTGCATCACTTTATTTCAAAACCGCAACTTTCCATCTAAATTAGAACTCGAGTTACAAACTTTTTTCTTCTTCATATGGGCTACAATGCTGTAGACTTCGGTAAGAAAATACGAAAATTCTCAAAAACTGAGAAAGTTTTATTTTTTGCGACTAAAGTGTAATAAACTTTTCATAAGACATTTCAAAGTGATACATTTCAGTTCAAACCGTAAGTCTGTAGCATTATTAGTTTCTGAGATATCATCAAAAATCGTTTTCAGAATCTGAAAAACACAATTTTTTTGGAAATTTTTTTTTCTCAATTTTGTTTCTAGAGGTGAATTTGGTACTATAGAATGTTTTACATCACTTTATTTCAAAACCGCAACTTTCTATCTCAATTGGAACTCAAGTTACAAATTTTTTTTTTCTTCATATGGGCTACAATGCTACAAACTCCGGTAAGAAAATACGAAAATTCTCAAAAACTGAGAAAGTTTTATTTTTTGCGACTAAAGTGTAATAAACTTTTCATAAGACATTTCAAAGTGATACATTTCAGTTCAAACCGTAAGTCTGTAGCAATATTAGTTTCTGAGATATCATCAAAAATTGTTTTCAGAATCTGAAAAACAATTTTTTTGGAAAAATTATTTTTTCTCAATTTTGTTTCTAGAGGTGAATTTAGTACTATAGAGCGTTTTGCATCACTTTATTTCAAAACTGCAACTTTCTATCTCAATTGGAAATCGAGTTACAAACTTTTATTTTCTTCATATGGGCTACAATGCTATAGACTTCGGTAAGAAAATACTAAAATTCTCAAAAACTGAGAAAGTTTTATTTTTTGCGACTAAAGTGTAATAAACTTTTCATAAGACATTTCAAAGTGATACATTTCAGTTCAAACCGTAAGTCTGTAGCATTATTAGTTTCTGAGATATCATCAAAAATCGTTTTCAGAATCTGAAAAACACAATTTTTTTTTAAAAATTATTTTTCTCAGTTTTGTTTCTAGAGGTGAATTTAAAACTATAGAGCGTTTTGCATCACTTTATTTCAGAACCACAACTTTCCATCTCAATTAGAAATCGAGTTACAAACTTTTTTCTTCTTCATATGGGCTACAATGCTATAGACTTCGGTAAGAAAATACGAAAATTCTTAAAAACTGAGAAAGTTTTATTTTTTGCAACTAAAGTGTAATAAACTTTTCATCAGACATTTCATAGTGATACATTTCAGTTTAAACTGTAAGTCTGTACGATTATTAGTTTCTGAGATATCATCAAAAATCGTTTACAGAATCTGAAAAACACAATTTTTTTCGAAATTTTTTTTCTCAATTTTGTTTCTAGAGGTAAATTTAGTACTATAGATCGTTTTGCATCACTTTATTTTAAAACCGCAACTTTCCGTCTCAATTAGAACTCGAGTTACAAATTTTTTTCTTCTTCATATGGGCTACAATGCTATAGACTTCGGTAAGAAAATACGAAAATTCTCAAAAACTGAGAAAGTTTTATTTTTTGCGACTTAAGTGTCATAAACTTTTCATAAGACATTTCAAAGTGATACTTTTCAGTGCAAACCGTAAGTCTGTAGCATTATTAGTTTCTGAGATATCATCAAAAATCGTTTTCAGAATCTGAAAAACACAATTTTTTTTGAAAAATTATTTTTCTCAATTTTGTTTCTAGACTTGAATTTAGTACTACAGAGCGTTTTGCATCACTTTATTTCAAAACCGCAACTTTCCATCTAAATTAGAACTCGAGTTACAAACTTTTTTCTTCTTCATATGGGCTACAATGCTATAGACTTCGGTAAGAAAAGACTAAAATTCTCAAAAACTGAGAAAGTTTTATTTTTTGCGACTAAAGTGTAATAAACTTTTCATAAGACATTTCAAAGTGATACATTTCAGTTCAAACCGTAAGTCTGTAGCATTATTAGTTTCTGAGATATCATCAAAAATCGTTTTCAGAATCTGAAAAACACAATTTTTTTGAAAATTTTTTTTTCTCAATTTTGTTTCTAGAGGTGAATTTGGTACTACAATGCTACAATGGGCTACAATGCTACAGACTCCGGTAAGAAAATACGAAAATTCTCAAAAACTGAGAAAGTATTATTTTTTGCGACTAAAGTGTAATAAACTTTTCATAAGACATTTCAAAGTGATACATTTCAGTTCAAACCGTAAGTCTGTAGCAATATTAGTTTCTGAGATATCATCAAAAATTGTTTTCAGAATCTGAAAAACAATTTTTTTGGAAAAATTATTTTTCTCAATTTTGTTTCTAGAGGTGAATTTAGTACTATAGAGCGTTTTGCATCACTTTATTTCAAAACTGCAACTTTCTATCTCAATTGGAAATCGAGTTACAAACTTTTATTTTCTTTATATGAGCTACAATGCTATAGATTTTCGGTAAGAAAATACTAAAATTCTCAAAAACTGAGAAAGTTTTATTTTTTGCGACTAAAGTGTAATAAACTTTTCATAAGACATTTCAAAGTGATACATTTCAGTTCAAACCGTAAGTCTGTAGCATTATTAGTTTCTGAGATATCATCAAAAATCGTTTTCAGAATCTGAAAAACACAATTTTTTTTGAAAATTTTTTTTTCTCAATTTTGTTTCTAGAGGTGAATTTGGTACTATAGAATGTTTTACATCACTTTATTTCAAAACCGCAACTTTCTATCTCAATTGGAACTCAAGTTACAAACTTTTTTTTTCTTCATATGGGCTACAATGCTACAAACTCCGGTAAGAAAATACGAAAATTCTCAAAAACTGAGAAAGTTTTATTTTTTGCGACTAAAGTGTAATAAACTTTTCATAAGACATTTCAAAGTGATACATTTCAGTTCAAATCTCAATTGGAACTCAAGTTACAAACTTTTTTTTTCTTCATATGGGCTACAATGCTACAGTTTCCGGTAAGAAAATACGAAAATTCTCAAAAACTGAGAAAGTTTTATTTTTTGCGACTAAGGTGTAATAAACTTTTCATAAGACATTTCAAAGTGATACATTTCAGTTCAAACCGTAAGTCTGTAGCAATATTAGTTTCTGAGATATCATCAAAAATTGTTTTCAGAATCTGAAAAACAATTTTTTTGGAAAAATTATTTTTCTCAATTTTGTTTCTAGAGGTGAATTTAGTACTATAGAACGTTTTGCATCACTTTATTTCAAAACTGCAATTTTCTATCTCAATTGGAAATAGAGTTACAAACTTTTATTTTCTTTATATGAGCTACAATGCTATAAACTTCGGTAAGAAAATACTAAAATTCTCAAAAACTGAGAAAGTTTTATTTTTTGCGACTAAAGTGTAATAAACTTTTCATAAGACATTTCAAAGTGATACATTTCAGTTTAAACCGTAAGTCTGTAGCATTATTAGTTTCTGAGATATCATCAAAAATCGTTTTCAGAATCTGAAAAACACAATTTTTTTTGAAAAATTATTTTTCTCAATTTTGTTTCTAGACGTGAATTTAGTACTACAGAGCGTTTTGCATCACTTTATTTCAGAACTGCAACTTTCCATCTAAATTAGAACTCGAGTTACAAACTTTTTTCTTCTTCATATGGGCTACAATGCTGTAGACTTCGGTAAGAAAAGACTAAAATTCTCAAAAACTGAGAAAGTTTTATTTTTTGCGACTTAAGTGTAATAAACTTTTCATAAGACATTTCAAAGTGATACATTTCAGTTCAAACCGTAAGTCTGTAGCATTATTAGTTTCTGAGATATCATCAAAAATCGTTTTCAGAATCTGAAAAACAAAATTTTTTTGGAAATTTTTTTTTCTCAATTTTGTTTCTAGAGGTGAATTTGGTACTATAGAATGTTTTACATCACTTTATTTCAAAACCGCAACTTTCTATCTCAATTGGAACTCAAGTTACAAACTTTTTTTTTCTTCATATGGGCTACAATGCTACAGACTCCGGTAAGAAAATACGAAAATTCTCAAAAACTGAGAAAGTTTTATTTTTTGCGACTAAGGTGTAATAAACTTTTCATAAGACATTTCAAAGTGATACATTTCAGTTCAAACCGTAAGTCTGTAGCAATATTAGTTTCTGAGATATCATCAAAAATCGTTTTCAGAATCTGAAAAAAACAATTTTTTTTGAAAAATTATTTTTCTCAATTTTGTTTCTAGAGGTGAATTTAGTACTATAGAGCGTTTTGCATCACTTTATTTCAAAACCGCAACTTTCCATCTAAATTAGAACTCGAGTTACAAACTTTTTTTTTCTTCATATGGGCTACAATGCTGTAGACTTCGGAAAGAAAATACGAAAATTTTCAAAAACTAAAAAAAAAGTTTTATTTTTTGCGACTTAATTGTAATAAACTTTTCATAAGACATTTCAAAGTGACACATTTCAGTTTAAACCGTAAGTCTGTAGCATTATTAGTTTCTGAGATATCATCAAAAATCGTTTTCAGAATCTGAAAAACACAATTTTTTTGGAAAAATTATTTTTCTCAATTTTGTTTCTAGAGGTGAATTTAGTACTATAGAGCGTTTTGCATCACTTTATTTCAAAACCGCAACTTTCCATCTAAATTAGAACTCGAGTTACAAACTTTTTTCTTCTTCATATGGGCTACAATGCTGTAGACTTCGGTAAGAAAAGACTAAAATTCTCAAAAACTGAGAAAGTTTTATTTTTTGCGACTTAAGTGTAATAAACTTTTCATAAGACATTTCAAAGTGATACATTTCAGTTCAAACCGTAAGTCTGTAGCATTATTAGTTTCTGAGATATCATCAAAAATCGTTTTCAGAATCTGAAAAACAAAATTTTTTTGGAAATTTTTTTTTCTCAATTTTGTTTCTAGAGGTGAATTTGGTACTATAGAATGTTTTACATCACTTTATTTCAAAACCGCAACTTTCTATCTCAATTGGAACTCAAGTTACAAACTTTTTTTTTCTTCATATGGGCTACAATGCTATAGACTTCGGTAAGAAAAGACTAAAATTCTCAAAAACTGAGAAAGTTTAATTTTTTGCGACTAAAGTGTAATAAACTTTTCATAAGACATTTCAAAGTGATACATTTCAGTTCAAACCGTAAGTCTGTAGCATTATTAGTTTCTGAGATATCATCAAAAATCGTTTTCAGAATCTGAAAAACACAATTTTTTTGAAAATTTTTTTTTCTCAATTTTGTTTCTAGAAGTGAATTTGGTACTATAGAATGTTTTACATAACTTTATTTTAAAACCGCAACTTTCTATCTCAATTGGAACTCAAGTTACAAACTTTTTTTTTCTTCATATGGGCTACAATGCTACAGACTCCGGTAAGAAAATACGAAAATTCTCAACAACTGAGAAAGTTTTATTTTTTGCGACTAAAGTGTAATAAACTTTTTATAAGACATTTCAAAGTGATACATTTCAGTTCAAACCGTAAGTCTGTAGCATTATTAGTTTCTGAGATATCATCAAAAATCGTTTTCAGAATCTGAAAAACACAATTTTTTTTGAAAAATTAATATTCTCAATTTTGTTTTTAAATGTGAATTTAGTACTATAGAATGTTTTGTATCTCTATATTTTAAAACCGCTACTTTCTATCTCAATTGGAACTCGAGTTACAAACTATTTTTCTTTCTATGGGCTACAATGCTATAGACTTCGGTAAGAAAATACTAAATTCTAAAAAAGTAAAAAAGTTTTATTTTTTGCGACTAAAGTGTAATAAACTTTTCATAAGACAATTCAAAGAGATGCATTTTATTTCGAAATGCAAGTCTGTAGCATTATTAGTTTCTGAGATATCATCAAAAATCGTGACGCTATCAATGACTACTATTTTGATTTTAGTAGTTTATGAAGTAGATAAGTGACGCCATCACTGACTACCAACTTGATTTTGGTGTTGTATGAAGTAGATAAGTGACTTTATCATTGACTATCAACTAGACTTTAGTTGTGTATTAAGTAGATATGTGACGTCATCACTGACTATCAATTTAACTTCAGTAATGTATGAAGTAGATAATTGACGTCAGCACTGACTATTAACTTGACTTTAGTTGTGTATTAAGTAGATATGTGACGTCATCACTGACTATCAACTTGACTTTAGTATTATATGAAGTCGATAAGTTATGTCATAATTGTTTTTAAACTTGACTTTAGTAGTGTATGAAGTACATATATGACGTTATCACTAACTATCATCTTGACTTTAGTAGTTTATGAAGGAGATAAGTTACGCCATCACTGACTATCAACTTGACTTTAGTAGTGTATGGAAAAGATAAGTGAAGTCATCACTGACTATCAACTTGACTTTAGTGGTATATGAAGTAGATAAGTGACGCAATCACTATCCACTTGACTTTAGTAGTATATGAAGTAGAAATGCATCGTCATCACTAAATATTAATTTGACTTTATTAGTGTATGAAGTAGAAAAGTGACGTCATCACTGACTATCAATTTGAGTTTACTTCTGTATGAAGTAGATAAGTGACGTCATCACTGACTATCAATTTGTCTTTAGTAGTGTATGAAGTAGATATGTGACGTCATCACTGACTATCATCTTGACTTTAGTAGTGTATGAAGTAGATATGTGACGTCATCACTGACTATCAACTTGACTTAAGTTATGTAAGTAGTAGATAAGTGACGCCATCACTGACTTCCGACTTTATTTTATTACTGATGAAGTAGATAGGTGGCGTCATCACTGACTATCAACTTGACTTTTAGAGTGTATGAAGTAGATAAGTGACGTCATCACTGATTATCAACTTGACTTTAGTTGTGTATGAAGTAGATAAGTAGCGTTATTACTAAATTTAATCTAGACTTTTGTAGTGTATGAAGTAGATAATTGACGTCATCACTGACAATCAACTTGACTTTAGTAGTGTATAGAGTAGATAAGTGACGTCATCACTGACTAATAACTTGTCCTTAGTAGTGTATGAAGCATATATGTGACGTCATCACTGACTTTTAACTTGACTTTAGTATTTAATGAAGTCGATAAGTTACGTCATAATTGTTTTTCAACTTGACTTTAGTTGTGTATAAAGTAGAGAAGTGACGTCATAACTGTTTATCAACTTGACATTAATAGTGTATGAAGTAGATAAGTGACGTTATTACTGACAATCAACTTAACTTTAGTTATGTATGTAGTAGATAAATGACACCATCACTGACTTCCATCTCGATTTTAGTATTGATGAAGTAGATAAGTGAAGTCATCACTGACTATCAACTTGACTTAAGTTGTTTACGTAGTAAATATGTGACGTCATCTCTGACTATCAACTTGACTTTAGTAGTAAATGAAGTAGAGAAGTGACGTCATCACTGATTATCAACTTGACTTTAGTTGTGTATGAAGTAGATAAGTGACGTTATTACTAAATATCATCTTGACTTTTGTGGTGAATGATATAGAAAATTGACGTCAACACTGACTATCAACTTGACTTTAGTAGTGTATTGAGTAGATAAGTGACGTCATCACTGACTATTATCTTGACTTTAGTTGTTTATTAAGTAGAAATGTGACTTAATCAGTGACTATCATCTAGACTTAAGTTGTGTATAAAGTAAATAAGTGACGTCATCACTAACTATCAACTTGTCTTTAGTAGTGTATGAAGCATATATGTGACGTCATCACTGACTATCATCTTGACTTTAGTTATGTATGTAGTAGATAAGTGACGCCATCACTGACTTCCTTTATTTTTGTATTGATGAAGTAGATAAGTGACGTCATCATTGACTATCAACCTGACTTTAGTTATATATGTAGTAGATATGTGACGTCATCACTGACTATCTACTTGACTTGAGGAGTGTATGGAGTAGATAAGTGACGTTATTACTAAATTTCATCTTGACTTTTGTAGTGAATGAAGTAGATATGTGACATCATCACTGACTATCAACTTGATTTTAGTATTTAATGACGTCGATAAGCTACGTCATAATTGTTTTTCAACTTGACTTTAGTTTTGTATGAAGTAGAGAAGTGACGTCATAACAGTTTATTAACTTGACTATAGTAGTATTTGAAGTAGATAAGTGACGTCATTACTGACTATAAACTTAACTTTAGTTATATATGTAGTAGATAAGTGACGCCATCACTGACTTCCATCTTGAGTTTAGTATTAAAGCAGTAGATAAGTGACGTCATCCATGACTATCAACTTGACTTTAGTTGTTTACGTAGTAGATATGTGACGTCATCACTGACTATTAACATGACTTTAGTAGTGTATGTAGCATTATTAGTTTCTGAGATATCATCAAAAATCGTTTTCAGAATCTGAAAAACACAATTTTTTTTTAAAAATTATTTTTCTCAGTTTTGTTTCTAGAGGTGAATTTAAAACTATAGAGTGTTTTGCATCACTTTATTTCAGAACCACAACTTTCCATCTCAATTAGAAATCGAGTTACAAACTTTTTTCTTCTTCATATGGGCTACAATGCTATAGACTTCGGTAAGAAAATACGAAAATTCTCAAAAACTGAGAAAAATTTATTTTTTGCAACTAAAGTGTAATAAACTTTTCATCAGAAATTTCATAGTGATACATTTCAGTTTAAACTGTAAGTCTGTACGATTATTAGTTTCTGAGATATCATCAAAGATCGTTTACAGAATCTGAAAAACACAATTTTTTTCGAATTTTTTTTTCTCAATTTTGTTTCTAGAGGTGAATTTAGTACTATAGAATGTTTTGCATCACTTTATTTCAAAACTGCAACTTTCTATCTCAATTGGAACTCGAGTTACAAACTTTTATATTCTTTATATTAGCTACAATGCTATAGACTTCGGTAAGAAAAGACTAAAATTTTCAAAAACTGATAAAGTTTTATTTTTTGCGACTTAAGTGTAATAAACTTTTTATAAGACATTTCAAAGTGATACATTTCAGTTCAAACCGTAAGTCTGTAGCATTATTAGTTTCTGAGATATCATCAAAAATCGTTTTCAGAATCTGAAAAACACAATTTTTTTTTAAAAATTATTTTTCTCAGTTTTGTTTCTAGAGGTGAATTTAAAACTATAGAGTGTTTTGCATCACTTTATTTCAGAACCACAACTTTCCATCTCAATTAGAAATCGAGTTACAAACTTTTTTCTTCTTCATATGGGCTACAATGCTATAGACTTCGGTAAGAAAATACGAAAATTCTCAAAAACTGAGAAAAATTTATTTTTTGCAACTAAAGTGTAATAAACTTTTCATCAGAAATTTCATAGTGATACATTTCAGTTTAAACTGTAAGTCTGTACGATTATTAGTTTCTGAGATATCATCAAAGATCGTTTACAGAATCTGAAAAACACAATTTTTTTCGAATTTTTTTTTCTCAATTTTGTTTCTAGAGGTGAATTTAGTACTATAGAATGTTTTGCATCACTTTATTTCAAAACTGCAACTTTCTATCTCAATTGGAACTCGAGTTACAAACTTTTATATTCTTTATATTAGCTACAATGCTATAGACTTCGGTAAGAAAAGACTAAAATTTTCAAAAACTGAAAAAGTTTTATTTTTTGCGACTTAAGTGTAATAAACTTTTTATAAGACATTTCAAAGTGATACATTTCAGTTCAAACCGTAAGTCTGTAGCATTATTAGTTTCTGAGATATCATTAAAAATCGTTTTCAGAATCTCAAAAACCCAATTTTTTTTTAAAAGTTATTTTTCTCAATTTTGTTTCTAGAGGTAAATTAAGTACTAAAGAGCGTTTTGCATCACTTTATTTACAAACTGCAACTTTCCATCTAATTTAGAACTCGAGTTACAAACTTTTTTCTTCTTCATATGGGCTACAATGCTATAGACTTTGGTAAGAAAATACGAAAATTCTCAAAAACTGAGAAAGTTTTATTTTTTGCGACTAAAGTGTAATAAACTTTTCATAAGACATTTCAAAGTGATACATTTCAGTTCAAACCGTAAGTCTGTAGCATTATTAGTTTCTGAGATATCATCAAAAATCGTTTTCAGAATCTGAAAAACACAATTTTTTTTGAAAAATTATTTTTCTCAATTTTGTTTCTAGAGGTAAATTAAGTACTAAAGAGCGTTTTGCATCACTTTATTTCAAAACCGCAACTTTCCATCTAAATTAGAACTCGAGTTACAAACTTTTTTCTTCTTCATATGGGCTACAATGCTATAGACTTCGGTAAGAAAATACGAAAATTCTCAAAAACTGAGAAAGTTTTATTTTTTGCGACTAAAGTGTAATAAACTTTTCATAAGACATTTCAAAGTGATACATTTCAGTTCAAACCGTAAGTCTGTAGCATTATTAGTTTCTGAGATATCATCAAAAATCGTTTTCAGAATCTGAAAAACACAATTTTTTTTGAAAAATTATTTTTCTCAATTTTGTTTTTAGAGGTGAATTTAGTACTATAGAGCGTTTTGCATCACTTTATTTCAAAACCGCAACTTTCCATCTAAATTAGAACTCGAGTTACAAACTTTTTTTTTCTTCATATGGGCTACAATGCTATAGACTTCGGTAAGAAAATACGAAAATTCTCAAAAACTGAGAATGTTTTATTTTTTGCGACTAAAATGTAATAAACTTTTCATAAGACATTTCAAAGTGATACATTTCAGTGTAAACCGTAAGTCTGTAGCATTATTAGTTTCTGAGATATCATCAAAAATCGTTTTCAGAATCTGAAAAACAAAATTTTTTTTAAAAAATTATTTTTCTCAATTTTGTTTCTAGAGGTGAATTTAGTACTAAAGAGCGTTTTGCATCACTTTATTTCAAAACCGCAATGTTCCATCTCAATTAGAACTCGAGTTACAAACTTTTTTCTTCTTCATATGGGCTACAATGCTATAGACTTCGGTAAGAAAAGACTAAAATTTTCAAAAACTGAAAAAGTTTTATTTTTTGCGACTTAAGTGTAATAAACTTTTCATAAGACATTTCAAAGTGATACATTTCAGTTCAAACCGTAAGTCTGTAGCATTATTAGTTTCTGAGATATCATCAAAAATCGTTTTCAGAATCTCGAAAACACAATTTTTTTGAAAAATTATTTTTCTCAATTTTGTTTCTAGAGGTAAATTAAGTACTAAAGAGCGTTTTGCATCACTTTATTTCAAAACCGCAACTTTCCATCTAAATTAGAACTCGAGTTACAAACTTTTTTCTTCTTCATATGGGCTACAATGCTATAGACTTCGGTAAGAAAATACGAAAATTCTCAAAAACTGAGAAAGTTTTATTTTTTGCGACTAAAGTGTAATAAACTTTTCATAAGACATTTTAAAGTAATACATTTCAGTTCAAACCGTAAGTCTGTAGCATCATTAGTTTCTGAGATATCATCAAAAATCGTTTTCAGAATCTGAAAAACACAATTTTTTTTGAAAAATTATTTTTCTCAATTTTGTTTCTAGACGTGAATTTAGTACTACAGAGCGTTTTGCATCACTTTATTTCAAAACCGCAACTTTCCATCTAAATTAGAACTCGAGTTACAAACTTTTTTCTTCTTCATATGGGCTACAATGCTGTAGACTTCGGTAAGAAAATACGAAAATTCTCAAAAACTGAGAAAGTTTTATTTTTTGCGACTTAAGTGTAATAAACTTTTCATAAGACATTTCAAAGTGATACATTTCAGTTCAAACCGTAAGTCTGTAGCATTATTAGTTTCTGAGATATCATCAAAAATCGTTTTCAGAATCTGAAAAACACAATTTTTTTGGAAAATTTTTTTTTTCTCAATTTTTTTTCTAGAGGTGAATTAAGTACTAAAGAGCGTTTTGAATCACTTTATTTCAAAACCGCTACTTTCCATCTCAATTGGAACTCGAGTTACAAACTTTTATATCCTTTATATTAGCTACATTGCTATAGACTTCGGTAAGAAAAGACTAAAATTTTCAAAAACTGAAAAAGTTTTATTTTTTGCGACTTAAGTGTAATAAACTTTTTATAAGACATTTCAAAGTGATACATTTCAGTTCAAACCGTAAGTCTGTAGCATTATTAGTTTCTGAGATATCATTAAAAATCGTTTTCAGAATCTCAAAAACCCAATTTTTTTTTAAAAGTTATTTTTCTCAATTTTTTTTCTAGAGGTAAATTAAGTACTAAAGAGCGTTTTGCATCACTTTATTTACAAACTGCAACTTTCCATCTAATTTAGAACTCGAGTTACAAACTTTTTTCTTCTTCATATGGGCTACAATGCTATAGACTTCGGTAAGAAAATACGAAAATTCTCAAAAACTGAGAAAGTTTTATTTTTTGCGACTAAAGTGTAATAAACTTTTCATAAGACATTTCAAAGTGATACATTTCAGTTCAAACCGTAAGTCTGTAGCATTATTAGTTTCTGAGATATCATCAAAAATCGTTTTCAGAATCTGAAAAACACAATTTTTTTTGAAAAATTATTTTTCTCAATTTTGTTTCTAGAGGTAAATTAAGTACTAAAGAGCGTTTTGCATCACTTTATTTCAAAACCGCAACTTTCCATCTAAATTAGAACTCGAGTTACAAACTTTTTTCTTCTTCATATGGGCTACAATGCTATAGACTTCGGTAAGAAAATACGAAAATTCTCAAAAACTGAGAAAGTTTTATTTTTTGCGACTAAAGTGTAATAAACTTTTCATAAGACATTTCAAAGTGATACATTTCAGTTCAAACCGTAAGTCTGTAGCATTATTAGTTTCTGAGATATCATCAAAAATCGTTTTCAGAATCTGAAAAACACAATTTTTTTTGAAAAATTATTTTTCTCAATTTTGTTTTTAGAGGTGAATTTAGTACTATAGAGCGTTTTGCATCACTTTATTTCAAAACCGCAACTTTCCATCTAAATTAGAACTCGAGTTACAAACTTTTTTTTTCTTCATATGGGCTACAATGCTATAGACTTCGGTAAGAAAATACGAAAATTCTCAAAAACTGAGAATGTTTTATTTTTTGCGACTAAAATGTAATAAACTTTTCATAAGACATTTCAAAGTGATACATTTCAGTGTAAACCGTAAGTCTGTAGCATTATTAGTTTCTGAGATATCATCAAAAATCGTTTTCAGAATCTGAAAAACAAAATTTTTTTTAAAAAATTATTTTTCTCAATTTTGTTTCTAGAGGTGAATTTAGTACTAAAGAGCGTTTTGCATCACTTTATTTCAAAACCGCAATGTTCCATCTCAATTAGAACTCGAGTTACAAACTTTTTTCTTCTTCATATGGGCTACAATGCTATAGACTTCGGTAAGAAAAGACTAAAATTTTCAAAAACTGAAAAAGTTTTATTTTTTGCGACTTAAGTGTAATAAACTTTTCATAAGACATTTCAAAGTGATACATTTCAGTTCAAACCGTAAGTCTGTAGCATTATTAGTTTCTGAGATATCATCAAAAATCGTTTTCAGAATCTCGAAAACACAATTTTTTTGAAAAATTATTTTTCTCAATTTTGTTTCTAGAGGTAAATTAAGTACTAAAGAGCGTTTTGCATCACTTTATTTCAAAACCGCAACTTTCCATCTAAATTAGAACTCGAGTTACAAACTTTTTTCTTCTTCATATGGGCTACAATGCTATAGACTTCGGTAAGAAAAGACTAAAATTTTCAAAAACTGAAAAAGTTTTATTTTTTGCGACTTAAGTGTAATAAACTTTTCATAAGACATTTCAAAGTGATACATTTCAGTTCAAACCGTAAGTCTGTAGCATTATTAGTTTCTGAGATATCATCAAAAATCGTTTTCAGAATCTGAAAAACACTTTTTTTTTGGAAATTTTTTTTTTCTCAATTTTGTTTCTAGAGGTAAATTAAGTACTAAAGAGCGTTTTGCATCACTTTATTTCAAAACCGCAACTTTTTATCTCAATTGGAACTCAAGTTACAAACTTTTTTCTTCTTCATATGGGCTACAATGCTATAGACTTCGGTAAGAAAATACGAAAATTCTCAAAAACTGAGAAAGTTTTATTTTTTGCGACTAAAGTGTAATAAACTTTTCATAAGACATTTCAAAGTGATACATTTCAGTTCAAACCGTAAGTCTGTAGCATTATTAGTTTCTGAGATATCATCAAAAATCGTTTTCAGAATCTGAAAAACGCAATTTTTTTGGAAAATTTTTTTTTCTCAATTTTTTTTCTAGAGGTGAATTTAAAACTATAGAACGTTTTGCATCACTTTACTTCAAAACTGCAACACTCTATCTCAATTGGAACTCGAGTTACAAACTTTTATATTCTTTATATTAGCTACAATGCTATAGACTTCGGTAAGAAAAGACTAAAATTTTCAAAAACTGAAAAAGTTTTATTTTTTGCGACTTAAGTGTAATAAACTTTTCATAAGACATTTCAAAGTGATACATTTCAGTTCAAACCGTAAGTCTGTAGCATTATTAGTTTCTGAGATATCATCAAAAATCGTTTTCAGAATCTCGAAAACACAATTTTTTTGAAAATTATTTTTCTCAATTTTGTTTCTAGAGGTAAATTAAGTACTAAAGAGCGTTTTGCATCACTTTATTTCAAAACCGCAACTTTCCATCTAAATTAGAACTCGAGTTACAAACTTTTTTCTTCTTCATATGGGCTACAATGCTATAGACTTCGGTAAGAAAATACGAAAATTCTCAAAAATTGAGAAAGTTTTATTTTTTGCGACTAAAGTGTAATAAACTTTTCATAAGACATTTCAAAGTGATACATTTCAGTTCAAACCGTAAGTCTGTAGCATTATTAGTTTCTGAGATATCATCAAAAATCGTTTTCAGAATCTGAAAAACACTTTTTTTTTGGAAATTTTTTTTTTCTCAATTTTGTTTCTAGAGGTAAATTAAGTACTAAAGAGCGTTTTGCATCACTTTATTTCAAAACCGCAACTTTTTATCTCAATTGGAACTCAAGTTACAAACTTTTTTCTTCTTCATATGGGCTACAATGCTATAGACTTCGGTAAGAAAATACGAAAATTCTCAAAAACTGAGAAAGTTTTATTTTTTGCGACTAAAGTGTAATAAACTTTTCATAAGACATTTCAAAGTGATACATTTCAGTTCAAACCGTAAGTCTGTAGCATTATTAGTTTCTGAGATATCATCAAAAATCGTTTTCAGAATCTGAAAAACGCAATTTTTTTGGAAAATTTTTTTTTCTAGAGGTGAATTTAAAACTATAGAACGTTTTGCATCACTTTACTTCAAAACTGCAACACTCTATCTCAATTGGAACTCGAGTTACAAACTTTTATATTCTTTATATTAGCTACAATGCTATAGACTTCGGTAAGAAAAGACTAAAATTTTCAAAAACTGAAAAAGTTTTATTTTTTGCGACTTAAGTGTAATAAACTTTTCATAAGACATTTCAAAGTGATACATTTCAGTTCAAACCGTAAGTCTGTAGCATTATTAGTTTCTGAGATATCATCAAAAATCGTTTTCAGAATCTCGAAAACACAATTTTTTTGAAAATTATTTTTCTCAATTTTGTTTCTAGAGGTAAATTAAGTACTAAAGAGCGTTTTGCATCACTTTATTTCAAAACCGCAACTTTCCATCTAAATTAGAACTCGAGTTACAAACTTTTTTCTTCTTCATATGGGCTACAATGCTATAGACTTCGGTAAGAAAATACGAAAATTCTCAAAAACTGAGAAAGTTTTATTTTTTGCGACTAAAGTGTAATAAACTTTTCATAAGACATTTCAAAGTGATACATTTCAGTTCAAACCGTAAGTCTGTAGCATCATTAGTTTCTGAGATATCATGAAAAATCGTTTTCAGAATCTGAAAAACAATTTTTTTGGAATTTTTTTTTTCTCAATTTTGTTTCTAGAGGTGAATTTAGTACTATAGAATGTTTTGCATCACTTTATTTTAAAACTGCAACTTTCTATCTCAATTGGAACTCAAGTTACAAACTTTTTTTTTCTTCATATGGGCTACAATGCTATAGACTTCGGTAAGAAAATACGAAAATTCTCAAAAACTGAGAAAGTTTTATTTTTTGCGACTAAAGTGTAATAAACTTTTCATAAGACATTTCAAAGTGATGCATTTCAGTTCAAACCGTAAGTCCGTAGCATTATTAGTTTCTGAGATATCATCAAAAATCGTTTTCAGAATCTGAAAAACACAATTTTTTTGGAAAAAATTTTTTTCTCAATTTTTTTTCTAGAGGTGAATTTAAAACTATAGAACGTTTTGCATCACTTTATTTCAAAACTGCAACTTTCTATCTCAATTGGAACTCGAGTTACAAACTTTTATATTCTTTATATTAGCTACAATGCTATAGACTTCGGTAAGAAAAGACTAAAATTTTCAAAAACTGAAAAAGTTTTATTTTTTGCGACTTAAGTGTAATAAACTTTTCATAAGACATTTCAAAGTGATACATTTCAGTTCAAACCGTAAGTCTGTAGCATTATTAGTTTCTGAGATAACATCAATAATCGTTTTCAGAATCTCAAAAACACAATTTTTTTAAAAAAATTATTTTTCTCAATTTTGTTTCTAGAGGTAAATTAAGTACTAAAAAGCGTTTTGCATCACTTTATTTCAAAACCGCAACTTTCCATCTAAATTAGAACTCGAGTTACAAACTTTTTTCTTCTTCATATGGGCTACAATGCTATAGATTTCGGTAAGAAAATACGAAAATTCTCAAAAACTGAGAAAGTTTTATTTTTTGCGACTAAAATGTAATAAACTTTTCATAAGACATTTCAAAGTGATACATTTCAGTGTAAACCGTAAGTCTGTAGCATTATTAGTTTCTGAGATATCATCAAAAATCGTTTTCAGAATCTGAAAAACAAAATTTTTTTTAAAAAATTAATTTTCTCAATTTTGTTTCTAGAGGTGAATTTAGTACTAAAGAGCGTTTTGCATCACTTTATTTCAAAACCGCAATGTTCCATCTCAATTAGAACTCGAGTTACAAACTTTTTTCTTCTTCATATGGGCTACAATGCTATAGACTTCGGTAAAAAAATACGAAAATTCTCAAAAACTGAGAAAGTTTTATTTTTTCCGACTAAAGTGTAATAAACTTTTCATAAGACATTTCAAAGTGATACATTTCAGTGTAAACCGTAAGTCTGTAGCATTATTAGTTTCTGAGATATCATCAAAAATCGTTTTCAGAATCTGAAAAACAAAATTTTTTTTAAAAAATTATTTTTCTCAATTTTGTTTCTAGAGGTGAATTTAGTACTAAAGAGCGTTTTGCATCACTTTATTTCAAAACCGCAATGTTCAATCTCAATTAGAACTCGAGTTACAAACTTTTTTCTTCTTCATATGGGCTACAATGCTATAGACTTCGGTAAAAAAATACGAAAATTCTCAAAAACTGAGAAAGTTTTATTTTTTCCGACTAAAGTGTAATAAACTTTTCATAAGACATTTCAAAGTGATACATTTCAGTTCAAACCGTAAGTCTGTAGCATTATTAGTTTCTGAGATATCATCAAAAATCGTTTTCAGAATCTGAAAAACACAATTTTTTTTTTAAAATTATTTTTCTCAATTTTGTTTCTAGAGGTAAATTAAGTACTAAAGAGCGTTTTGCATCACTTTATTTCAAAACCGCAACTTTCCATCTAAATTAGAACTCGAGTTACAAACTTTTTTCTTCTTCATATGGGCTACAATGCTATAGACTGCGGTAAGAAAATACGAAAATTCTCAAAAACTGAGAAAGTTTTATTTTTTGCGACTAAAGTGTAATAAACTTTTCATAAGACATTTCAAAGTGATACATTTCAGTTCAAACCGTAAGTCTGTAGCATTATTAGTTTCTGAGATATCATCAAAAATCGTTTTCAGAATCTGAAAAACACAATTTTTTTTGAAAAATTATTTTTCTCAATTTTGTTTCTAGAGGTGAATTTAGTACTAAAGAGCGTTTTGCATCACTTTATTTCAAAACCGTAACTTTCCATCTAAATTAGAACTCGAGTTACAAACTTTTTTTTTCTTCATATGGGCTACAATGCTATAGATTTCGGTAAGAAAATACGAAAATTCTCAAAAACTGAGAAAGTTTTATTTTTTGCGACTAAAATGTAATAAACTTTTCATAAGACATTTCAAAGTGATACATTTCAGTGTAAACCGTAAGTCTGTAGCATTATTAGTTTCTGAGATATCATCAAAAATCGTTTTCAGAATCTGAAAAACACAATTTTTTTGGAAAAAAATTTTTTCTCAATTTTTTTTCTAGAGATGAATTTAAAACTATAGAACGTTTTGCATCACTTTATTTCAAAACTGCAACTTTCTATCTCAATTGGAACTCGAGTTACAAACTTTTATATTCTTTATATTAGCTACAATGCTATAGACTTCGGTAAGAAAAGACTAAAATTTTCAAAAACTGAAAAAGTTTTATTTTTTGCGACTTAAGTGTAATAAACTTTTCATAAGACATTTCAAAGTGATACATTTCAGTTCAAACCGTAAGTCTGTAGCATTATTAGTTTCTGAGATAACATCAAAAATCGTTTTCAGAATCTCAAAAACACAATTTTTTTAAAAAAATTATTTTTCTCAATTTTGTTTCTAGAGGTAAATTAAGTACTAAAAAGCGTTTTGCATCACTTTATTTCAAAACCGCAACTTTCCATCTAAATTAGAACTCGAGTTACAAACTTTTTTCTTCTTCATATGGGCTACAATGCTATAGATTTCGGTAAGAAAATACGAAAATTCTCAAAAACTGAGAAAGTTTTATTTTTTGCGACTAAAATGTAATAAACTTTTCATAAGACATTTCAAAGTGATACATTTCAGTGTAAACCGTAAGTCTGTAGCATTATTAGTTTCTGAGATATCATCAAAAATCGTTTTCAGAATCTGAAAAACAAAATTTTTTTTAAAAAATTAATTTTCTCAATTTTGTTTCTAGAGGTGAATTTAGTACTAAAGAGCGTTTTGCATCACTTTATTTCAAAACCGCAATGTTCCATCTCAATTAGAACTCGAGTTACAAACTTTTTTCTTCTTCATATGGGCTACAATGCTATAGACTTCGGTAAAAAAATACGAAAATTCTCAAAAACTGAGAAAGTTTTATTTTTTCCGACTAAAGTGTAATAAACTTTTCATAAGACATTTCAAAGTGATACATTTCAGTGTAAACCGTAAGTCTGTAGCATTATTAGTTTCTGAGATATCATCAAAAATCGTTTTCAGAATCTGAAAAACAAAATTTTTTTTAAAAAATTATTTTTCTCAATTTTGTTTCTAGAGGTGAATTTAGTACTAAAGAGCGTTTTGCATCACTTTATTTCAAAACCGCAATGTTCAATCTCAATTAGAACTCGAGTTACAAACTTTTTTCTTCTTCATATGGGCTACAATGCTATAGACTTCGGTAAAAAAATACGAAAATTCTCAAAAACTGAGAAAGTTTTATTTTTTCCGACTAAAGTGTAATAAACTTTTCATAAGACATTTCAAAGTGATACATTTCAGTTCAAACCGTAAGTCTGTAGCATTATTAGTTTCTGAGATATCATCAAAAATCGTTTTCAGAATCTCAAAAACACAATTTTTTTTTTAAAATTATTTTTCTCAATTTTGTTTCTAGAGGTAAATTAAGTACTAAAGAGCGTTTTGCATCACTTTATTTCAAAACCGCAACTTTCCATCTAAATTAGAACTCGAGTTACAAACTTTTTTCTTCTTCATATGGGCTACAATGCTATAGACTGCGGTAAGAAAATACGAAAATTCTCAAAAACTGAGAAAGTTTTATTTTTTGCGACTAAAGTGTAATAAACTTTTCATAAGACATTTCAAAGTGATACATTTCAGTTCAAACCGTAAGTCTGTAGCATTATTAGTTTCTGAGATATCATCAAAAATCGTTTTCAGAATCTGAAAAACACAATTTTTTTTGAAAAATTATTTTTCTCAATTTTGTTTCTAGAGGTGAATTTAGTACTAAAGAGCGTTTTGCATCACTTTATTTCAAAACCGTAACTTTCCATCTAAATTAGAACTCGAGTTACAAACTTTTTTCTTCTTCATATGGGCTACAATGCTATAGACTTCGGTAAGAAAATACGAAAATTCTCAAAAACTGAGAAAGTTTTATTTTTTGCGACTAAAGTGTAATAAACTTTTCATAAGACATTTCAAAGTGATACATTTCAGTTCAAACCGTAAGTCTGTAGCATTATTAGTTTCTGAGATATCATCAAAAATCGTTTTCAGAATCTGAAAAACACTTTTTTTTTGGAAAATTTTTTTTTCTCAATTTTGTTTCTAGAGGTGAATTTAGTACTAAAAAGCGTTTTGCATCACTTTATTTCAAAACTGCAACTTTCTATCTCAATTGGAACTCGAGTTACAAACTTTTATATTCTTTATATTAGCTACAATGCTATAGACTTTGGTAAGAAAATACGAAAATTCTCAAAAACTGAGAAAGTTTTATTTTTTGCGACTAAAATGTAATAAACTTTTCATAAGACATTTCAAAGTGATACATTTCAGTGTAAACCGTAAGTCTGTAGCATTATTAGTTTCTGAGATATCATCAAAAATCGTTTTCAGAATCTGAAAAACAAAATTTTTTTTAAAAAATTATTTTTCTCAATTTTGTTTCTAGAGGTGAATTTAGTACTAAAGAGCGTTTTGCATCACTTTATTTCAAAACCGCAATGTTCCATCTCAATTAGAACTCGAGTTACAAACTTTTTTCTTCTTCATATGGGCTACAATGCTATAGACTTCGGTAAGAAAATACGAAAATTCTCAAAAACTGAGAAAGTTTATTTTTTGCGACTAAAGTGTAATAAACTTTTCATAAGACATTTCAAAGTGATACATTTCAGTTCAAACCGTAAGTCTGTAGCATCATTAGTTTCTGAGATATCATCAAAAATCGTTTTCAAAATCTGAAAAACACAATTTTTTTGGAATTTTTTTTTCTCAATTTTGTTTCTAGAGGTGAATTTAGTACTAAAGAGCGTTTTGCATCACTTTATTTCAAAACCGCAATGTTCCATCTCAATTAGAACTCGAGTTACAAACTTTTTTCTTCTTCATATGGGCTACAATGCTATAGACTTCGGTAAGAAAATACGAAAATTCTCAAAAACTGAGAAAGTTTTATTTTTTGCGACTAAAGTGTAATAAACTTTTCATAAGACATTTCAAAGTGATACATTTCAGTGTAAACCGTAAGTCTGTAGCATTATTAGTTTCTGAGATATCATCAAAAATCGTTTTCAGAATCTGAAAAACAAAATTTTTTTTAAAAAATTATTTTTCTCAATTTTGTTTCTAGAGGTGAATTTAGTACTAAAGAGCGTTTTGCATCACTTTATTTCAAAACCGCAATGTTCCATCTCAATTAGAACTCGAGTTACAAACTTTTTTCTTCTTCATATGGGCTACAATGCTATAGACTTCGGTAAAAAAATACGAAAATTCTCAAAAACTGAGAAAGTTTTATTTTTTCCGACTAAAGTGTAATAAACTTTTCATAAGACATTTCAAAGTGATACATTTCAGTGTAAACCGTAAGTCTGTAGCATTATTAGTTTCTGAGATATCATCAAAAATCGTTTTCAGAATCTGAAAAACAAAATTTTTTTTAAAAAATTATTTTTCTCAATTTTGTTTCTAGAGGTGAATTTAGTACTAAAGAGCGTTTTGCATCACTTTATTTCAAAACCGCAATGTTCAATCTCAATTAGAACTCGAGTTACAAACTTTTTTCTTCTTCATATGGGCTACAATGCTATAGACTTCGGTAAAAAAATACGAAAATTCTCAAAAACTGAGAAAGTTTTATTTTTTCCGACTAAAGTGTAATAAACTTTTCATAAGACATTTCAAAGTGATACATTTCAGTTCAAACCGTAAGTCTGTAGCATTATTAGTTTCTGAGATATCATCAAAAATCGTTTTCAGAATCTCAAAAACACAATTTTTTTTTTAAAATTATTTTTCTCAATTTTGTTTCTAGAGGTAAATTAAGTACTAAAGAGCGTTTTGCATCACTTTATTTCAAAACCGCAACTTTCCATCTAAATTAGAACTCGAGTTACAAACTTTTTTCTTCTTCATATGGGCTACAATGCTATAGACTGCGGTAAGAAAATACGAAAATTCTCAAAAACTGAGAAAGTTTTATTTTTTGCGACTAAAGTGTAATAAACTTTTCATAAGACATTTCAAAGTGATACATTTCAGTTCAAACCGTAAGTCTGTAGCATTATTAGTTTCTGAGATATCATCAAAAATCGTTTTCAGAATCTGAAAAACACAATTTTTTTTGAAAAATTATTTTTCTCAATTTTGTTTCTAGAGGTGAATTTAGTACTAAAGAGCGTTTTGCATCACTTTATTTCAAAACCGTAACTTTCCATCTAAATTAGAACTCGAGTTACAAACTTTTTTCTTCTTCATATGGGCTACAATGCTATAGACTTCGGTAAGAAAATACGAAAATTCTCAAAAACTGAGAAAGTTTTATTTTTTGCGACTAAAGTGTAATAAACTTTTCATAAGACATTTCAAAGTGATACATTTCAGTTCAAACCGTAAGTCTGTAGCATTATTAGTTTCTGAGATATCATCAAAAATCGTTTTCAGAATCTGAAAAACACTTTTTTTTTGGAAAATTTTTTTTTCTCAATTTTGTTTCTAGAGGTGAATTTAGTACTAAAAAGCGTTTTGCATCACTTTATTTCAAAACTGCAACTTTCTATCTCAATTGGAACTCGAGTTACAAACTTTTATATTCTTTATATTAGCTACAATGCTATAGACTTTGGTAAGAAAATACGAAAATTCTCAAAAACTGAGAAAGTTTTATTTTTTGCGACTAAAATGTAATAAACTTTTCATAAGACATTTCAAAGTGATACATTTCAGTGTAAACCGTAAGTCTGTAGCATTATTAGTTTCTGAGATATCATCAAAAATCGTTTTCAGAATCTGAAAAACAAAATTTTTTTTAAAAAATTATTTTTCTCAATTTTGTTTCTAGAGGTGAATTTAGTACTAAAGAGCGTTTTGCATCACTTTATTTCAAAACCGCAATGTTCCATCTCAATTAGAACTCGAGTTACAAACTTTTTTCTTCTTCATATGGGCTACAATGCTATAGACTTCGGTAAGAAAATACGAAAATTCTCAAAAACTGAGAAAGTTTATTTTTTGCGACTAAAGTGTAATAAACTTTTCATAAGACATTTCAAAGTGATACATTTCAGTTCAAACCGTAAGTCTGTAGCATCATTAGTTTCTGAGATATCATCAAAAATCGTTTTCAAAATCTGAAAAACACAATTTTTTTGGAATTTTTTTTTCTCAATTTTGTTTCTAGAGGTGAATTTAGTACTAAAGAGCGTTTTGCATCACTTTATTTCAAAACCGCAATGTTCCATCTCAATTAGAACTCGAGTTACAAACTTTTTTCTTCTTCATATGGGCTACAATGCTATAGACTTCGGTAAGAAAATACGAAAATTCTCAAAAACTGAGAAAGTTTTATTTTTTGCGACTAAAGTGTAATAAACTTTTCATAAGACATTTCAAAGTGATACATTTCAGTGTAAACCGTAAGTCTGTAGCATTATTAGTTTCTGAGATATCATCAAAAATCGTTTTCAGAATCTGAAAAACAAAATTTTTTTTAAAAAATTATTTTTCTCAATTTTGTTTCTAGAGGTGAATTTAGTACTAAAGAGCGTTTTGCATCACATTTTATTTCAAAACCGCAATGTTCAATCTCAATTAGAACTCGAGTTACAAACTTTTTTCTTCTTCATATGGGCTACAATGCTATAGACTTCGGTAAAAAAATACGAAAATTCTCAAAAACTGAGAAAGTTTTATTTTTTCCGACTAAAGTGTAATAAACTTTTCATAAGACATTTCAAAGTGATACATTTCAGTTCAAACCGTAAGTCTGTAGCATTATTAGTTTCTGAGATATCATCAAAAATCGTTTTCAGAATCTCAAAAACACAATTTTTTTTTTAAAATTATTTTTCTCAATTTTGTTTCTAGAGGTAAATTAAGTACTAAAGAGCGTTTTGCATCACTTTATTTCAAAACCGCAACTTTCCATCTAAATTAGAACTCGAGTTACAAACTTTTTTCTTCTTCATATGGGCTACAATGCTATAGACTGCGGTAAGAAAATACGAAAATTCTCAAAAACTGAGAAAGTTTTATTTTTTGCGACTAAAGTGTAATAAACTTTTCATAAGACATTTCAAAGTGATACATTTCAGTTCAAACCGTAAGTCTGTAGCATTATTAGTTTCTGAGATATCATCAAAAATCGTTTTCAGAATCTGAAAAACACAATTTTTTTTGAAAAATTATTTTTCTCAATTTTGTTTCTAGAGGTGAATTTAGTACTAAAGAGCGTTTTGCATCACTTTATTTCAAAACCGTAACTTTCCATCTAAATTAGAACTCGAGTTACAAACTTTTTTTTTCTTCATATGGGCTACAATGCTATAGATTTCGGTAAGAAAATACGAAAATTCTCAAAAACTGAGAAAGTTTTATTTTTTGCGACTAAAATGTAATAAACTTTTCATAAGACATTTCAAAGTGATACATTTCAGTGTAAACCGTAAGTCTGTAGCATTATTAGTTTCTGAGATATCATCAAAAATCGTTTTCAGAATCTGAAAAACACAATTTTTTTGGAAAAAATTTTTTTCTCAATTTTTTTTCTAGAGGTGAATTTAAAACTATAGAACGTTTTGCATCACTTTATTTCAAAACTGCAACTTTCTATCTCAATTGGAACTCGAGTTACAAACTTTTATATTCTTTATATTAGCTACAATGCTATAGACTTCGGTAAGAAAAGACTAAAATTTTCAAAAACTGAAAAAGTTTTATTTTTTGCGACTTAAGTGTAATAAACTTTTCATAAGACATTTCAAAGTGATACATTTCAGTTCAAACCGTAAGTCTGTAGCATTATTAGTTTCTGAGATAACATCAAAAATCGTTTTCAGAATCTCAAAAACACAATTTTTTTAAAAAAATTATTTTTCTCAATTTTGTTTCTAGAGGTAAATTAAGTACTAAAAAGCGTTTTGCATCACTTTATTTCAAAACCGCAACTTTCCATCTAAATTAGAACTCGAGTTACAAACTTTTTTCTTCTTCATATGGGCTACAATGCTATAGATTTCGGTAAGAAAATACGAAAATTCTCAAAAACTGAGAAAGTTTTATTTTTTGCGACTAAAATGTAATAAACTTTTCATAAGACATTTCAAAGTGATACATTTCAGTGTAAACCGTAAGTCTGTAGCATTATTAGTTTCTGAGATATCATCAAAAATCGTTTTCAGAATCTGAAAAACAAAATTTTTTTTAAAAAATTAATTTTCTCAATTTTGTTTCTAGAGGTGAATTTAGTACTAAAGAGCGTTTTGCATCACTTTATTTCAAAACCGCAATGTTCCATCTCAATTAGAACTCGAGTTACAAACTTTTTTCTTCTTCATATGGGCTACAATGCTATAGACTTCGGTAAAAAAATACGAAAATTCTCAAAAACTGAGAAAGTTTTATTTTTTCCGACTAAAGTGTAATAAACTTTTCATAAGACATTTCAAAGTGATACATTTCAGTGTAAACCGTAAGTCTGTAGCATTATTAGTTTCTGAGATATCATCAAAAATCGTTTTCAGAATCTGAAAAACAAATTTTTTTTTAAAAAATTATTTTTCTCAATTTTGTTTCTAGAGGTGAATTTAGTACTAAAGAGCGTTTTGCATCACTTTATTTCAAAACCGCAATGTTCAATCTCAATTAGAACTCGAGTTACAAACTTTTTTCTTCTTCATATGGGCTACAATGCTATAGACTTCGGTAAAAAAATACGAAAATTCTCAAAAACTGAGAAAGTTTTATTTTTTCCGACTAAAGTGTAATAAACTTTTCATAAGACATTTCAAAGTGATACATTTCAGTTCAAACCGTAAGTCTGTAGCATTATTAGTTTCTGAGATATCATCAAAAATCGTTTTCAGAATCTCAAAAACACAATTTTTTTTTTAAAATTATTTTTCTCAATTTTGTTTCTAGAGGTAAATTAAGTACTAAAGAGCGTTTTGCATCACTTTATTTCAAAACCGCAACTTTCCATCTAAATTAGAACTCGAGTTACAAACTTTTTTCTTCTTCATATGGGCTACAATGCTATAGACTGCGGTAAGAAAATACGAAAATTCTCAAAAACTGAGAAAGTTTTATTTTTTGCGACTAAAGTGTAATAAACTTTTCATAAGACATTTCAAAGTGATACATTTCAGTTCAAACCGTAAGTCTGTAGCAATATTAGTTTCTGAGATATCATCAAAAATCGTTTTCAGAATCTGAAAAACACAATTTTTTTTGAAAAATTATTTTTCTCAATTTTGTTTCTAGAGGTGAATTTAGTACTAAAGAGCGTTTTGCATCACTTTATTTCAAAACCGTAACTTTCCATCTAAATTAGAACTCGAGTTACAAACTTTTTTTTTCTTCATATGGGCTACAATGCTATAGACTTCGGTAAGAAAATACGAAAATTCTCAAAAACTGAGAAAGTTTAATTTTTTCCGACTAAAGTGTAATAAACTTTTCATAAGACATTTCAAAGTGATACATTTCAGTTCAAACCGTAAGTCTGTAGCATTATTAGTTTCTGAGATATCATCAAAAATCGTTTTCAGAATCTCAAAAACACAATTTTTTTTTTAAAATTATTTTTCTCAATTTTGTTTCTAGAGGTAAATTAAGTACTAAAGAGCGTTTTGCATCACTTTATTTCAAAACCGCAACTTTTCATCTAAATTAGAACTCGAGTTACAAACTTTTTTCTTCTTCATATGGGCTACAATGCTATAGACTTCGGTAAGAAAATACGAAAATTCTCAAAAACTGAGAAAGTTTTATTTTTTGCGACTAAAGTGTAATAAACTTTTCATAAGACATTTCAAAGTGATACATTTCAGTTCAAACCGTAAGTCTGTAGCATTATTAGTTTCTGAGATATCATCAAAAATCGTTTTCAGAATCTGAAAAACACTTTTTTTTTGGAAAATTTTTTTTTCTCAATTTTGTTTCTAGAGGTGAATTTAGTACTAAAAAGCGTTTTGCATCACTTTATTTCAAAACTGCAACTTTCTATCTCAATTGGAACTCGAGTTACAAACTTTTATATTCTTTATATTAGCTACAATGCTATAGACTTTGGTAAGAAAATACGAAAATTCTCAAAAACTGAGAAAGTTTTATTTTTTGCGACTAAAATGTAATAAACTTTTCATAAGACATTTCAAAGTGATACATTTCAGTGTAAACCGTAAGTCTGTAGCATTATTAGTTTCTGAGATATCATCAAAAATCGTTTTCAGAATCTGAAAAACAAATTTTTTTTTAAAAAATTATTTTTCTCAATTTTGTTTCTAGAGGTGAATTTAGTACTAAAGAGCGTTTTGCATCACTTTATTTCAAAACCGCAATGTTCCATCTCAATTAGAACTCGAGTTACAAACTTTTTTCTTCTTCATATGGGCTACAATGCTATAGACTTCGGTAAAAAAATACGAAAATTCTCAAAAACTGAGAAAGTTTTATTTTTTCCGACTAAAGTGTAATAAACTTTTTATAAGACATTTCAAAGTGATACATTTCAGTTCAAACCGTAAGTCTGTAGCATTATTAGTTTCTGAGATATCATCAAAAATCGTTTTCAGAATCTCAAAAACACAATTTTTTTTTTAAAATTATTTTTCTCAATTTTGTTTCTAGAGGTAAATTAAGTACTAAAGAGCGTTTTGCATCACTTTATTTCAAAACCGCAACTTTCCATCTAAATTAGAACTCGAGTTACAAACTTTTTTCTTCTTCATATGGGCTACAATGCTATAGACTTCGGTAAGAAAATACGAAAATTCTCAAAAACTGAGAAAGTTTTATTTTTTGCGACTAAAGTGTAATAAACTTTTCATAAGACATTTCAAAGTGATACATTTCAGTTCAAACCGTAAGTCTGTAGCATTATTAGTTTCTGAGATATCATCAAAAATCGTTTTCAGAATCTCAAAAACACAATTTTTTTTTTAAAATTATTTTTCTCAATTTTGTTTCTAGAGGTAAATTAAGTACTAAAGAGCGTTTTGCATCACTTTATTTCAAAACCGCAACTTTCCATCTAAATTAGAACTCGAGTTACAAACTTTTTTCTTCTTCATATGGGCTACAATGCTATAGACTTCGGTAAGAAAATACGAAAATTCTCAAAAACTGAGAAAGTTTATTTTTTGCGACTAAAGTGTAATAAACTTTTCATAAGACATTTCAAAGTGATACATTTCAGTTCAAACCGTAAGTCTGTAGCATCATTAGTTTCTGAGATATCATCAAAAATCGTTTTCAAAATCTGAAAAACACAATTTTTTTGGAATTTTTTTTTCTCAATTTTGTTTCTAGAGGTGAATTTAGTACTAAAGAGCGTTTTGCATCACTTTATTTCAAAACCGCAATGTTCCATCTCAATTAGAACTCGAGTTACAAACTTTTTTCTTCTTCATATGGGCTACAATGCTATAGACTTCGGTAAGAAAATACGAAAATTCTCAAAAACTGAGAAAGTTTTATTTTTTGCGACTAAAATGTAATAAACTTTTCATAAGACATTTCAAAGTGATACATTTCAGTTCAAACCGTAAGTCTGTAGCATTATTAGTTTCTGAGATATCATTAAAAATCGTTTTCAGAATCTCAAAAACCCAATTTTTTTTGAAAAATTATTTTTCTCAATTTTGTTTCTAGAGGTAAATTAAGTACTAAAGAGCGTTTTGCATCACTTTATTTCAAAACCGCAACTTTTTATCTCAATTGGAACTCAAGTTACAAACTTTTTTCTTCTTCATATGGGCTACAATGCTATAGACTTCGGTAAGAAAATACGAAAATTCTCAAAAACTGAGAAAGTTTTATTTTTTGCGACTAAAATGTAATAAACTTTTCATAAGACATTTCAAAGTTATACATTTCAGTTCAAACCGTAAGTCTGTAGCATCATTAGTTTCTGAGATATCATCAAAAATCGTTTTCAGAATCTGAAAAACGCAATTTTTTTGGAAAATTTTTTTTTCTCAATTTTTTTTCTAGAGGTGAATTTAAAACTATAGAACGTTTTGCATCACTTTACTTCAAAACTGCAACTTTCTATCTCAATTGGAACTCGAGTTACAAACTTTTATATTCTTTATATTAGCTACAATGCTATAGACTTCGGTAAGAAAAGACTAAAATTTTCAAAAACTGAAAAAGTTTTATTTTTTGTGACTTAAGTGTAATAAACTTTTCATAAGACATTTCAAAGTGATACATTTCAGTTCAAACCGTAAGTCTGTAGCATTATTAGTTTCTGAGATATCATCAAAAATCGTTTTCAGAATCTCGAAAACACAATTTTTTTGAAAAATTATTTTTCTCAATTTTGTTTCTAGAGGTGAATTTAGTACTATAGAACGTTTTGCATCACTTTATTTCAAAACCGCAACTTTCCATCTAAATTAGAACTCGAGTTACAAACTTTTTTCTTCTTCATATGGGCTACAATGCTATAGACTTCGGTAAGAAAATACGAAAATTCTCAAAAACTGAGAAAGTTTTATTTTTTGTGACTAAAGTGTAATAAACTTTTCATAAGACATTTCAAAGTGATACATTTCAGTTCAAACCGTAAGTCTGTAGCATCATTAGTTTCTGAGATATCATCAAAAATCGTTTTCAGAATCTGAAAAACACAATTTTTTTGGAATTTTTTTTTTCTCAATTTTGTTTCTAGAGGTGAATTTAGTACTATAGAATGTTTTGCATCACTTTATTTTAAAACTGCAACTTTCTATCTCAATTGGAACTCAAGTTACAAACTTTTTTTTTCTTCATATGGGCTACAATGCTATAGACTTCGGTAAGAAAATACGAAAATTCTCAAAAACTGAGAAAGTTTTATTTTTTGCGACTAAAGTGTAATAAACTTTTCATAAGACATTTCAAAGTGATGCATTTCAGTTCAAACCGTAAGTCCGTAGCATTATTAGTTTCTGAGATATCATCAAAAATCGTTTTCAGAATCTGAAAAACACAATTTTTTTGGAAAAATTTTTTTTCTCAATTTGTTTTCTAGAGGTGAATTTAAAACTATAGAACGTTTTGCATCACTTTATTTCAAAACTGCAACTTTCTATCTCAATTGGAACTCGAGTTACAAACTTTTATATTCTTTATATTAGCTACAATGCTATAGACTTCGGTAAGAAAAGACTAAAATTTTCAAAAACTGAAAAAGTTTTATTTTTTGCGACTTAAGTGTAATAAACTTTTCATAAGACATTTCAAAGTGATACATTTCAGTTCAAACCGTAAGTCTGTAGCATTATTAGTTTCTGAGATATCATCAAAAATCGTTTTCAGAATCTCAAAAACACAATTTTTTTAAAAAAATTATTTTTCTCAATTTTGTTTCTAGAGGTAAATTAAGTAGTAAAAAGCGTTTTGCATCACTTTATTTCAAAACCGCAACTTTCCATCTAAATTAGAACTCGAGTTACAAACTTTTTTCTTCTTCATATGGGCTACAATGCTATAGACTTCGGTAAGAAAATACGAAAATTCTCAAAAACTGAGAAAGTTTTATTTTTTGCGACTAAAATGTAATAAACTTTTCATAAGACTTTTCAAAGTGATACATTTCAGTGTAAACCGTAAGTCTGTAGCATTATTAGTTTCTGAGATATCATCAAAAATCGTTTTCAGAATCTGAAAAACAAAATTTTTTTTAAAAAATTATTTTTCTCAATTTTGTTTTTAGAGGTGAATTTAGTACTAAAGAGCGTTTTGCATCACTTTATTTCAAAACTGCAACTTTCTATCTCAATTGGAACTCGAGTTACAAACTTTTATATTCTTTATATTAGCTACAATGCTATAGACTTCGGTAAGAAAAGACTAAAATTTTCAAAAACTGAAAAAGTTTTATTTTTTGCGACTAAAGTGTAATAAACTTTTCATAAGACATTTCAAAGTGATACATTTCAGTTCAAACCGTAAGTCTGTAGCATTATTAGTTTCTGAGATATCATCAAAAATCGTTTTCAGAATCTGAAAAACACAATTTTTTTTGAAAAATTATTTTTCTCAATTTTGTTTTTAGAGGTGAATTTAGTACTAAAGAGCGTTTTGCATCACTTTATTTCAAAACCGCAACTTTCCATCTAAATTAGAACTCGAGTTACAAATTTTTTTTTTCTTCATATGGGCTACAATGCTATAGACTTTGGTAAGAAAATACGAAAATTCTCAAAAACTGAGAAAGTTTTATTTTTTGCGACTAAAATGTAATAAACTTTTCATAAGACATTTCAAAGTGATACATTTCAGTGTAAACCGTAAGTCTGTAGCATTATTAGTTTCTGAGATATCATCAAAAATCGTTTTCAGAATCTGAAAAACAAAATTTTTTTTAAAAAATTATTTTTCTCAATTTTGTTTCTAGAGGTAAATTAAGTACTAAAAAGCGTTTTGCATCACTTTATTTCAAAACCGCAATGTTCCATCTCAATTAGAACTCGAGTTACAAACTTTTTTCTTCTTCATATGGGCTACAATGCTATAGACTTCGGTAAAAAAATATGAAAATTCTCAAAAACTGAGAAAGTTTTATTTTTTCCGACTAAAGTGTAATAAACTTTTCATAAGACATTTCAAAGTGATACATTTCAGTTCAAACCGTAAGTCTGTAGCATTATTAGTTTCTGAGATATCATCAAAAATCGTTTTCAGAATCTCAAAAACACAATTTTTTTTTTAAAATTATTTTTCTCAATTTTGTTTCAAGAGGTGAATTTAGTACTAAAGAGCGTTTTGCATCACTTTATTTCAAAACTGCAACTTTCCATCTAAATTAGAACTCGAGTTACAAACTTTTTTATTCTTCATATGGGCTACAATGCTATAGACTTCGGTAAGAAAATACGAAACTTCTCAAAAACTGAGAAAGTTTTATTTTTTGCGACTAAAGTGTAATAAACTTTTCATAAGACATTTCAAAGTGATACATTTCAGTTCAAACCGTAAGTCTGTAGCATTATTAGTTTCTGAGATATCATCAAAAATCGTTTTCAGAATCTGAAAAACACAATTTTTTTTGAAAAATTATTTTTCTCAATTTTGTTTTTAGAGGTGAATTTAGTACTAAAGAGCGTTTTGCATCACTTTATTTCAAAACCGTAACTTTCCATCTAAATAAGAACTCGAGTTACAAACTTTTTTTTTTCTTCATATGGGCTACAATGCTATAGACTTCGGTAAGAAAATACGAAAATTCTCAAAAACTGAGAAAGTTTAATTTTTTCCGACTAAAGTGTAATAAACTTTTCATAAGACATTTCAAAGTGATACATTTCAGTTCAAACCGTAAGTCTGTAGCATTATTAGTTTCTGAGATATCATCAAAAATCGTTTTCAGAATCTCAAAAACACAATTTTTTTTTTAAAATTATTTTTCTCAATTTTGTTTCTAGAGGTAAATTAAGTACTAAAGAGCGTTTTGCATCACTTTATTTCAAAACCGCAACTTTTCATCTAAATTAGAACTCGAGTTACAAACTTTTTTTCTTCTTCATATGGGCTACAATGCTATAGACTTCGGTAAGAAAATACGAAAATTCTCAAAAACTGAGAAAGTTTTATTTTTTGCGACTAAAGTGTAATAAACTTTTCATAAGACATTTCAAAGTGATACATTTCAGTTCAAACCGTAAGTCTGTAGCATTATTAGTTTCTGAGATATCATCAAAAATCGTTTTCAGAATCTGAAAAACACAATTTTTTTTGAAAAATTATTTTTCTCAATTTTGTTTCTAGAGGTGAATTTAGTACTAAAGAGCGTTTTGCATCACTTTATTTCAAAACCGTAACTTTCCATCTAAATTAGAACTCGAGTTACAAACTTTTTTTTTCTTCATATGGGCTACAATGCTATAGACTTCGGTAAGAAAATACGAAAATTCTCAAAAACTGAGAAAGTTTAATTTTTTCCGACTAAAGTGTAATAAACTTTTCATAAGACATTTCAAAGTGATACATTTCAGTTCAAACCGTAAGTCTGTAGCATTATTAGTTTCTGAGATATCATCAAAAATCGTTTTCAGAATCTGAAAAACACAATTTTTTTTGAAAAATTATTTTTCTCAATTTTGTTTTTAGAGGTGAATTTAGTACTAAAGAGCGTTTTGCATCACTTTATTTCAAAACTGCACATTTCTATCTCAATTGGAACTCGAGTTACAAACTTTTATATTCTTTATATTAGCTACAATGCTATAGACTTTGGTAAGAAAATACGAAAAATCTCAAAAACTGAGAAAGTTTTATTTTTTGCGACTAAAATGTAATAAACTTTTCATAAGACATTTCAAAGTGATACATTTCAGTGTAAACCGTAAGTCTGTAGCATTATTATTTTCTGAGATATCATCAAAAATCGTTTTCAGAATCTGAAAAACAAAATTTTTTTTAAAAAATTATTTTTCTCAATTTTGTTTCTAGAGGTGAATTTAGTACTATAGAACGTTTTGCATCACTTTATTTCAAAACCGCAATGTTCCATCTCAATTAGAACTCGAGTTACAAATTTTTTTTTTCTTCATATGGGCTACAATGCTATAGACTTTGGTAAGAAAATACGAAAATTCTCAAAAACTGAGAAAGTTTTATTTTTTGCGACTAAAATGTAATAAACTTTTCATAAGACATTTCAAAGTGATACATTTCAGTGTAAACCGTAAGTCTGTAGCATTATTAGTTTCTGAGATATCATCAAAAATCGTTTTCAGAATCTGAAAAACAAAATTTTTTTTAAAAAATTATTTTTCTCAATTTTGTTTCTAGAGGTAAATTAAGTACTAAAAAGCGTTTTGCATCACTTTATTTCAAAACCGCAATGTTCCATCTCAATTAGAACTCGAGTTACAAACTTTTTTCTTCTTCATATGGGCTACAATGCTATAGACTTCGGTAAAAAAATATGAAAATTCTCAAAAACTGAGAAAGTTTTATTTTTTCCGACTAAAGTGTAATAAACTTTTCATAAGACATTTCAAAGTGATACATTTCAGTTCAAACCGTAAGTCTGTAGCATTATTAGTTTCTGAGATATCATCAAAAATCGTTTTCAGAATCTCAAAAACACAATTTTTTTTTTAAAATTATTTTTCTCAATTTTGTTTCAAGAGGTGAATTAAGTACTAAAGAGCGTTTTGCATCACTTTATTTCAAAACCGCAACTTTTCATCTAAATTAGAACTCGAGTTACAAACTTTTTTTCTTCTTCATATGGGCTACAATGCTATAGACTTCGGTAAGAAAATACGAAAATTCTCAAAAACTGAGAAAGTTTTATTTTTTGCGACTAAAGTGTAATAAACTTTTCATAAGACATTTCAAAGTGATACATTTCAGTTCAAACCGTAAGTCTGTAGCATTATTAGTTTCTGAGATATCATCAAAAATCGTTTTCAGAATCTGAAAAACACAATTTTTTTTGAAAAATTATTTTTCTCAATTTTGTTTCTAGAGGTGAATTTAGTACTAAAGAGCGTTTTGCATCACTTTATTTCAAAACCGTAACTTTCCATCTAAATTAGAACTCGAGTTACAAACTTTTTTTTTCTTCATATGGGCTACAATGCTATAGACTTCGGTAAGAAAATACGAAAATTCTCAAAAACTGAGAAAGTTTAATTTTTTCCGACTAAAGTGTAATAAACTTTTCATAAGACATTTCAAAGTGATACATTTCAGTTCAAACCGTAAGTCTGTAGCATTATTAGTTTCTGAGATATCATCAAAAATCGTTTTCAGAATCTGAAAAACACAATTTTTTTTGAAAAATTATTTTTCTCAATTTTGTTTTTAGAGGTGAATTTAGTACTAAAGAGCGTTTTGCATCACTTTATTTCAAAACTGCACATTTCTATCTCAATTGGAACTCGAGTTACAAACTTTTATATTCTTTATATTAGCTACAATGCTATAGACTTTGGTAAGAAAATACGAAAAATCTCAAAAACTGAGAAAGTTTTATTTTTTGCGACTAAAATGTAATAAACTTTTCATAAGACATTTCAAAGTGATACATTTCAGTGTAAACCGTAAGTCTGTAGCATTATTATTTTCTGAGATATCATCAAAAATCGTTTTCAGAATCTGAAAAACAAAATTTTTTTTAAAAAATTATTTTTCTCAATTTTGTTTCTAGAGGTGAATTTAGTACTATAGAACGTTTTGCATCACTTTATTTCAAAACCGCAATGTTCCATCTCAATTAGAACTCGAGTTACAAATTTTTTTTTTCTTCATATGGGCTACAATGCTATAGACTTTGGTAAGAAAATACGAAAATTCTCAAAAACTGAGAAAGTTTTATTTTTTGCGACTAAAATGTAATAAACTTTTCATAAGACATTTCAAAGTGATACATTTCAGTGTAAACCGTAAGTCTGTAGCATTATTAGTTTCTGAGATATCATCAAAAATCGTTTTCAGAATCTGAAAAACAAAATTTTTTTTAAAAAATTATTTTTCTCAATTTTGTTTCTAGAGGTAAATTAAGTACTAAAAAGCGTTTTGCATCACTTTATTTCAAAACCGCAATGTTCCATCTCAATTAGAACTCGAGTTACAAACTTTTTTCTTCTTCATATGGGCTACAATGCTATAGACTTCGGTAAAAAAATATGAAAATTCTCAAAAACTGAGAAAGTTTTATTTTTTCCGACTAAAGTGTAATAAACTTTTCATAAGACATTTCAAAGTGATACATTTCAGTTCAAACCGTAAGTCTGTAGCATTATTAGTTTCTGAGATATCATCAAAAATCGTTTTCAGAATCTCAAAAACACAATTTTTTTTTAAAAATTATTTTTCTCAATTTTGTTTCAAGAGGTGAATTTAGTACTAAAGAGCGTTTTGCATCACTTTATTTCAAAACTGCAACTTTCCATCTAAATTAGAACTCGAGTTACAAACTTTTTTATTCTTCATATGGGCTACAATGCTATAGACTTCGGTAAGAAAATACGAAACTTCTCAAAAACTGAGAAAGTTTTATTTTTTGCGACTAAAGTGTAATAAACTTTTCATAAGACATTTCAAAGTGATACATTTCAGTTCAAACCGTAAGTCTGTAGCATTATTAGTTTCTGAGATATCATCAAAAATCGTTTTCAGAATCTGAAAAACACAATTTTTTTTGAAAAATTATTTTTCTCAATTTTGTTTTTAGAGGTGAATTTAGTACTAAAGAGCGTTTTGCATCACTTTATTTCAAAACCGTAACTTTCCATCTAAATAAGAACTCGAGTTACAAACTTTTTTTTTTCTTCATATGGGCTACAATGCTATAGACTTCGGTAAGAAAATACGAAAATTCTCAAAAACTGAGAAAGTTTAATTTTTTCCGACTAAAGTGTAATAAACTTTTCATAAGACATTTCAAAGTGATACATTTCAGTTCAAACCGTAAGTCTGTAGCATTATTAGTTTCTGAGATATCATCAAAAATCGTTTTCAGAATCTCAAAAACACAATTTTTTTTTTAAAATTATTTTTCTCAATTTTGTTTCTAGAGGTAAATTAAGTACTAAAGAGCGTTTTGCATCACTTTATTTCAAAACCGCAACTTTTCATCTAAATTAGAACTCGAGTTACAAACTTTTTTTCTTCTTCATATGGGCTACAATGCTATAGACTTCGGTAAGAAAATACGAAAATTCTCAAAAACTGAGAAAGTTTTATTTTTTGCGACTAAAGTGTAATAAACTTTTCATAAGACATTTCAAAGTGATACATTTCAGTTCAAACCGTAAGTCTGTAGCATTATTAGTTTCTGAGATATCATCAAAAATCGTTTTCAGAATCTGAAAAACACAATTTTTTTTGAAAAATTATTTTTCTCAATTTTGTTTCTAGAGGTGAATTTAGTACTAAAGAGCGTTTTGCATCACTTTATTTCAAAACCGTAACTTTCCATCTAAATTAGAACTCGAGTTACAAACTTTTTTTTTCTTCATATGGGCTACAATGCTATAGACTTCGGTAAGAAAATACGAAAATTCTCAAAAACTGAGAAAGTTTAATTTTTTCCGACTAAAGTGTAATAAACTTTTCATAAGACATTTCAAAGTGATACATTTCAGTTCAAACCGTAAGTCTGTAGCATTATTAGTTTCTGAGATATCATCAAAAATCGTTTTCAGAATCTGAAAAACACAATTTTTTTTGAAAAATTATTTTTCTCAATTTTGTTTTTAGAGGTGAATTTAGTACTAAAGAGCGTTTTGCATCACTTTATTTCAAAACTGCACATTTCTATCTCAATTGGAACTCGAGTTACAAACTTTTATATTCTTTATATTAGCTACAATGCTATAGACTTTGGTAAGAAAATACGAAAATTCTCAAAAACTGAGAAAGTTTTATTTTTTGCGACTAAAATGTAATAAACTTTTCATAAGACATTTCAAAGTGATACATTTCAGTGTAAACCGTAAGTCTGTAGCATTATTATTTTCTGAGATATCATCAAAAATCGTTTTCAGAATCTGAAAAACAAAATTTTTTTTAAAAAATTATTTTTCTCAATTTTGTTTCTAGAGGTGAATTTAGTACTATAGAACGTTTTGCATCACTTTATTTCAAAACCGCAATGTTCCATCTCAATTAGAACTCGAGTTACAAACTTTTTTCTTCTTCATATGGGCTACAATGCTATAGACTTCGGTAAAAAAATACGAAAATTCTCAAAAACTGAGAAAGTTTTATTTTTTCCGACTAAAGTGTAATAAACTTTTCATAAGACATTTCAAAGTGATACATTTCAGTTCAAACCGTAAGTCTGTAGCATTATTAGTTTCTGAGATATCATCAAAAATCGTTTTCAGAATCTCAAAAACACAATTTTTTTTTTAAAATTATTTTTCTCAATTTTGTTTCTAGAGGTAAATTAGGTACTAAAGAGCGTTTTGCATCACTTTATTTCAAAACCGCAACTTTCCATCTAAATTAGAACTCGAGTTACAAACTTTTTTTTTCTTCATATGGGCTACAATGCTATAGACTTCGGTAAGAAAATACGAAAATTCTCAAAAACTGAGAAAGTTTTATTTTTTGCGACTAAAGTGTAATAAAATTTTCATAAGACATTTCAAAGTGATACATTTCAGTTCAAACCGTAAGTCTGTAGCATTATTAGTTTCTGAGATATCATCAAAAATCGTTTTCAGAATCTGAAAAACACAATTTTTTTTGAAAAATTATTTTTCTCAATTTTGTTTTTAGAGGTGAATTTAGTACTAAAGAGCGTTTTGCATCACTTTGTTTCAAAACCGCAACTTTCCATCTAAATTAGAACTCGAGTTACAAACTTTTTTTTTCTTCATATGGGCTACAATGCTATAGACTTCGGTAAGAAAATACGAAAATTCTCAAAAACTGAGAAAGTTTTATTTTTTGCGACTAAAATGTAATAAACTTTTTATAAGACATTTCAAAGTGATACATTTCAGTGTAAACCGTAAGTCTGTAGCATTATTAGTTTCTGAGATATCATCAAAAATCGTTTTCAGAATCTGAAAAACAAATTTTTTTTTAAAAAATTATTTTTCTCAATTTTGTTTCTAGAGGTGAATTTAGTACTAAAGAGCGTTTTGCATCACTTTATTTCAAAACCGCAACTTTCCATCTAAATTAGAACTCGAGTTACAAACTTTTTTTTTCTTCAAATGGGCTACAATGCTATAGACTTCGGTAAGAAAATACGAAAATTCTCAAAAACTGAGAAAGTTTTATTTTTTGCGACTAAAGTGTAATAAACTTTTCATAAGACATTTCAAAGTGATACATTTCAGTTCAAACCGTAAGTCTGTAGCATTATTAGTTTCTGAGATATCATCAAAAATCGTTTTCAGAATCTGAAAAACACTTTTTTTTTGGAAAATTTTTTTTTCTCAATTTTGTTTCTAGAGGTGAATTTAAAACTATAGAACGTTTTGCATCACTTTATTTCAAAACTGCAACTTTCTATCTCAATTGGAACTCAAGTTACAAACTTTTTTTTCTTCATATGGGCTACAATGCTATAGACTTCGGTAAGAAAATACGAAAATTCTCAAAAACTGAGAAAGTTTTATTTTTTGCGACTAAAGTGTAATAAACTTTTCATAAGACATTTCAAAGTGATACATTTCAGTTCAAACCGTAAGTCTGTAGCATTATTAGTTTCTGAGATATCATCAAAAATCGTTTTCAGAATCTGAAAAACGCAATTTTTTTAGAAAATTTTTTTTTCTCAATTTTTTTTCTAGAGGTGAATTTAAAACTATAGAACGTTTTGCATCACTTTACTTCAAAACTGCAACTTTCTATCTCAATTGGAACTCGAGTTACAAACTTTTATATTCTTTATATTAGCTACAATGCTATAGACTTCAGTAAGAAAAGACTAAAATTTTCAAAAACTGAAAAAGTTTTATTTTTTGCGACTTAAGTGTAATAAACTTTTCATAAGACATTTCAAAGTGATACATTTCAGTTCAAACCGTAAGTCTGTAGCATTATTAGTTTCTGAGATATCATCAAAAATCGTTTTCAGAATCTCGAAAACACAATTTTTTTGAAAAATTATTTTTCTCAATTTTGTTTCTAGAGGTAAATTAAGTACTAAAGAGCGTTTTGCATCACTTTATTTCAAAACCGCAACTTTCCATCTAAATTAGAACTCGAATTACAAACTTTTTTCTTCTTCATATGGGCTACAATGCTATAGACTTCGGTAAGAAAATACGAAAATTCTCAAAAACTGAGAAAGTTTTATTTTTTGCGACTAAAGTGTAATAAACTTTTCATAAGACATTTCAAAGTGATACATTTCAGTTCAAACCGTAAGTCTGTAGCATCATTAGTTTCTGAGATATCATCAAAAATCGTTTTCAGAATCTGAAAAACACAATTTTTTTGGAATTTTTTTTTTCTCAATTTTGTTTCTAGAGGTGAATTTAGTACTATAGAATGTTTTGCATCACTTTATTTTAAAACTGCAACTTTCTATCTCAATTGGAACTCAAGTTACAAACTTTTTTTTTCTTCATATGGGCTACAATGCTATAGACTTCGGTAAGAAAATACGAAAATTCTCAAAAACTGAGAAAGTTTTATTTTTTGCGACTAAAGTGTAATAAACTTTTCATAAGACATTTCAAAGTGATACATTTCAGTTCAAACCGTAAGTCTGTAGCATTATTAGTTTCTGAGATATCATCAAAAATCGTTTTCAGAATCTGAAAAACACTTTTTTTTTGGAAAATTTTTTTTTCTCAATTTTGTTTCTAGAGGTGAATTTAAAACTATAGAACGTTTTGCATCACTTTATTTCAAAACTGCAACTTTCTATCTCAATTGGAACTCAAGTTACAAACTTTTTTTTTCTTCATATGGGCTACAATGCTATAGACTTCGGTAAGAAAATACGAAAATTCTCAAAAACTGAGAAAGTTTTATTTTTTGCGACTAAAGTGTAATAAACTTTTCATAAGACATTTCAAAGTGATACATTTCAGTTCAAACCGTAAGTCTGTAGCATTATTAGTTTCTGAGATATCATCAAAAATCGTTTTCAGAATCTGAAAAACGAAATTTTTTTAGAAAATTTTTTTTTCTCAATTTTTTTTCTAGAGGTGAATTTAAAACTATAGAACGTTTTGTATCACTTTACTTCAAAACTGCAACTTTCTATCTCAATTGGAACTCGAGTTACAAACTTTTATATTCTTTATATTAGCTACAATGCTATAGACTTCGGTAAGAAAAGACTAAAATTTTCAAAAACTGAAAAAGTTTTATTTTTTGCGACTTAAGTGTAATAAACTTTTCATAAGACATTTCAAAGTGATACATTTCAGTTCAAACCGTAAGTCTGTAGCATTATTAGTTTCTGAGATATCATCAAAAATCGTTTTCAGAATCTCGAAAACACAATTTTTTTGAAAAATTATTTTTCTCAATTTTGTTTCTAGAGGTAAATTAAGTACTAAAGAGCGTTTTGCATCACTTTATTTCAAAACCGCAACTTTCCATCTAAATTAGAACTCGAGTTACAAACTTTTTTCTTCTTCATATGGGCTACAATGCTATAGACTTCGGTAAGAAAATACGAAAATTCTCAAAAACTGAGAAAGTTTTATTTTTTGCGACTAAAGTGTAATAAACTTTTCATAAGACATTTCAAAGTGATACATTTCAGTTCAAACCGTAAGTCTGTAGCATCATTAGTTTCTGAGATATCATCAAAAATCGTTTTCAGAATCTCAAAAACACAATTTTTTTTTTAAAATTATTTTTCTCAATTTTGTTTCTAGAGGTAAATTAGGTACTAAAGAGCGTTTTGCATCACTTTATTTCAAAACCGCAACTTTCGATCTAAATTAGAACTCGAGTTACAAACTTTTTTTTTCTTCATATGGGCTACAATGCTATAGACTTCGGTAAGAAAATACGAAAATTCTCAAAAACTGAGAAAGTTTTATTTTTTGCGACTAAAATGTAATAAACTTTTTATAAGACATTTCAAAGTGATACATTTCAGTGTAAACCGTAAGTCTGTAGCATTATTAGTTTCTGAGATATCATCAAAAATCGTTTTCAGAATCTCAAAAACACAATTTTTTTTAAAAAATTATTTTTCTCAATTTTGTTTCTAGAGGTGAATTTAGTACTAAAGAGCGTTTTGCATCACTTTATTTCAAAACCGCAATGTTCCATCTCAATTAGAACTCGAGTTACAAACTTTTTTCTTTTTCATATGGGCTACAATGCTATAGACTTCGGTAAGAAAAGACTAAAATTCTCAAAAACTGAGAAAGTTTTATTTTTTGCGACTAAAGTGTAATAAACTTTTCATAAGACATTTCAAAGTGATACATTTCAGTTCAAACCGTAAGTCTGTAGCATCATTAGTTTCTGAGATATCATCAAAAATCGTTTTCAAAATCTGAAAAACACAATTTTTTTGGAATTTTTTTTTCTCAATTTTGTTTCTAGAGGTGAATTTAGTACTAAAGAGCGTTTTGCATCACTTTATTTCAAAACCGCAATGTTCCATCTCAATTAGAACTCGAGTTACAAACTTTTTTCTTCTTCATATGGGCTACAATGCTATAGACTTCGGTAAGAAAATACGAAAATTCTCAAAAACTAAAAAAGTTTTATTTTTTGCGACTAAAGTGTAATAAACTTTTCATTAGACATTTCAAAGTGATACATTTCAGTTCAAACCGTAAGTCTGTAGCATTATTAGTTTCTGAGATATCATCAAAAATCGTTTTCAGAATCTGAAAAACACTTTTTTTTTGGAAATTTTTTTTTTCTCAATTTTGTTTCTAGAGGTGAATTTAAAACTGTAGAACGTTTTGCATCACTTTATTTCAAAACTGCAACTTTCTATCTCAATTGGAACTAGAGTTACAAACTTTTATATTCTTTATATTAGCTACAATGCTATAGACTTCGGTAAGAAAATACTAAAATTTTCAAAAACTGAAAAAGTTTTTATTTTTTGCGACTTAAGTGTAATAAACTTTTTATAAGACATTTCAAAGTGATACATTTCAGTTCAAACCGTAAGTCTGTAGCATTATTAGTTTCTGAGATATCATTAAAAATCGTTTTCAGAATCTGAAAAACCCAATTTTTTTTGAAAAATTATTTTTCTCAATTTTGTTTCTAGAGGTGAATTTAGTACTAAAGAGCGTTTTGCATCACTTTATTTCAAAACCGCAACTTTCCATCTAAATTAGAACTCGAGTTACAAACTTTTTTTTTCTTCATATGGGCTACAATGCTATAGACTTCGGTAAGAAAATACGAAAATTCTCAAAAACTGAGAAAGTTTTATTTTTTGCGACTAAAATGTAATAAACTTTTTATAAGACATTTCAAAGTGATACATTTCAGTGTAAACCGTAAGTCTGTAGCATTATTAGTTTCTGAGATATCATCAAAAATCGTTTTCAGAATCTGAAAAACAAATTTTTTTTAAAAAAATTATTTTTCTCAATTTTGTTTCTAGAGGTGAATTTAGTACTAAAGAGCGTTTTGCATCACTTTATTTCAAAACCGCAACTTTCCATCTAAATTAGAACTCGAGTTACAAACTTTTTTTTTCTTCATATGGGCTACAATGCTATAGACTTCGGTAAGAAAATACGAAAATTCTCAAAAACTGAGAAAGTTTTATTTTTTGCGACTAAAGTGTAATAAACTTTTCATAAGACATTTCAAAGTGATACATTTCAGTTCAAACCGTAAGTCTGTAGCATCATTAGTTTCTGAGATATCATCAAAAATCGTTTTCAGAATCTCAAAAACACAATTTTTTTTTTAAAATTATTTTTCTCAATTTTGTTTCTAGAGGTAAATTAGGTACTAAAGAGCGTTTTGCATCACTTTATTTCAAAACCGCAACTTTCGATCTAAATTAGAACTCGAGTTACAAACTTTTTTTTTCTTCATATGGGCTACAATGCTATAGACTTCGGTAAGAAAATACGAAAATTCTCAAAAACTGAGAAAGTTTTATTTTTTGCGACTAAAATGTAATAAACTTTTTATAAGACATTTCAAAGTGATACATTTCAGTGTAAACCGTAAGTCTGTAGCATTATTAGTTTCTGAGATATCATCAAAAATCGTTTTCAGAATCTCAAAAACACAATTTTTTTTAAAAAATTATTTTTCTCAATTTTGTTTCTAGAGGTCAATTTAGTACTAAAGAGCGTTTTGCATCACTTTATTTCAAAACCGCAATGTTCCATCTCAATTAGAACTCGAGTTACAAACTTTTTTCTTCTTCATATGGGCTACAATGCTATAGACTTCGGTAAGAAAATACGAAAATTCTCAAAAACTGAGAAAGTTTTATTTTTTGCGACTAAAGTGTAATAAACTTTTCATAAGACATTTCAAAGTGATACATTTCAGTTCAAACCGTAAGTCTGTAGCATCATTAGTTTCTGAGATATCATCAAAAATCGTTTTCAAAATCTGAAAAACACAATTTTTTTGGAATTTTTTTTTCTCAATTTTGTTTCTAGAGGTGAATTTAGTACTAAAGAGCGTTTTGCATCACTTTATTTCAAAACCGCAATGTTCCATCTCAATTAGAACTCGAGTTACAAACTTTTTTCTTCTTCATATGGGCTACAATGCTATAGACTTCGGTAAGAAAATACGAAAATTCTCAAAAACTGAGAAAGTTTTATTTTTTGCGACTAAAGTGTAATAAACTTTTCATTAGACATTTCAAAGTGATACATTTCAGTTCAAACCGTAAGTCTGTAGCATTATTAGTTTCTGAGATATCATCAAAAATCGTTTTCAGAATCTGAAAAACACTTTTTTTTTGGAAATTTTTTTTTTCTCAATTTTGTTTCTAGAGGTGAATTTAAAACTATAGAACGTTTTGCATCACTTTATTTCAAAACTGCAACTTTCTATCTCAATTGGAACTAGAGTTACAACTTTTATATTCTTTATATTAGCTACAATGCTATAGACTTCGGTAAGAAAAGACTAAAATTTTCAAAAACTGAAAAAGTTTTATTTTTTGCGACTTAAGTGTAATAAACTTTTTATAAGACATTTCAAAGTGATACATTTCAGTTCAAACCGTAAGTCTGTAGCATTATTAGTTTCTGAGATATCATTAAAAATCGTTTTCAGAATCTGAAAAACCCAATTTTTTTTGAAAAATTATTTTTCTCAATTTTGTTTCTAGAGGTGAATTTAGTACTAAAGAGCGTTTTGCATCACTTTATTTCAAAACCGCAACTTTCCATCTAAATTAGAACTCGAGTTACAAACTTTTTTTTTCTTCATATGGGCTACAATGCTATAGACTTCGGTAAGAAAATACGAAAATTCTCAAAAACTGAGAAAGTTTTATTTTTTGCGACTAAAATGTAATAAACTTTTTATAAGACATTTCAAAGTGATACATTTCAGTGTAAACCGTAAGTCTGTAGCATTATTAGTTTCTGAGATATCATCAAAAATCGTTTTCAGAATCTGAAAAACAAAATTTTTTTTAAAAAATTATTTTTCTCAATTTTGTTTCTAGAGGTGAATTTAGTACTAAAGAGCGTTTTGCATCACTTTATTTCAAAACCGCAACTTTCCATCTAAATTAGAACTCGAGTTACAAACTTTTTTTTTCTTCATATGGGCTACAATGCTATAGACTTCGGTAAGAAAATACGAAAATTCTCAAAAACTGAGAAAGTTTTATTTTTTGCGACTAAAGTGTAATAAACTTTTCATAAGACATTTCAAAGTGATACATTTCAGTTCAAACCGTAAGTCTGTAGCATTATTAGTTTCTGAGATATCATCAAAAATCGTTTTCAGAATCTGAAAAACACTTTTTTTTTGGAAAATTTTTTTTTCTCAATTTTGTTTCTAGAGGTGAATTTAAAACTATAGAACGTTTTGCATCACTTTATTTCAAAACTGCAACTTTCTATCTCAATTGGAACTCAAGTTACAAACTTTTTTTTCTTCATATGGGCTACAATGCTATAGACTTCGGTAAGAAAATACGAAAATTCTCAAAAACTGAGAAAGTTTTATTTTTTGCGACTAAAGTGTAATAAACTTTTCATAAGACATTTCAAAGTGATACATTTCAGTTCAAACCGTAAGTCTGTAGCATTATTAGTTTCTGAGATATCATCAAAAATCGTTTTCAGAATCTGAAAAACGCAATTTTTTTAGAAAATTTTTTTTTCTCAATTTTTTTTCTAGAGGTGAATTTAAAACTATAGAACGTTTTGCATCACTTTACTTCAAAACTGCAACTTTCTATCTCAATTGGAACTCGAGTTACAAACTTTTATATTCTTTATATTAGCTACAATGCTATAGACTTCGGTAAGAAAAGACTAAAATTTTCAAAAACTGAAAAAGTTTTATTTTTTGCGACTTAAGTGTAATAAACTTTTCATAAGACATTTCAAAGTGATACATTTCAGTTCAAACCGTAAGTCTGTAGCATTATTAGTTTCTGAGATATCATCAAAAATCGTTTTCAGAATCTCGAAAACACAATTTTTTTGAAAAATTATTTTTCTCAATTTTGTTTCTAGAGGTAAATTAAGTACTAAAGAGCGTTTTGCATCACTTTATTTCAAAACCGCAACTTTCCATCTAAATTAGAACTCGAGTTACAAACTTTTTTCTTCTTCATATGGGCTACAATGCTATAGACTTCGGTAAGAAAATACGAAAATTCTCAAAAACTGAGAAAGTTTTATTTTTTGCGACTAAAGTGTAATAAACTTTTTATAAGACATTTCAAAGTGATACATTTCAGTGTAAACCGTAAGTCTGTAGCATTATTAGTTTCTGAGATATCATCAAAAATCGTTTTCAGAATCTGAAAAACAAAATTTTTTTTAAAAAATTATTTTTCTCAATTTTGTTTCTAGAGGTGAATTTAGTACTAAAGAGCGTTTTGCATCACTTTATTTCAAAACCGCAACTTTCCATCTAAATTAGAACTCGAGTTACAAACTTTTTTTTTCTTCATATGGGCTACAATGCTATAGACTTCGGTAAGAAAATACGAAAATTCTCAAAAACTGAGAAAGTTTTATTTTTTGCGACTAAAGTGTAATAAACTTTTCATAAGACATTTCAAAGTGATACATTTCAGTTCAAACCGTAAGTCTGTAGCATTATTAGTTTCTGAGATATCATCAAAAATCGTTTTCAGAATCTGAAAAACACTTTTTTTTTGGAAAATTTTTTTTTCTCAATTTTGTTTCTAGAGGTGAATTTAAAACTATAGAACGTTTTGCATCACTTTATTTCAAAACTGCAACTTTCTATCTCAATTGGAACTCAAGTTACAAACTTTTTTTTCTTCATATGGGCTACAATGCTATAGACTTCGGTAAGAAAATACGAAAATTCTCAAAAACTGAGAAAGTTTTATTTTTTGCGACTAAAGTGTAATAAACTTTTCATAAGACATTTCAAAGTGATACATTTCAGTTCAAACCGTAAGTCTGTAGCATTATTAGTTTCTGAGATATCATCAAAAATCGTTTTCAGAATCTGAAAAACGCAATTTTTTTAGAAAATTTTTTTTTCTCAATTTTTTTTCTAGAGGTGAATTTAAAACTATAGAACGTTTTGCATCACTTTACTTCAAAACTGCAACTTTCTATCTCAATTGGAACTCGAGTTACAAACTTTTATATTCTTTATATTAGCTACAATGCTATAGACTTCGGTAAGAAAAGACTAAAATTTTCAAAAACTGAAAAAGTTTTATTTTTTGCGACTTAAGTGTAATAAACTTTTCATAAGACATTTCAAAGTGATACATTTCAGTTCAAACCGTAAGTCTGTAGCATTATTAGTTTCTGAGATATCATCAAAAATCGTTTTCAGAATCTCGAAAACACAATTTTTTTGAAAAATTATTTTTCTCAATTTTGTTTCTAGAGGTAAATTAAGTACTAAAGAGCGTTTTGCATCACTTTATTTCAAAACCGCAACTTTCCATCTAAATTAGAACTCGAGTTACAAACTTTTTTCTTCTTCATATGGGCTACAATGCTATAGACTTCGGTAAGAAAATACGAAAATTCTCAAAAACTGAGAAAGTTTTATTTTTTGCGACTAAAGTGTAATAAACTTTTCATAAGACATTTCAAAGTGATACATTTCAGTTCAAACCGTAAGTCTGTAGCATCATTAGTTTCTGAGATATCATCAAAAATCGTTTTCAGAATCTGAAAAACACAATTTTTTTGGAATTTTTTTTTTCTCAATTTTGTTTCTAGAGGTGAATTTAGTACTATAGAATGTTTTGCATCACTTTATTTTAAAACTGCAACTTTCTATCTCAATTGGAACTCAAGTTACAAACTTTTTTTTTCTTCATATGGGATACAATGCTATAGACTTCGGTAAGAAAATACGAAAATTCTCAAAAACTGAGAAAGTTTTATTTTTTGCGACTAAAGTGTAATAAACTTTTCATAAGACATTTCAAAGTGATACATTTCAGTTCAAACCGTAAGTCTGTAGCATTATTAGTTTCTGAGATATCATCAAAAATCGTTTTCAGAATCTGAAAAACACTTTTTTTTTGGAAAAATTTTTTTTCTCAATTTTGTTTCTAGAGGTGAATTTAAAACTATAGAACGTTTTGCATCACTTTATTTCAAAACTGCAACTTTCTATCTCAATTGGAACTCAAGTTACAAACTTTTTTTTTCTTCATATGGGCTACAATTCTTTAGACTTCGGTAAGAAAATACGAAAATTCTCAAAAACTGAGAAAGTTTTATTTTTTGCGACTAAAGTGTAATAAACTTTTCATAAGACATTTCAAAGTGATACATTTCAGTTCAAACCGTAAGTCTGTAGCATTATTAGTTTCTGAGATATCATCAAAAATCGTTTTCAGAATCTGAAAAACGCAATTTTTTTAGAAATTTTTTTTTTCTCAATTTTTTTTCTAGAGGTGAATTTAAAACTATAGAACGTTTTGCATCACTTTACTTCAAAACTGCAACTTTCTATCTCAATTGGAACTCGAGTTACAAACTTTTATATTCTTTATATTAGCTACAATGCTATAGACTTCGGTAAGAAAAGACTAAAATTTTCAAAAACTGAAAAAGTTTTATTTTTTGCGACTTAAGTGTAATAAACTTTTCATAAGACATTTCAAAGTGATACATTTCAGTTCAAACCGTAAGTCTGTAGCATTATTAGTTTCTGAGATATCATCAAAAATCGTTTTCAGAATCTCGAAAACACAATTTTTTTGAAAAATTATTTTTCTCAATTTTGTTTCTAGAGGTAAATTAAGTACTAAAGAGCGTTTTGCATCACTTTATTTCAAAACCGCAACTTTCCATCTAAATTAGAACTCGAGTTACAAACTTTTTTCTTCTTCATATGGGCTACAATGCTATAGACTTCGGTAAGAAAATACGAAAATTCTCAAAAACTGAGAAAGTTTTATTTTTTGCGACTAAAGTGTAATAAACTTTTCATAAGACATTTCAAAGTGATACATTTCAGTTCAAACCGTAAGTCTGTAGCATCATTAGTTTCTGAGATATCATCAAAAATCGTTTTCAGAATCTGAAAAACACAATTTTTTTGGAATTTTTTTTTTCTCAATTTTGTTTCTAGAGGTGAATTTAGTACTATAGAATGTTTTGCATCAATTTATTTTAAAACTGCAACTTTCTATCTCAATTGGAACTCAAGTTACAAACTTTTTTTTTCTTCATATGGGCTACAATGCTATAGACTTCGGTAAGAAAATACGAAAATTCTCAAAAACTGAGAAAGTTTTATTTTTTGCGACTAAAGTGTAATAAACTTTTCATAAGACATTTCAAAGTGATGCATTTCAGTTCAAACCGTAAGTCCGTAGCATTATTAGTTTCTGAGATATCATCAAAAATCGTTTTCAGAATCTGAAAAACACAATTTTTTTGGAAAAAATTTTTTTCTCAATTTTTTTTCTAGAGGTGAATTTAAAACTATAGAACGTTTTGCATCACTTTATTTCAAAACTGCAACTTTCTATCTCAATTGGAACTCGAGTTACAAACTTTTATATTCTTTATATTAGCTACAATGCTATAGACTTCGGTAAGAAAAGACTAAAATTTTCAAAAACTAAAAAAGTTTTATTTTTTGCGACTTAAGTGTAATTAACTTTTCATAAGACATTTCAAAGTGATACATTTCAGTTCAAACCGTAAGTCTGTAGCATTATTAGTTTCTGAGATATCATCAAAAATCGTTTTCAGAATCTCAAAAACACAATTTTTTTAAAAAAATTATTTTTCTCAATTTTGTTTCTAGAGGTAAATTAAGTACTAAAAAGCGTTTTGCATCACTTTATTTCAAAACCGCAACTTTCCATCTAAATTAGAACTTGAGTTACAAACTTTTTTCTTCTTCATATGGGCTACAATGCTATAGACTTCGGTAAGAAAATACGAAAATTCTCAAAAACTGAGAAAGTTTTATTTTTTGCGACTAAAATGTAATAAACTTTTCATAAGACATTTCAAAGTGATACATTTCAGTGTAAACCGTAAGTCTGTAGCATTATTAGTTTCTGAGATATCATCAAAAATCGTTTTCAGAATCTGAAAAACAAAATTTTTTTTATAAAATTATTTTTCTCAATTTTGTTTCTAGAGGTGAATTTAGTACTAAAGAGCGTTTTGCATCACTTTATTTCAAAACCGCAATGTTCCATCTCAATTAGAACTCGAGTTACAAACTTTTTTCTTCTTCATATGGGCTACAATGCTATAGACTTCGGTAAAAAAATACGAAAATTCTCAAAAACTGAGAAAGTTTTATTTTTTGCGACTAAAGTGTAATAAACTTTTCATAAGACATTTCAAAGTGATACATTTCAGTTCAAACCGTAAGTCTGTAGCATCATTAGTTTCTGAGATATCATCAAAAATCGTTTTCAGAATCTGAAAAACACAATTTTTTTGGAATTTTTTTTTTCTCAATTTTGTTTCTAGAGGTGAATTTAGTACTATAGAATGTTTTGCATCAATTTATTTTAAAACTGCAACTTTCTATCTCAATTGGAACTCAAGTTACAAACTTTTTTTTTCTTCATATGGGCTACAATGCTATAGACTTCGGTAAGAAAATACGAAAATTCTCAAAAACTGAGAAAGTTTTATTTTTTGCGACTAAAGTGTAATAAACTTTTCATAAGACATTTCAAAGTGATGCATTTCAGTTCAAACCGTAAGTCCGTAGCATTATTAGTTTCTGAGATATCATCAAAAATCGTTTTCAGAATCTGAAAAACACAATTTTTTTGGAAAAAATTTTTTTCTCAATTTTTTTTCTAGAGGTGAATTTAAAACTATAGAACGTTTTGCATCACTTTATTTCAAAACTGCAACTTTCTATCTCAATTGGAACTCGAGTTACAAACTTTTATATTCTTTATATTAGCTACAATGCTATAGACTTCGGTAAGAAAAGACTAAAATTTTCAAAAACTAAAAAAGTTTTATTTTTTGCGACTTAAGTGTAATTAACTTTTCATAAGACATTTCAAAGTGATACATTTCAGTTCAAACCGTAAGTCTGTAGCATTATTAGTTTCTGAGATATCATCAAAAATCGTTTTCAGAATCTCAAAAACACAATTTTTTTAAAAAAATTATTTTTCTCAATTTTGTTTCTAGAGGTAAATTAAGTACTAAAAAGCGTTTTGCATCACTTTATTTCAAAACCGCAACTTTCCATCTAAATTAGAACTTGAGTTACAAACTTTTTTCTTCTTCATATGGGCTACAATGCTATAGACTTCGGTAAGAAAATACGAAAATTCTCAAAAACTGAGAAAGTTTTATTTTTTGCGACTAAAATGTAATAAACTTTTCATAAGACATTTCAAAGTGATACATTTCAGTGTAAACCGTAAGTCTGTAGCATTATTAGTTTCTGAGATATCATCAAAAATCGTTTTCAGAATCTGAAAAACAAAATTTTTTTTATAAAATTATTTTTCTCAATTTTGTTTCTAGAGGTGAATTTAGTACTAAAGAGCGTTTTGCATCACTTTATTTCAAAACCGCAATGTTTCATCTCAATTAGAACTCGAGTTACAAACTTTTTTCTTCTTCATATGGGCTACAATGCTATAGACTTCGGTAAAAAAATACGAAAATTCTCAAAAACTGAGAAAGTTTTATTTTTTCCGACTAAAGTGTAATAAACTTTTCATAAGACATTTCAAAGTGATACATTTCAGTTCAAACCGTAAGTCTGTAGCATCATTAGTTTCTGAGATATCATCAAAAATCGTTTTCAGAATCTCAAAAACACAATTTTTTTTTTAAAATTATTTTTCTCAATTTTGTTTCTAGAGGTAAATTAGGTACTAAAGAGCGTTTTGCATCACTTTATTTCAAAACCGCAACTTTCGATCTAAATTAGAACTCGAGTTACAAACTTTTTTTTTCTTCATATGGGCTACAATGCTATAGACTTCGGTAAGAAAATACGAAAATTCTCAAAAACTGAGAAAGTTTTATTTTTTGCGACTAAAATGTAATAAACTTTTTATAAGACATTTCAAAGTGATACATTTCAGTGTAAACCGTAAGTCTGTAGCATTATTAGTTTCTGAGATATCATCAAAAATCGTTTTCAGAATCTCAAAAACACAATTTTTTTTAAAAAATTATTTTTCTCAATTTTGTTTCTAGAGGTGAATTTAGTACTAAAGAGCGTTTTGCATCACTTTATTTCAAAACCGCAATGTTCCATCTCAATTAGAACTCGAGTTACAAACTTTTTTCTTCTTCATATGGGCTACAATGCTATAGACTTCGGTAAGAAAATACGAAAATTCTCAAAAACTGAGAAAGTTTTATTTTTTGCGACTAAAGTGTAATAAACTTTTCATAAGACATTTCAAAGTGATACATTTCAGTTCAAACCGTAAGTCTGTAGCATCATTAGTTTCTGAGATATCATCAAAAATCGTTTTCAAAATCTGAAAAACACAATTTTTTTGGAATTTTTTTTTCTCAATTTTGTTTCTAGAGGTGAATTTAGTACTAAAGAGCGTTTTGCATCACTTTATTTCAAAACCGCAATGTTCCATCTCAATTAGAACTCGAGTTACAAACTTTTTTCTTCTTCATATGGGCTACAATGCTATAGACTTCGGTAAGAAAATACGAAAATTCTCAAAAACTGAGAAAGTTTTATTTTTTGCGACTAAAGTGTAATAAACTTTTCATTAGACATTTCAAAGTGATACATTTCAGTTCAAACCGTAAGTCTGTAGCATTATTAGTTTCTGAGATATCATCAAAAATCGTTTTCAGAATCTGAAAAACACTTTTTTTTTGGAAATTTTTTTTTTCTCAATTTTGTTTCTAGAGGTGAATTTAAAACTATAGAACGTTTTGCATCACTTTATTTCAAAACTGCAACTTTCTATCTCAATTGGAACTAGAGTTACAAACTTTTATATTCTTTATATTAGCTACAATGCTATAGACTTCGGTAAGAAAAGACTAAAATTTTCAAAAACTGAAAAAGTTTTATTTTTTGCGACTTAAGTGTAATAAACTTTTCATAAGACATTTCAAAGTGATACATTTCAGTTCAAACCGTAAGTCTGTAGCATTATTAGTTTCTGAGATATCATCAAAAATCGTTTTCAGAATCTCGAAAACACAATTTTTTTGAAAAATTATTTTTCTCAATTTTGTTTCTAGAGGTAAATTAAGTACTAAAGAGCGTTTTGCATCACTTTATTTCAAAACCGCAACTTTCCATCTAAATTAGAACTCGAGTTACAAACTTTTTTCTTCTTCATATGGGCTACAATGCTATAGACTTCGGTAAGAAAATACGAAAATTCTCAAAAACTGAGAAAGTTTTATTTTTTGCGACTAAAGTGTAATAAACTTTTCATAAGACATTTCAAAGTGATACATTTCAGTTCAAACCGTAAGTCTGTAGCATCATTAGTTTCTGAGATATCATCAAAAATCGTTTTCAGAATCTGAAAAACACAATTTTTTTGGAATTTTTTTTTTCTCAATTTTGTTTCTAGAGGTGAATTTAGTACTATAGAATGTTTTGCATCACTTTATTTTAAAACTGCAACTTTCTATCTCAATTGGAACTCAAGTTACAAACTTTTTTTTTCTTCATATGGGATACAATGCTATAGACTTCGGTAAGAAAATACGAAAATTCTCAAAAACTGAGAAAGTTTTATTTTTTGCGACTAAAGTGTAATAAACTTTTCATAAGACATTTCAAAGTGATACATTTCAGTTCAAACCGTAAGTCTGTAGCATTATTAGTTTCTGAGATATCATCAAAAATCGTTTTCAGAATCTGAAAAACACTTTTTTTTTGGAAAAAATTTTTTTCTCAATTTTGTTTCTAGAGGTGAATTTAAAACTATAGAACGTTTTGCATCACTTTATTTCAAAACTGCAACTTTCTATCTCAATTGGAACTCAAGTTACAAACTTTTTTTTTCTTCATATGGGCTACAATTCTTTAGACTTCGGTAAGAAAATACGAAAATTCTCAAAAACTGAGAAAGTTTTATTTTTTGCGACTAAAGTGTAATAAACTTTTCATAAGACATTTCAAAGTGATACATTTCAGTTCAAACCGTAAGTCTGTAGCATTATTAGTTTCTGAGATATCATCAAAAATCGTTTTCAGAATCTGAAAAACGCAATTTTTTTAGAAATTTTTTTTTTCTCAATTTTTTTTCTAGAGGTGAATTTAAAACTATAGAACGTTTTGCATCACTTTACTTCAAAACTGCAACTTTCTATCTCAATTGGAACTCGAGTTACAAACTTTTATATTCTTTATATTAGCTACAATGCTATAGACTTCGGTAAGAAAAGACTAAAATTTTCAAAAACTGAAAAAGTTTTATTTTTTGCGACTTAAGTGTAATAAACTTTTCATAAGACATTTCAAAGTGATACATTTCAGTTCAAACCGTAAGTCTGTAGCATTATTAGTTTCTGAGATATCATCAAAAATCGTTTTCAGAATCTCGAAAACACAATTTTTTTGAAAAATTATTTTTCTCAATTTTGTTTCTAGAGGTAAATTAAGTACTAAAGAGCGTTTTGCATCACTTTATTTCAAAACCGCAACTTTCCATCTAAATTAGAACTCGAGTTACAAACTTTTTTCTTCTTCATATGGGCTACAATGCTATAGACTTCGGTAAGAAAATACGAAAATTCTCAAAAACTGAGAAAGTTTTATTTTTTGCGACTAAAGTGTAATAAACTTTTCATAAGACATTTCAAAGTGATACATTTCAGTTCAAACCGTAAGTCTGTAGCATCATTAGTTTCTGAGATATCATCAAAAATCGTTTTCAGAATCTGAAAAACACAATTTTTTTGGAATTTTTTTTTTCTCAATTTTGTTTCTAGAGGTGAATTTAGTACTATAGAATGTTTTGCATCAATTTATTTTAAAACTGCAACTTTCTATCTCAATTGGAACTCAAGTTACAAACTTTTTTTTTCTTCATATGGGCTACAATGCTATAGACTTCGGTAAGAAAATACGAAAATTCTCAAAAACTGAGAAAGTTTTATTTTTTGCGACTAAAGTGTAATAAACTTTTCATAAGACATTTCAAAGTGATGCATTTCAGTTCAAACCGTAAGTCCGTAGCATTATTAGTTTCTGAGATATCATCAAAAATCGTTTTCAGAATCTGAAAAACACAATTTTTTTGGAAAAAATTTTTTTCTCAATTTTTTTTCTAGAGGTGAATTTAAAACTATAGAACGTTTTGCATCACTTTATTTCAAAACTGCAACTTTCTATCTCAATTGGAACTCGAGTTACAAACTTTTATATTCTTTATATTAGCTACAATGCTATAGACTTCGGTAAGAAAAGACTAAAATTTTCAAAAACTAAAAAAGTTTTATTTTTTGCGACTTAAGTGTAATTAACTTTTCATAAGACATTTCAAAGTGATACATTTCAGTTCAAACCGTAAGTCTGTAGCATTATTAGTTTCTGAGATATCATCAAAAATCGTTTTCAGAATCTCAAAAACACAATTTTTTTAAAAAAATTATTTTTCTCAATTTTGTTTCTAGAGGTAAATTAAGTACTAAAAAGCGTTTTGCATCACTTTATTTCAAAACCGCAACTTTCCATCTAAATTAGAACTTGAGTTACAAACTTTTTTCTTCTTCATATGGGCTACAATGCTATAGACTTCGGTAAGAAAATACGAAAATTCTCAAAAACTGAGAAAGTTTTATTTTTTGCGACTAAAATGTAATAAACTTTTCATAAGACATTTCAAAGTGATACATTTCAGTGTAAACCGTAAGTCTGTAGCATTATTAGTTTCTGAGATATCATCAAAAATCGTTTTCAGAATCTGAAAAACAAAATTTTTTTTATAAAATTATTTTTCTCAATTTTGTTTCTAGAGGTGAATTTAGTACTAAAGAGCGTTTTGCATCACTTTATTTCAAAACCGCAATGTTCCATCTCAATTAGAACTCGAGTTACAAACTTTTTTCTTCTTCATATGGGCTACAATGCTATAGACTTCGGTAAAAAAATACGAAAATTCTCAAAAACTGAGAAAGTTTTATTTTTTGCGACTAAAGTGTAATAAACTTTTCATAAGACATTTCAAAGTGATACATTTCAGTTCAAACCGTAAGTCTGTAGCATCATTAGTTTCTGAGATATCATCAAAAATCGTTTTCAGAATCTGAAAAACACAATTTTTTTGGAATTTTTTTTTTCTCAATTTTGTTTCTAGAGGTGAATTTAGTACTATAGAATGTTTTGCATCAATTTATTTTAAAACTGCAACTTTCTATCTCAATTGGAACTCAAGTTACAAACTTTTTTTTTCTTCATATGGGCTACAATGCTATAGACTTCGGTAAGAAAATACGAAAATTCTCAAAAACTGAGAAAGTTTTATTTTTTGCGACTAAAGTGTAATAAACTTTTCATAAGACATTTCAAAGTGATGCATTTCAGTTCAAACCGTAAGTCCGTAGCATTATTAGTTTCTGAGATATCATCAAAAATCGTTTTCAGAATCTGAAAAACACAATTTTTTTGGAAAAAATTTTTTTCTCAATTTTTTTTCTAGAGGTGAATTTAAAACTATAGAACGTTTTGCATCACTTTATTTCAAAACTGCAACTTTCTATCTCAATTGGAACTCGAGTTACAAACTTTTATATTCTTTATATTAGCTACAATGCTATAGACTTCGGTAAGAAAAGACTAAAATTTTCAAAAACTAAAAAAGTTTTATTTTTTGCGACTTAAGTGTAATTAACTTTTCATAAGACATTTCAAAGTGATACATTTCAGTTCAAACCGTAAGTCTGTAGCATTATTAGTTTCTGAGATATCATCAAAAATCGTTTTCAGAATCTCAAAAACACAATTTTTTTAAAAAAATTATTTTTCTCAATTTTGTTTCTAGAGGTAAATTAAGTACTAAAAAGCGTTTTGCATCACTTTATTTCAAAACCGCAACTTTCCATCTAAATTAGAACTTGAGTTACAAACTTTTTTCTTCTTCATATGGGCTACAATGCTATAGACTTCGGTAAGAAAATACGAAAATTCTCAAAAACTGAGAAAGTTTTATTTTTTGCGACTAAAATGTAATAAACTTTTCATAAGACATTTCAAAGTGATACATTTCAGTGTAAACCGTAAGTCTGTAGCATTATTAGTTTCTGAGATATCATCAAAAATCGTTTTCAGAATCTGAAAAACAAAATTTTTTTTATAAAATTATTTTTCTCAATTTTGTTTCTAGAGGTGAATTTAGTACTAAAGAGCGTTTTGCATCACTTTATTTCAAAACCGCAATGTTCCATCTCAATTAGAACTCGAGTTACAAACTTTTTTCTTCTTCATATGGGCTACAATGCTATAGACTTCGGTAAAAAAATACGAAAATTCTCAAAAACTGAGAAAGTTTTATTTTTTCCGACTAAAGTGTAATAAACTTTTCATAAGACATTTCAAAGTGATACATTTCAGTTCAAACCGTAAGTCTGTAGCATCATTAGTTTCTGAGATATCATCAAAAATCGTTTTCAGAATCTCAAAAACACAATTTTTTTTTTTAAATTATTTTTCTCAATTTTGTTTCTAGAGGTAAATTAGGTACTAAAGAGCGTTTTGCATCACTTTATTTCAAAACCGCAACTTTCGATCTAAATTAGAACTCGAGTTACAAACTTTTTTTTTCTTCATATGGGCTACAATGCTATAGACTTCGGTAAGAAAATACGAAAATTCTCAAAAACTGAGAAAGTTTTATTTTTTGCGACTAAAATGTAATAAACTTTTTATAAGACATTTCAAAGTGATACATTTCAGTGTAAACCGTAAGTCTGTAGCATTATTAGTTTCTGAGATATCATCAAAAATCGTTTTCAGAATCTCAAAAACACAATTTTTTTTAAAAAATTATTTTTCTCAATTTTGTTTCTAGAGGTGAATTTAGTACTAAAGAGCGTTTTGCATCACTTTATTTCAAAACCGCAATGTTCCATCTCAATTAGAACTCGAGTTACAAACTTTTTTCTTCTTCATATGGGCTACAATGCTATAGACTTCGGTAAGAAAATACGAAAATTCTCAAAAACTGAGAAAGTTTTATTTTTTGCGACTAAAGTGTAATAAACTTTTCATAAGACATTTCAAAGTGATACATTTCAGTTCAAACCGTAAGTCTGTAGCATCATTAGTTTCTGAGATATCATCAAAAATCGTTTTCAAAATCTGAAAAACACAATTTTTTTGGAATTTTTTTTTCTCAATTTTGTTTCTAGAGGTGAATTTAGTACTAAAGAGCGTTTTGCATCACTTTATTTCAAAACCGCAATGTTCCATCTCAATTAGAACTCGAGTTACAAACTTTTTTCTTCTTCATATGGGCTACAATGCTATAGACTTCGGTAAGAAAATACGAAAATTCTCAAAAACTGAGAAAGTTTTATTTTTTGCGACTAAAGTGTAATAAACTTTTCATTAGACATTTCAAAGTGATACATTTCAGTTCAAACCGTAAGTCTGTAGCATTATTAGTTTCTGAGATATCATCAAAAATCGTTTTCAGAATCTGAAAAACACTTTTTTTTTGGAAATTTTTTTTTTCTCAATTTTGTTTCTAGAGGTGAATTTAAAACTATAGAACGTTTTGCATCACTTTATTTCAAAACTGCAACTTTCTATCTCAATTGGAACTAGAGTTACAAACTTTTATATTCTTTATATTAGCTACAATGCTATAGACTTCGGTAAGAAAAGACTAAAATTTTCAAAAACTGAAAAAGTTTTATTTTTTGCGACTTAAGTGTAATAAACTTTTTATAAGACATTTCAAAGTGATACATTTCAGTTCAAACCGTAAGTCTGTAGCATTATTAGTTTCTGAGATATCATTAAAAATCGTTTTCAGAATCTGAAAAACCCAATTTTTTTTGAAAAATTATTTTTCTCAATTTTGTTTCTAGAGGTGAATTTAGTACTAAAGAGCGTTTTGCATCACTTTATTTCAAAACCGCAACTTTCCATCTAAATTAGAACTCGAGTTACAAACTTTTTTTTTCTTCATATGGGCTACAATGCTATAGACTTCGGTAAGAAAATACGAAAATTCTCAAAAACTGAGAAAGTTTTATTTTTTGCGACTAAAATGTAATAAACTTTTTATAAGACATTTCAAAGTGATACATTTCAGTGTAAACCGTAAGTCTGTAGCATTATTAGTTTCTGAGATATCATCAAAAATCGTTTTCAGAATCTGAAAAACAAAATTTTTTTTAAAAAATTATTTTTCTCAATTTTGTTTCTAGAGGTGAATTTAGTACTAAAGAGCGTTTTGCATCACTTTATTTCAAAACCGCAACTTTCCATCTAAATTAGAACTCGAGTTACAAACTTTTTTTTTCTTCATATGGGCTACAATGCTATAGACTTCGGTAAGAAAATACGAAAATTCTCAAAAACTGAGAAAGTTTTATTTTTTGCGACTAAAGTGTAATAAACTTTTCATAAGACATTTCAAAGTGATACATTTCAGTTCAAACCGTAAGTCTGTAGCATTATTAGTTTCTGAGATATCATCAAAAATCGTTTTCAGAATCTGAAAAACACTTTTTTTTTGGAAAAATTTTTTTTCTCAATTTTGTTTCTAGAGGTGAATTTAAAACTATAGAACGTTTTGCATCACTTTATTTCAAAACTGCAACTTTCTATCTCAATTGGAACTCGAGTTACAAACTTTTATATTCTTTATATTAGCTACAATGCTATAGACTTCGGTAAGAAAAGACTAAAATTTTCAAAAACTAAAAAAGTTTTATTTTTTGCGACTTAAGTGTAATTAAATTTTCATAAGACATTTCAAAGTGATACATTTCAGTTCAAACCGTAAGTCTGTAGCATTATTAGTTTCTGAGATATCATCAAAAATCGTTTTCAGAATCTCAAAAACAATTTTTTTAAAAAAATTATTTTTCTCAATTTTGTTTCTAGAGGTAAATTAAGTACTAAAAAGCGTTTTGCATCACTTTATTTCAAAACCGCAACTTTCCATCTAAATTAGAACTTGAGTTACAAACTTTTTTCTTCTTCATATGGGCTACAATGCTATAGACTTCGGTAAGAAAATACGAAAATTCTCAAAAACTGAGAAAGTTTTATTTTTTGCGACTAAAATGTAATAAACTTTTCATAAGACATTTCAAAGTGATACATTTCAGTGTAAACCGTAAGTCTGTAGCATTATTAGTTTCTGAGATATCATCAAAAATCGTTTTCAGAATCTGAAAAACAAAATTTTTTTTATAAAATTATTTTTCTCAATTTTGTTTCTAGAGGTGAATTTAGTACTAAAGAGCGTTTTGCATCACTTTATTTCAAAACCGCAATGTTCCATCTCAATTAGAACTCGAGTTACAAACTTTTTTCTTCTTCATATGGGCTACAATGCTATAGACTTCGGTAAAAAAATACGAAAATTCTCAAAAACTGAGAAAGTTTTATTTTTTCCGACTAAAGTGTAATAAACTTTTCATAAGACATTTCAAAGTGATACATTTCAGTTCAAACCGTAAGTCTGTAGCATCATTAGTTTCTGAGATATCATCAAAAATCGTTTTCAGAATCTCAAAAACACAATTTTTTTTTTAAAATTATTTTTCTCAATTTTGTTTCTAGAGGTAAATTAGGTACTAAAGAGCGTTTTGCATCACTTTATTTCAAAACCGCAACTTTCGATCTAAATTAGAACTCGAGTTACAAACTTTTTTTTTCTTCATATGGGCTACAATGCTATAGACTTCGGTAAGAAAATACGAAAATTCTCAAAAACTGAGAAAGTTTTATTTTTTGCGACTAAAATGTAATAAACTTTTTATAAGACATTTCAAAGTGATACATTTCAGTGTAAACCGTAAGTCTGTAGCATTATTAGTTTCTGAGATATCATCAAAAATCGTTTTCAGAATCTCAAAAACACAATTTTTTTTAAAAAATTATTTTTCTCAATTTTGTTTCTAGAGGTGAATTTAGTACTAAAGAGCGTTTTGCATCACTTTATTTCAAAACCGCAATGTTCCATCTCAATTAGAACTCGAGTTACAAACTTTTTTCTTCTTCATATGGGCTACAATGCTATAGACTTCGGTAAGAAAATACGAAAATTCTCAAAAACTGAGAAAGTTTTATTTTTTGCGACTAAAGTGTAATAAACTTTTCATAAGACATTTCAAAGTGATACATTTCAGTTCAAACCGTAAGTCTGTAGCATCATTAGTTTCTGAGATATCATCAAAAATCGTTTTCAAAATCTGAAAAACACAATTTTTTTGGAATTTTTTTTTCTCAATTTTGTTTCTAGAGGTGAATTTAGTACTAAAGAGCGTTTTGCATCACTTTATTTCAAAACCGCAATGTTCCATCTCAATTAGAACTCGAGTTACAAACTTTTTTCTTCTTCATATGGGCTACAATGCTATAGACTTCGGTAAGAAAATACGAAAATTCTCAAAAACTGAGAAAGTTTTATTTTTTGCGACTAAAGTGTAATAAACTTTTCATTAGACATTTCAAAGTGATACATTTCAGTTCAAACCGTAAGTCTGTAGCATTATTAGTTTCTGAGATATCATCAAAAATCGTTTTCAGAATCTGAAAAACACTTTTTTTTTGGAAATTTTTTTTTTCTCAATTTTGTTTCTAGAGGTGAATTTAAAACTATAGAACGTTTTACATCACTTTATTTCAAAACTGCAACTTTCTATCTCAATTGGAACTAGAGTTACAAACTTTTATATTCTTTATATTAGCTACAATGCTATAGACTTCGGTAAGAAAAGACTAAAATTTTCAAAAACTGAAAAAGTTTTATTTTTTGCGACTTAAGTGTAATAAACTTTTTATAAGACATTTCAAAGTGATACATTTCAGTTCAAACCGTAAGTCTGTAGCATTATTAGTTTCTGAGATATCATTAAAAATCGTTTTCAGAATCTGAAAAACCCAATTTTTTTTGAAAAATTATTTTTCTCAATTTTGTTTCTAGAGGTGAATTTAGTACTAAAGAGCGTTTTGCATCACTTTATTTCAAAACCGCAACTTTCCATCTAAATTAGAACTCGAGTTACAAACTTTTTTTTTCTTCATATGGGCTACAATGCTATAGACTTCGGTAAGAAAATACGAAAATTCTCAAAAACTGAGAAAGTTTTATTTTTTGCGACTAAAATGTAATAAACTTTTTATAAGACATTTCAAAGTGATACATTTCAGTGTAAACCGTAAGTCTGTAGCATTATTAGTTTCTGAGATATCATCAAAAATCGTTTTCAGAATCTGAAAAACAAAATTTTTTTTAAAAAATTATTTTTCTCAATTTTGTTTCTAGAGGTGAATTTAGTACTAAAGAGCGTTTTGCATCACTTTATTTCAAAACCGCAACTTTCCATCTAAATTAGAACTCGAGTTACAAACTTTTTTTTTCTTCATATGGGCTACAATGCTATAGACTTCGGTAAGAAAATACGAAAATTCTCAAAAACTGAGAAAGTTTTATTTTTTGCGACTAAAGTGTAATAAACTTTTCATAAGACATTTCAAAGTGATACATTTCAGTTCAAACCGTAAGTCTGTAGCATTATTAGTTTCTGAGATATCATCAAAAATCGTTTTCAGAATCTGAAAAACACTTTTTTTTTGGAAAAATTTTTTTTCTCAATTTTGTTTCTAGAGGTGAATTTAAAACTATAGAACGTTTTGCATCACTTTATTTCAAAACTGCAACTTTCTATCTCAATTGGAACTCAAGTTACAAACTTTTTTTTCTTCATATGGGCTACAATGCTATAGACTTCGGTAAGAAAATACGAAAATTCTCAAAAACTGAGAAAGTTTTATTTTTTGCGACTAAAGTGTAATAAACTTTTCATAAGACATTTCAAAGTGATACATTTCAGTTCAAACCGTAAGTCTGTAGCATTATTAGTTTCTGAGATATCATCAAAAATCGTTTTCAGAATCTGAAAAACGCAATTTTTTTAGAAAATTTTTTTTTCTCAATTTTTTTTCTAGAGGTGAATTTAAAACTATAGAACGTTTTGCATCACTTTACTTCAAAACTGCAACTTTCTATCTCAATTGGAACTCGAGTTACAAACTTTTATATTCTTTATATTAGCTACAATGCTATAGACTTCGGTAAGAAAAGACTAAAATTTTCAAAAACTGAAAAAGTTTTATTTTTTGCGACTTAAGTGTAATAAACTTTTCATAAGACATTTCAAAGTGATACATTTCAGTTCAAACCGTAAGTCTGTAGCATTATTAGTTTCTGAGATATCATCAAAAATCGTTTTCAGAATCTCGAAAACACAATTTTTTTGAAAAATTATTTTTCTCAATTTTGTTTCTAGAGGTAAATTAAGTACTAAAGAGCGTTTTGCATCACTTTATTTCAAAACCGCAACTTTCCATCTAAATTAGAACTCGAGTTACAAACTTTTTTCTTCTTCATATGGGCTACAATGCTATAGACTTCGGTAAGAAAATACGAAAATTCTCAAAAACTGAGAAAGTTTTATTTTTTGCGACTAAAGTGTAATAAACTTTTCATAAGACATTTCAAAGTGATACATTTCAGTTCAAACCGTAAGTCTGTAGCATCATTAGTTTCTGAGATATCATCAAAAATCGTTTTCAGAATCTGAAAAACACAATTTTTTTGGAATTTTTTTTTTCTCAATTTTGTTTCTAGAGGTGAATTTAGTACTATAGAATGTTTTGCATCACTTTATTTTAAAACTGCAACTTTCTATCTCAATTGGAACTCAAGTTACAAACTTTTTTTTTCTTCATATGGGCTACAATGCTATAGACTTCGGTAAGAAAATACGAAAATTCTCAAAAACTGAGAAAGTTTTATTTTTTGCGACTAAAGTGTAATAAACTTTTCATAAGACATTTCAAAGTGATACATTTCAGTTCAAACCGTAAGTCTGTAGCATTATTAGTTTCTGAGATATCATCAAAAATCGTTTTCAGAATCTGAAAAACACTTTTTTTTTGGAAAAATTTTTTTTCTCAATTTTGTTTCTAGAGGTGAATTTAAAACTATAGAACGTTTTGCATCACTTTATTTCAAAACTGCAACTTTCTATCTCAATTGGAACTCAAGTTACAAACTTTTTTTTTCTTCATATGGGCTACAATTCTTTAGACTTCGGTAAGAAAATACGAAAATTCTCAAAAACTGAGAAAGTTTTATTTTTTGCGACTAAAGTGTAATAAACTTTTCATAAGACATTTCAAAGTGATACATTTCAGTTCAAACCGTAAGTCTGTAGCATTATTAGTTTCTGAGATATCATCAAAAATCGTTTTCAGAATCTGAAAAACGCAATTTTTTTAGAAATTTTTTTTTTCTCAATTTTTTTTCTAGAGGTGAATTTAAAACTATAGAACGTTTTGCATCACTTTACTTCAAAACTGCAACTTTCTATCTCAATTGGAACTCGAGTTACAAACTTTTATATTCTTTATATTAGCTACAATGCTATAGACTTCGGTAAGAAAAGACTAAAATTTTCAAAAACTGAAAAAGTTTTATTTTTTGCGACTTAAGTGTAATAAACTTTTCATAAGACATTTCAAAGTGATACATTTCAGTTCAAACCGTAAGTCTGTAGCATTATTAGTTTCTGAGATATCATCAAAAATCGTTTTCAGAATCTCGAAAACACAATTTTTTTGAAAAATTATTTTTCTCAATTTTGTTTCTAGAGGTAAATTAAGTACTAAAGAGCGTTTTGCATCACTTTATTTCAAAACCGCTACTTTCCATCTAAATTAGAACTCGAGTTACAAACTTTTTTCTTCTTCATATGGGCTACAATGCTATAGACTTCGGTAAGAAAATACGAAAATTCTCAAAAACTGAGAAAGTTTTATTTTTTGCGACTAAAGTGTAATAAACTTTTCATAAGACATTTCAAAGTGATACATTTCAGTTCAAACCGTAAGTCTGTAGCATCATTAGTTTCTGAGATATCATCAAAAATCGTTTTCAGAATCTGAAAAACACAATTTTTTTGGATTTTTTTTTTTCTCAATTTTGTTTCTAGAGGTGAATTTAGTACTATAGAATGTTTTGCATCAATTTATTTTAAAACTGCAACTTTCTATCTCAATTGGAACTCAAGTTACAAACTTTTTTTTTCTTCATATGGGCTACAATGCTATAGACTTCGGTAAGAAAATACGAAAATTCTCAAAAACTGAGAAAGTTTTATTTTTTGCGACTAAAGTGTAATAAACTTTTCATAAGACATTTCAAAGTGATGCATTTCAGTTCAAACCGTAAGTCCGTAGCATTATTAGTTTCTGAGATATCATCAAAAATCGTTTTCAGAATCTGAAAAACACAATTTTTTTGGAAAAAATTTTTTTCTCAATTTTTTTTCTAGAGGTGAATTTAAAACTATAGAACGTTTTGCATCACTTTATTTCAAAACTGCAACTTTCTATCTCAATTGGAACTCGAGTTACAAACTTTTATATTCTTTATATTAGCTACAATGCTATAGACTTCGGTAAGAAAATACGAAAATTCTCAAAAACTGAGAAAGTTTTATTTTTTGCGACTAAAATGTAATAAACTTTTCATAAGACATTTCAAAGTGATACATTTCAGTGTAAACCGTAAGTCTGTAGCATTATTAGTTTCTGAGATATCATCAAAAATCGTTTTCAGAATCTGAAAAACAAAATTTTTTTTATAAAATTATTTTTCTCAATTTTGTTTCTAGAGGTGAATTTAGTACTAAAGAGCGTTTTGCATCACTTTATTTCAAAACCGCAATGTTCCATCTCAATTAGAACTCGAGTTACAAACTTTTTTCTTCTTCATATGGGCTACAATGCTATAGACTTCGGTAAAAAAATACGAAAATTCTCAAAAACTGAGAAAGTTTTATTTTTTCCGACTAAAGTGTAATAAACTTTTCATAAGACATTTCAAAGTGATACATTTCAGTTCAAACCGTAAGTCTGTAGCATTATTAGTTTCTGAGATATCATCAAAAATCGTTTTCAGAATCTCAAAAACACAATTTTTTTTTTAAAATTATTTTTCTCAATTTTGTTTCTAGAGGTGAATTTAGTACTAAAGAGCGTTTTGCATCACTTTATTTCAAAACCGCAACTTTTCATCTAAATTAGAACTCGAGTTACAAACTTTTTTCTTCTTCATATGGGCTACAATGCTATAGACTTCGGTAAGAAAATACGAAAATTCTCAAAACCTGAGAAAGTTTTATTTTTTGCGACTAAAGTGTAATAAACTTTTCATAAGACATTTCAAAGTGATACATTTCAGTTCAAACCGTAAGTCTGTAGCATTATTAGTTTCTGAGATATCATCAAAAATCGTTTTCAGAATCTGAAAAACACAATTTTTTTTGAAAAATTATTTTTCTCAATTTTGTTTTTAGAGGTGAATTTAGTACTAAAGAGCGTTTTGCATCACTTTATTTCAAAACCGCAACTTTCGATCTAAATTAGAACTCGAGTTACAAACTTTTTTTTTTCTTCATATGGGCTACAATGCTATAGACTTCGGTAAGAAAATACGAAAATTCTCAAAAACTGAGAAAGTTTTATTTTTTGCGACTAAAATGTAATAAACTTTTTATAAGACATTTCAAAGTGATACATTTCAGTGTAAACCGTAAGTCTGTAGCATTATTAGTTTCTGAGATATCATCAAAAATCGTTTTCAGAATCTGAAAAACAAAATTTTTTTTAAAAAATTATTTTTCTCAATTTTGTTTCTAGAGGTGAATTTAGTACTAAAGAGCGTTTTGCATCACTTTATTTCAAAACCGCAATGTTCCATCTCAATTAGAACTCGAGTTACAAATTTTTTTCTTCTTCATATGGGCTACAATGCTATAGACTTCGGTAAGAAAATACGAAAATTCTCAAAAACTGAGAAAGTTTTATTTTTTGCGACTAAAGTGTAATAAACTTTTCATAAGACATTTCAAAGTGATACATTTCAGTTCAAACCGTAAGTCTGTAGCATCATTAGTTTCTGAGATATCATCAAAAATCGTTTTCAAAATCTGAAAAACACAATTTTTTTGGAATTTTTTTTTTCTCAATTTTGTTTCTAGAGGTGAATTTAGTACTAAAGAGCGTTTTGCATCACTTTATTTCAAAACCGCAATGTTCCATCTCAATTAGAACTCGAGTTACAAACTTTTTTCTTCTTCATATGGGCTACAATGCTATAGACTTCGGTAAGAAAATACGAAAATTCTCAAAAACTGAGAAAGTTTTATTTTTTGCGACTAAAGTGTAATAAACTTTTCATAAGACATTTCAAAGTGATACATTTCAGTTCAAACCGTAAGTCTGTAGCATTATTAGTTTCTGAGATATCATCAAAAATCGTTTTCAGAATCTGAAAAACACTTTTTTTTTGGAAAATTTTTTTTTCTCAATTTTGTTTCTAGAGGTGAATTTAGTACTAAAGAGCGTTTTGCATCACTTTATTTCAAAACCGCAACTTTCGATCTAAATTAGAACTCGAGTTACAAACTTTTTTTTTCTTCATATGGGCTACAATGCTATAGACTTCGGTAAGAAAATACGAAAATTCTCAAAAACTGAGAAAGTTTTATTTTTTGCGACTAAAATGTAATAAACTTTTTATAAGACATTTCAAAGTGATACATTTCAGTGTAAACCGTAAGTCTGTAGCATTATTAGTTTCTGAGATATCATCAAAAATCGTTTTCAGAATCTGAAAAACAAAATTTTTTTTAAAAAATTATTTTTCTCAATTTTGTTTCTAGAGGTGAATTTAGTACTAAAGAGCGTTTTGCATCACTTTATTTCAAAACCGCAATGTTCCATCTCAATTAGAACTCGAGTTACAAACTTTTTTCTTCTTCATATGGGCTACAATGCTATAGACTTCGGTAAGAAAATACGAAAATTCTCAAAAACTGAGAAAGTTTTATTTTTTGCGACTAAAGTGTAATAAACTTTTCATAAGACATTTCAAAGTGATACATTTCAGTTCAAACCGTAAGTCTGTAGCATCATTAGTTTCTGAGATATCATCAAAAATCGTTTTCAAAATCTGAAAAACACAATTTTTTTGGAATTTTTTTTTCTCAATTTTGTTTCTAGAGGTGAATTTAGTACTAAAGAGCGTTTTGCATCACTTTATTTCAAAACCGCAATGTTCCATCTCAATTAGAACTCGAGTTACAAACTTTTTTCTTCTTCATATGGGCTACAATGCTATAGACTTCGGTAAGAAAATACGAAAATTCTCAAAAACTGAGAAAGTTTTATTTTTTGCGACTAAAGTGTAATAAACTTTTCATTAGACATTTCAAAGTGATACATTTCAGTTCAAACCGTAAGTCTGTAGCATTATTAGTTTCTGAGATATCATCAAAAATCGTTTTCAGAATCTGAAAAACACTTTTTTTTTGGAAATTTTTTTTTTCTCAATTTTGTTTCTAGAGGTGAATTTAAAACTATAGAACGTTTTGCATCACTTTATTTCAAAACTGCAACTTTCTATCTCAATTGGAACTAGAGTTACAAACTTTTATATTCTTTATATTAGCTACAATGCTATAGACTTCGGTAAGAAAAGACTAAAATTTTCAAAAACTGAAAAAGTTTTATTTTTTGCGACTTAAGTGTAATAAACTTTTTATAAGACATTTCAAAGTGATACATTTCAGTTCAAACCGTAAGTCTGTAGCATTATTAGTTTCTGAGATATCATTAAAAATCGTTTTCAGAATCTGAAAAACCCAATTTTTTTTGAAAAATTATTTTTCTCAATTTTGTTTCTAGAGGTGAATTTAGTACTAAAGAGCGTTTTGCATCACTTTATTTCAAAACCGCAATGTTCCATCTCAATTAGAACTCAAGTTACAAACTTTTTTCTTCTTCATATGGGCTACAATGCTATAGACTTCGGTAAGAAAATACGAAAATTCTCAAAAACTGAGAAAGTTTTATTTTTTGCGACTAAAGTGTAATAAACTTTTCATAAGACATTTCAAAGTAATACATTTCAGTTCAAACCGTAAGTCTGTAGCATCATTAGTTTCTGAGATATCATCAAAAATCGTTTTCAGAATCTGAAAAACGCAATTTTTTTGGAAATTTTTTTTTTCTCAATTTTTTTTCTAGAGGTGAATTTAAAACTATAGAACGTTTTGCATCACTTTACTTCAAAACTGCAACTTTCTATCTCAATTGGAACTCGAGTTACTACAAGTTACTCGAGTTAGCTACAATGCTATAGACTTCGGTAAGAAAAGACTAAAATTTTCAAAAACTGAAAAAGTTTTATTTTTTGCGACTTAAGTGTAATAAACTTTTCATAAGACATTTCAAAGTGATACATTTCAGTTCAAACCGTAAGTCTGTAGCATTATTAGTTTCTGAGATATCATCAAAAATCGTTTTCAGAATCTCGAAAACACAATTTTTTTGAAAAATTATTTTTCTCAATTTTGTTTCTAGAGGTAAATTAAGTACTAAAGAGCGTTTTGCATCACTTTATTTCAAAACCGCAACTTTCCATCTAAATTAGAACTCGAGTTACAAACTTTTTTCTTCTTCATATGGGCTACAATGCTATAGACTTCGGTAAGAAAATACGAAAATTCTCAAAAACTGAGAAAGTTTTATTTTTTGCGACTAAAGTGTAATAAACTTTTCATAAGACATTTCAAAGTGATACATTTCAGTTCAAACCGTAAGTCTGTAGCATCATTAGTTTCTGAGATATCATCAAAAATCGTTTTCAGAATCTGAAAAACACAATTTTTTTGGAAATTTTTTTTTCTCAATTTTGTTTCTAGAGGTGAATTTAGTACTATAGAATGTTTTGCATCACTTTATTTTAAAACTGCAACTTTCTATCTCAATTGGAACTCAAGTTACAAACTTTTTTTTTCTTCATATGGGCTACAATGCTATTGATTTCGGTAAGAAAATACGAAAATTCTCAAAAACTGAGAAAGTTTTATTTTTTGCGACTAAAGTGTAATAAACTTTTCATAAGACATTTCAAAGTGATGCATTTCAGTTCAAACCGTAAGTCCGTAGCATTATTAGTTTCTGAGATATCATCAAAAATCGTTTTCAGAATCTGAAAAACACAATTTTTTTGGAAACAATTTTTTTCTCAATTTTTTTTCTAGAGGTGAATTTAAAACTATAGAACGTTTTGCATCACTTTATTTCAAAACTGCAACTTTCTATCTCAATTGGAACTCGAGTTACAAACTTTTATATTCTTTATATTAGCTACAATGCTATAGACTTCGGTAAGAAAAGACTAAAATTTTCAAAAACTGAGAAAGTTTTATTTTTTGCGACTAAAATGTAATAAACTTTTCATAAGACATTTCAAAGTGATACATTTCAGTTCAAACCGTAAGTCTGTAGCATTATTAGTTTCTGAGATATCATCAAAAATCGTTTTCAGAATCTGAAAAACACAATTTTTTTTGAAAAATTATTTTTCTCAATTTTGTTTCTAGAGGTGAATTTAGTACTAAAGAGCGTTTTGCATCACTTTATTTCAAAACCGTAACTTTCCATCTAAATTAGAACTCGAGTTACAAACTTTTTTTTTCTTCATATGGGCTACAATGCTATAGACTTCGGTAAGAAAATACGAAAATTCTCAAAAACTGAGAAAGTTTAATTTTTTCCGACTAAAGTGTAATAAACTTTTCATAAGACATTTCAAAGTGATACATTTCAGTTCAAACCGTAAGTCTGTAGCATTATTAGTTTCTGAGATATCATCAAAAATCGTTTTCAGAATCTCAAAAACACAATTTTTTTTTAAAAATTATTTTTCTCAATTTTGTTTCTAGAGGTAAATTAAGTACTAAAGAGCGTTTTGCATCACTTTATTTCAAAACCGCAACTTTTCATCTAAATTAGAACTCGAGTTACAAACTTTTTTCTTCTTCATATGGGCTACAATGCTATAGACTTCGGTAAGAAAATACGAAAATTCTCAAAAACTGAGAAAGTTTTATTTTTTGCGACTAAAGTGTAATAAACTTTTCATAAGACATTTCAAAGTGATACATTTCAGTTCAAACCGTAAGTCTGTAGCATTATTAGTTTCTGAGATATCATCAAAAATCGTTTTCAGAATCTGAAAAACACAATTTTTTTTGAAAAATTATTTTTCTCAATTTTGTTTTTAGAGGTGAATTTAGTACTAAAGAGCGTTTTGCATCACTTTATTTCAAAACTGCAACTTTCTATCTCAATTGGAACTCAAGTTACAAACTTTTTTTTTCTTCATATGGGCTACAATGCTATAGACTTCGGTAAGAAAATACGAAAATTCTCAAAAACTGAGAAAGTTTTATTTTTTGCGACTAAAGTGTAATAAACTTTTCATAAGACATTTCAAAGTGATACATTTCAGTTCAAACCGTAAGTCTGTAGCATCATTAGTTTCTGAGATATCATCAAAAATCGTTTTCAAAATCTGAAAAACACAATTTTTTTGGAATTTTTTTTTCTCAATTTTGTTTCTAGAGGTGAATTTAGTACTAAAGAGCGTTTTGCATCACTTTATTTCAAAACCGCAATGTTCCATCTCAATTAGAACTCGAGTTACAAACTTTTTTCTTCTTCATATGGGCTACAATGCTATAGACTTCGGTAAGAAAATACGAAATTTCTCAAAAACTGAGAAAGTTTTATTTTTTGCGACTAAAGTGTAATAAACTTTTCATTAGACATTTCAAAGTGATACATTTCAGTTCAAACCGTAAGTCTGTAGCATTATTAGTTTCTGAGATATCATCAAAAATCGTTTTCAGAATCTGAAAAACACTTTTTTTTTGGAAATTTTTTTTTTCTCAATTTTGTTTCTAGAGGTGAATTTAAAACTATAGAACGTTTTGCATCACTTTATTTCAAAACTGCAACTTTCTATCTCAATTGGAACTAGAGTTACAAACTTTTATATTCTTTATATTAGCTACAATGCTATAGACTTCGGTAAGAAAAGACTAAAATTTTCAAAAACTGAAAAAGTTTTATTTTTTGCGACTTAAGTGTAATAAACTTTTTATAAGACATTTCAAAGTGATACATTTCAGTTCAAACCGTAAGTCTGTAGCATTATTAGTTTCTGAGATATCATTAAAAATCGTTTTCAGAATCTGAAAAACCCAATTTTTTTTGAAAAATTATTTTTCTCAATTTTGTTTCTAGAGGTGAATTTAGTACTAAAGAGCGTTTTGCATCACTTTATTTCAAAACCGCAATGTTCCATCTCAATTAGAACTCAAGTTACAAACTTTTTTCTTCTTCATATGGGCTACAATGCTATAGACTTCGGTAAGAAAATACGAAAATTCTCAAAAACTGAGAAAGTTTTATTTTTTGCGACTAAAGTGTAATAAACTTTTCATAAGACATTTCAAAGTAATACATTTCAGTTCAAACCGTAAGTCTGTAGCATCATTAGTTTCTGAGATATCATCAAAAATCGTTTTCAGAATCTGAAAAACGCAATTTTTTTGGAAATTTTTTTTTTCTCAATTTTTTTTCTAGAGGTGAATTTAAAACTATAGAACGTTTTGCATCACTTTACTTCAAAACTGCAACTTTCTATCTCAATTGGAACTCGAGTTACTACAAGTTACTCGAGTTAGCTACAATGCTATAGACTTCGGTAAGAAAAGACTAAAATTTTCAAAAACTGAAAAAGTTTTATTTTTTGCGACTTAAGTGTAATAAACTTTTCATAAGACATTTCAAAGTGATACATTTCAGTTCAAACCGTAAGTCTGTAGCATTATTAGTTTCTGAGATATCATCAAAAATCGTTTTCAGAATCTCGAAAACACAATTTTTTTGAAAAATTATTTTTCTCAATTTTGTTTCTACAGGTAAATTAAGTACTAAAGAGCGTTTTGCATCACTTTATTTCAAAACCGCAACTTTCCATCTAAATTAGAACTCGAGTTACAAACTTTTTTCTTCTTCATATGGGCTACAATGCTATAGACTTCGGTAAGAAAATACGAAAATTCTCAAAAACTGAGAAAGTTTTATTTTTTGCGACTAAAGTGTAATAAACTTTTCATAAGACATTTCAAAGTGATACATTTCAGTTCAAACCGTAAGTCTGTAGCATCATTAGTTTCTGAGATATCATCAAAAATCGTTTTCAGAATCTGAAAAACACAATTTTTTTGGAAATTTTTTTTTCTCAATTTTGTTTCTAGAGGTGAATTTAGTACTATAGAATGTTTTGCATCACTTTATTTTAAAACTGCAACTTTCTATCTCAATTGGAACTCAAGTTACAAACTTTTTTTTTCTTCATATGGGCTACAATGCTATTGATTTCGGTAAGAAAATACGAAAATTCTCAAAAACTGAGAAAGTTTTATTTTTTGCGACTAAAGTGTAATAAACTTTTCATAAGACATTTCAAAGTGATGCATTTCAGTTCAAACCGTAAGTCCGTAGCATTATTAGTTTCTGAGATATCATCAAAAATCGTTTTCAGAATCTGAAAAACACAATTTTTTTGGAAACAATTTTTTTCTCAATTTTTTTTCTAGAGGTGAATTTAAAACTATAGAACGTTTTGCATCACTTTATTTCAAAACTGCAACTTTTTATCTAAATTAGAACTCGAGTTACAAACTTTTTTTTTCTTCATATGGGCTACAATGCTATAGACTTTGGTAAGAAAATACGAAAATTCTCAAAAACTGAGAAAGTTTTATTTTTTGCGACTAAAATGTAATAAACTTTTCATAAGACATTTCAAAGTGATACATTTCAGTGTAAACCGTAAGTCTGTAGCATTATTAGTTTCTGAGATATCATCAAAAATCGTTTTCAGAATCTGAAAAACAAAATTTTTTTTAAAAAATTTTTTTTTCTCAATTTTGTTTCTAGAGGTGAATTTAGTACTAAAGAGCGTTTTGCATCACTTTATTTCAAAACCGCAATGTTCCATCTCAATTAGAACTCGAGTTACAAACTTTTTTCTTCTTCATATGGGCTACAATGCTATAGACTTCGGTAAAAAAATACGAAAATTCTCAAAAACTGAGAAAGTTTTATTTTTTCCGACTAAAGTGTAATAAACTTTTCATAAGACATTTCAAAGTGATACATTTCAGTTCAAACCGTAAGTCTGTAGCATTATTAGTTTCTGAGATATCATCAAAAATCGTTTTCAGAATCTCAAAAACACAATTTTTTTTTTAAAATTATTTATCTCAATTTTGTTTCTAGAGGTAAATTAAGTACTACAGAGCGTTTTGCATCACTTTATTTCAAAACCGCAACTTTCCATCTAAATTAGAACTCGAGTTACAAACTTTTTTCTTCTTCATATGGGCTACAATGCTATAGACTTCGGTAAGAAAATACGAAAATTCTCAAAAACTGAGAAAGTTTTATTTTTTGCGACTAAAATGTAATAAACTTTTCATAAGACATTTCAAAGTGATACATTTCAGTTCAAACCGTAAGTCTGTAGCATTATTAGTTTCTGAGATATCATCAAAAATCGTTTTCAGAATCTGAAAAACACAATTTTTTTTGAAAAATTATTTTTCTCAATTTTGTTTCTAGAGGTGAATTTAGTACTAAAGAGCGTTTTGCATCACTTTATTTCAAAACCGTAACTTTCCATCTAAATTAGAACTCGAGTTACAAACTTTTTTTTTCTTCATATGGGCTACAATGCTATAGACTTCGGTAAGAAAATACGAAAATTCTCAAAAACTGAGAAAGTTTAATTTTTTCCGACTAAAGTGTAATAAACTTTTCATAAGACATTTCAAAGTGATACATTTCAGTTCAAACCGTAAGTCTGTAGCATTATTAGTTTCTGAGATATCATCAAAAATCGTTTTCAGAATCTCAAAAACACAATTTTTTTTTTTAAATTATTTTTCTCAATTTTGTTTCTAGAGGTAAATTAAGTACTAAAGAGCGTTTTGCATCACTTTATTTCAAAACCGCAACTTTTCATCTAAATTAGAACTCGAGTTACAAACTTTTTTCTTCTTCATATGGGCTACAATGCTATAGACTTCGGTAAGAAAATACGAAAATTCTCAAAAACTGAGAAAGTTTTATTTTTTGCGACTAAAGTGAAATAAACTTTTCATAAGACATTTCAAAGTGATACATTTCAGTTCAAACCGTAAGTCTGTAGCATTATTAGTTTCTGAGATATCATCAAAAATCGTTTTCAGAATCTGAAAAACACAATTTTTTTTGAAAAATTATTTTTCTCAATTTTGTTTTTAGAGGTGAATTTAGTACTAAAGAGCGTTTTGCATCACTTTATTTCAAAACTGCAACTTTCTATCTCAATTGGAACTCAAGTTACAAACTTTTTTTTTCTTCATATGGGCTACAATGCTATAGACTTCGGTAAGAAAATACGAAAATTCTCAAAAACTGAGAAAGTTTTATTTTTTGCGACTAAAGTGTAATAAACTTTTCATAAGACATTTCAAAGTGATACATTTCAGTTCAAACCGTAAGTCTGTAGCATTATTAGTTTCTGAGATATCATCAAAAATCGTTTTCAGAATCTGAAAAACGCAATTTTTTTGGAAATTTTTTTTTTCTCAATTTTTTTTCTAGAGGTGAATTTAAAACTATAGAACGTTTTGCATCACTTTACTTCAAAACTGCAACTTTCTATCTCAATTGGAACTCGAGTTACAAACTTTTATATTCTTTATATTAGCTACAATGCTATAGACTTCGGTAAGAAAAGACTAAAATTTTCAAAAACTGAAAAAGTTTTATTTTTTGCGACTTAAAAGTAATAAACTTTTCATAAGACATTTCAAAGTGATACATTTCAGTTTAAACCGTAAGTCTGTAGCATTATTAGTTTCTGAGATATCATCAAAAATCGTTTTCAGAATCTCGAAAACACAATTTTTTTGAAAAATTATTTTTCTCAATTTTGTTTCTAGAGGTAAATTAAGTACTAAAGAGCGTTTTGCATCACTTTATTTCAAAACCGCAACTTTCCATCTAAATTAGAACTCGAGTTACAAACTTTTTTCTTCTTCATATGGGCTACAATGCTATAGACTTCGGTAAGAAAATACGAAAATTCTCAAAAACTGAGAAAGTTTTATTTTTTGCGACTAAAGTGTAATAAACTTTTCATAAGACATTTCAAAGTGATACATTTCAGTTCAAACCGTAAGTCTGTAGCATCATTAGTTTCTGAGATATCATCAAAAATCGTTTTCAGAATCTGAAAAACACAATTTTTTTGGAAAATTTTTTTTCTCAATTTTGTTTCTAGAGGTGAATTTAGTACTATAGAATGTTTTGCATCACTTTATTTTAAAACTGCAACTTTCTATCTCAATTGGAACTCAAGTTACAAACTTTTTTTTTCTTCATATGGGCTACAATGCTATTGATTTCGGTAAGAAAATACGAAAATTCTCAAAAACTGAGAAAGTTTTATTTTTTGCGACTAAAGTGTAATAAACTTTTCATAAGACATTTCAAAGTGATGCATTTCAGTTCAAACCGTAAGTCCGTAGCATTATTAGTTTCTGAGATATCATCAAAAATCGTTTTCAGAATCTGAAAAACACAATTTTTTTGGAAACAATTTTTTTCTCAATTTTTTTTCTAGAGGTGAATTTAAAACTATAGAACGTTTTGCATCACTTTATTTCAAAACTGCAACTTTTTATCTAAATTAGAACTCGAGTTACAAACTTTTTTTTTCTTCATATGGGCTACAATGCTATAGACTTTGGTAAGAAAATACGAAAATTCTCAAAAACTGAGAAAGTTTTATTTTTTGCGACTAAAATGTAATAAACTTTTCATAAGACATTTCAAAGTGATACATTTCAGTGTAAACCGTAAGTCTGTAGCATTATTAGTTTCTGAGATATCATCAAAAATCGTTTTCAGAATCTGAAAAACAAAATTTTTTTTAAAAATTTTTTTTTTCTCAATTTTGTTTCTAGAGGTGAATTTAGTACTAAAGAGCGTTTTGCATCACTTTATTTCAAAACCGCAATGTTCCATCTCAATTAGAACTCGAGTTACAAACTTTTTTCTTCTTCATATGGGCTACAATGCTATAGACTTCGGTAAAAAAATACGAAAATTCTCAAAAACTGAGAAAGTTTTATTTTTTCCGACTAAAGTGTAATAAACTTTTCATAAGACATTTCAAAGTGATACATTTCAGTTCAAACCGTAAGTCTGTAGCATTATTAGTTTCTGAGATATCATCAAAAATCGTTTTCAGAATCTCAAAAACACAATTTTTTTTTTAAAATTATTTATCTCAATTTTGTTTCTAGAGGTAAATTAAGTATTACAGAGCGTTTTGCATCACTTTATTTCAAAACCGCAACTTTCCATCTAAATTAGAACTCGAGTTACAAACTTTTTTCTTCTTCATATGGGCTACAATGCTATAGACTTCGGTAAGAAAATACGAAAATTCTCAAAAACTGAGAAAGTTTTATTTTTTGCGACTAAAATGTAATAAACTTTTCATAAGACATTTCAAAGTGATACATTTCAGTTCAAACCGTAAGTCTGTAGCATTATTAGTTTCTGAGATATCATCAAAAATCGTTTTCAGAATCTGAAAAACACAATTTTTTTTGAAAAATTATTTTTCTCAATTTTGTTTCTAGAGGTGAATTTAGTACTAAAGAGCGTTTTGCATCACTTTATTTCAAAACCGTAACTTTCCATCTAAATTAGAACTCGAGTTACAAACTTTTTTTTTCTTCATATGGGCTACAATGCTATAGACTTCGGTAAGAAAATACGAAAATTCTCAAAAACTGAGAAAGTTTAATTTTTTCCGACTAAAGTGTAATAAACTTTTCATAAGACATTTCAAAGTGATACATTTCAGTTCAAACCGTAAGTCTGTAGCATTATTAGTTTCTGAGATATCATCAAAAATCGTTTTCAGAATCTCAAAAACACAATTTTTTTTTTAAATTATTTTTCTCAATTTTGTTTCTAGAGGTAAATTAAGTACTAAAGAGCGTTTTGCATCACTTTATTTCAAAACCGCAACTTTTCATCTAAATTAGAACTCGAGTTACAAACTTTTTTCTTCTTCATATGGGCTACAATGCTATAGACTTCGGTAAGAAAATACGAAAATTCTCAAAAACTGAGAAAGTTTTATTTTTTGCGACTAAAGTGTAATAAACTTTTCATAAGACATTTCAAAGTGATACATTTCAGTTCAAACCGTAAGTCTGTAGCATTATTAGTTTCTGAGATATCATCAAAAATCGTTTTCAGAATCTGAAAAACACAATTTTTTTTGAAAAATTATTTTTCTCAATTTTGTTTTTAGAGGTGAATTTAGTACTAAAGAGCGTTTCGCATCACTTTATTTCAAAACTGCAACTTTCTATCTCAATTGGAACTCAAGTTACAAACTTTTTTTTTCTTCATATGGGCTACAATGCTATAGACTTCGGTAAGAAAATACGAAAATTCTCAAAAACTGAGAAAGTTTTATTTTTTGCGACTAAAGTGTAATAAACTTTTCATAAGACATTTCAAAGTGATACATTTCAGTTCAAACCGTAAGTCTGTAGCATTATTAGTTTCTGAGATATCATCAAAAATCGTTTTCAGAATCTGAAAAACGCAATTTTTTTGGAAATTTTTTTTTTCTCAATTTTTTTTCTAGAGGTGAATTTAAAACTATAGAACGTTTTGCATCACTTTACTTCAAAACTGCAACTTTCTATCTCAATTGGAACTCGAGTTACAAACTTTTATATTCTTTATATTAGCTACAATGCTATAGACTTCGGTAAGAAAAGACTAAAATTTTCAAAAACTGAAAAAGTTTTATTTTTTGCGACTTAAAAGTAATAAACTTTTCATAAGACATTTCAAAGTGATACATTTCAGTTCAAACCGTAAGTCTGTAGCATTATTAGTTTCTGAGATATCATCAAAAATCGTTTTCAGAATCTCGAAAACACAATTTTTTTGAAAAATTATTTTTCTCAATTTTGTTTCTAGAGGTAAATTAAGTACTAAAGAGCGTTTTGCATCACTTTATTTCAAAACCGCAACTTTCCATCTAAATTAGAACTCGAGTTACAAACTTTTTTCTTCTTCATATGGGCTACAATGCTATAGACTTCGGTAAGAAAATACGAAAATTCTCAAAAACTGAGAAAGTTTTATTTTTTGCGACTAAAGTGTAATAAACTTTTCATAAGACATTTCAAAGTGATACATTTCAGTTCAAACCGTAAGTCTGTAGCATCATTAGTTTCTGAGATATCATCAAAAATCGTTTTCAGAATCTGAAAAACACAATTTTTTTGGAATTTTTTTTTCTCAATTTTGTTTCTAGAGGTGAATTTAGTACTATAGAATGTTTTGCATCACTTTATTTTAAAACTGCAACTTTCTATCTCAATTGGAACTCAAGTTACAAACCTTTTTTTTTTTCATATGGGCTACAATGCTATAGACTTCGGTAAGAAAATACGAAAATTCTCAAAAACTGAGAAAGTTTTATTTTTTGCGACTAAAGTGTAATAAACTTTTCATAAGACATTTCAAAGTGATGCATTTCAGTTCAAACCGTAAGTCCGTAGCATTATTAGTTTCTGAGATATCATCAAAAATCGTTTTCAGAATCTGAAAAACACAATTTTTTTGGAAAAAAATTTTTTCTCAATTTTTTTTCTAGAGGTGAATTTAAAACTATAGAACGTTTTGCATCACTTTATTTCAAAACTGCATTTTTCTATCTCAATTGGAACTCGAGTTACAAACTTTTATATTCTTTATATTAGCTACAATGCTATAGACTTCGGTAAGAAAAGACTAAAATTTTCAAAAACTGAAAAAGTTTTATTTTTTGCGACTTAAGTGTAATAAACTTTTCATAAGACATTTCAAAGTGATACATTTCAGTTCAAACCGTAAGTCTGTAGCATTATTAGTTTCTGAGATATCATCAAAAATCGTTTTCAGAATCTCAAAAACACAATTTTTTAAAAAAAATTATTTTTCTCAATTTTGTTTCTAGAGGTAAATTAAGTACTAAAAAGCGTTTTGCATCACTTTATTTCAAAACCGCAACTTTCCATCTAAATTAGAACTCGAGTTACAAACTTTTTTCTTCTTCATATGGGCTACAATGCTATAGACTTCGGTAAGAAAATACGAAAATTCTCAAAAACTGAGAAAGTTTTATTTTTTGCGACTAAAATGTAATAAACTTTTCATAAGACATTTCAAAGTGATACATTTCAGTTCAAACCGTAAGTCTGTAGCATTATTAGTTTCTGAGATATCATCAAAAATCGTTTTCAGAATCTCAAAAACACAATTTTTTTAAAAAAATTATTTTTCTCAATTTTGTTTCTAGAGGTAAATTAAGTACTAAAAAGCGTTTTGCATCACTTTATTTCAAAACCGCAACTTTCCATCTAAATTAGAACTCGAGTTACAAACTTTTTTCTTCTTCATATGGGCTACAATGCTATAGACTTCGGTAAGAAAATACGAAAATTCTCAAAAACTGAGAAAGTTTTATTTTTTGCGACTAAAATGTAATAAACTTTTCATAAGACATTTCAAAGTGATACATTTCAGTGTAAACCGTAAGTCTGTAGCATTATTAGTTTCTGAGATATCATCAAAAATCGTTTTCAGAATCTGAAAAACAAAATTTTTTTTAAAAAATTATTTTTCTCAATTTTGTTTCTAGAGGTGAATTTAGTACTAAAGAGCGTTTTGCATCACTTTATTTCAAAACCGCAATGTTCCATCTCAATTAGAACTCGAGTTACAAACTTTTTTCTTCTTCATATGGGCTACAATGCTATAGACTTCGGTAAAAAAATACGAAAATTCTCAAAAACTGAGAAAGTTTTATTTTTTCCGACTAAAGTGTAATAAACTTTTCATAAGACATTTTAAAGTAATACATTTCAGTTCAAACCGTAAGTCTGTAGCATTATTAGTTTCTGAGATATCATCAAAAATCGTTTTCAGAATCTCAAAAACACAATTTTTTTTTTAAAATTATTTTTCTCAATTTTGTTTCTAGAGGTGAATTTAGTACTAAAGAGCGTTTTGCATCACTTTATTTCAAAACCGCAACTTTTCATCTAAATTAGAACTCGAGTTACAAACTTTTTTCTTCTTCATATGGGCTACAATGCTATAGACTTCGGTAAGAAAATACGAAAATTCTCAAAAACTGAGAAAGTTTTATTTTTTGCGACTAAAGTGTAATAAACTTTTCATAAGACATTTCAAAGTGATACATTTCAGTTCAAACCGTAAGTCTGTAGCATTATTAGTTTCTGAGATATCATCAAAAATCGTTTTCAGAATCTGAAAAACACAATTTTTTTTGAAAAATTATTTTTCTCAATTTTGTTTTTAGAGGTGAATTTAGTACTAAAGAGCGTTTTGCATCACTTTATTTCAAAACTGCAACTTTCTATCTCAATTGGAACTCGAGTTACAAACTTTTATATTCTTTATATTAGCTACAATGCTATAGACTTCGGTAAGAAAAGACTAAAATTTTCAAAAACTGAAAAAGTTTTATTTTTTGCGACTAAAGTGTAATAAACTTTTCATAAGACATTTCAAAGTGATACATTTCAGTTCAAACCGTAAGTCTGTAGCATTATTAGTTTCTGAGATATCATTAAAAATCGTTTTCAGAATCTCAAAAACCCAATTTTTTTTGAAAAATTATTTTTCTCAATTTTGTTTCTAGAGGTAAATTAAGTACTAAAGAGCGTTTTGCATCACTTTATTTCAAAACTGCAACTTTCCATCTAAAATAGAACTCGAGTTACAAACTTTTTTCTTCTTCATATGGGCTACAATGCTATAGACTTCGGTAAGAAAATACGAAAATTCTCAAAAACTGAGAAAGTTTTATTTTTTGCGACTAAAGTGTAATAAACTTTTCATAAGACATTTCAAAGTGATACATTTCAGTTCAAACCGTAAGTCTGTAGCATTATTAGTTTCTGAGATATCATCAAAAATCGTTTTCAGAATCTGAAAAACACAATTTTTTTTGAAAAATTATTTTTCTCAATTTTGTTTTTAGAGGTGAATTTAGTACTAAAGAGCGTTTTGCATCACTTTATTTCAAAACCGCAACTTTCCATCTAAATTAGAACTCGAGTTACAAACTTTTTTTTTCTTCATATGGGCTACAATGCTATAGACTTTGGTAAGAAAATACGAAAATTCTCAAAAACTGAGAAAGTTTTATTTTTTGCGACTAAAATGTAATAAACTTTTCATAAGACATTTCAAAGTGATACATTTCAGTGTAAACCGTAAGTCTGTAGCATTATTAGTTTCTGAGATATCATCAAAAATCGTTTTCAGAATCTGAAAAACAAAATTTTTTTTAAAAAATTATTTTTCTCAATTTTGTTTCTAGAGGTGAATTTAGTACTAAAGAGCGTTTTGCATCACTTTATTTCAAAACCGCAATGTTCCATCTCAATTAGAACTCGAGTTACAAACTTTTTTCTTCTTCATATGGCCTACAATGCTATAGACTTCGGTAAAAAAATACGAAAATTCTCAAAAACTGAGAAAGTTTTATTTTTTCCGACTAAAGTGTAATAAACTTTTCATAAGACATTTCAAAGTGATACATTTCAGTTCAAACCGTAAGTCTGTAGCATTATTAGTTTCTGAGATATCATCAAAAATTGTTTTCAGAATCTCAAAAACACAATTTTTTTTTTTAAATTATTTTTCTCAATTTTGTTTCTAGAGGTAAATTAAGTACTAAAGAGCGTTTTGCATCACTTTATTTCAAAACCGCAACTTTCCATCTAAATTAGAACTCGAGTTACAAACTTTTTTCTTCTTCATATGGGCTACAATGCTATAGACTTCGGTAAGAAAATACGAAAATTCTCAAAAACTGAGAAAGTTTTATTTTTTGCGACTAAAGTGTAATAAACTTTTCATAAGACATTTCAAAGTGATACATTTCAGTTCAAACCGTAAGTCTGTAGCATTATTAGTTTCTGAGATATCATCAAAAATCATTTTCAGAATCTGAAAAACACAATTTTTTTTGAAAAATTATTTTTCTCAATTTTGTTTCTAGAGGTGAATTTAGTACTAAAGAGCGTTTTGCATCACTTTATTTCAAAACCGTAACTTTCCATCTAAATTAGAACTCGAGTTACAAACTTTTTTTTTCTTCATATGGGCTACAATGCTATAGACTTCGGTAAAAAAATACGAAAATTCTCAAAAACTGAGAAAGTTTAATTTTTTCCGACTAAAGTGTAATAAACTTTTCATAAGACATTTCAAAGTGATACATTTCAGTTCAAACCGTAAGTCTGTAGCATTATTAGTTTCTGAGATATCATCAAAAATCGTTTTCAGAATCTCAAAAACACAATTTTTTTTTTAAAATTATTTTTCTCAATTTTGTTTCTAGAGGTAAATTAAGTACTAAAGAGCGTTTTGCATCACTTTATTTCAAAACCGCAACTTTTCATCTAAATTAGAACTCGAGTTACAAACTTTTTTCTTCTTCATATGGGCTACAATGCTATAGACTTCGGTAAGAAAATACGAAAATTCTCAAAAACTGAGAAAGTTTTATTTTTTGCGACTAAAGTGTAATAAACTTTTCATAAGACATTTCAAAGTGATACATTTCAGTTCAAACCGTAAGTCTGTAGCATTATTAGTTTCTGAGATATCATCAAAAATCGTTTTCAGAATCTGAAAAACACAATTTTTTTTGAAAAATTATTTTTCTCAATTTTGTTTTTAGAGGTGAATTTAGTACTAAAGAGCGTTTTGCATCACTTTATTTCAAAACTGCAACTTTCTATCTCAATTGGAACTCGAGTTACAAACTTTTATATTCTTTATATTAGCTACAATGCTATAGACTTCGGTAAGAAAAGACTAAAATTTTCAAAAACTGAAAAAGTTTTATTTTTTGCGACTAAAGTGTAATAAACTTTTCATAAGACATTTCAAAGTGATACATTTCAGTTCAAACCGTAAGTCTGTAGCATTATTAGTTTCTGAGATATCATCAAAAATCGTTTTCAGAATCTGAAAAACACAATTTTTTTTGAAAAATTATTTTTCTCAATTTTGTTTTTAGAGGTGAATTTAGTACTAAAGAGCGTTTTGCATCACTTTATTTCAAAACCGCAACTTTCCATCTAAATTAGAACTCGAGTTACAAACTTTTTTTTTCTTCATATGGGCTACAATGCTATAGACTTTGGTAAGAAAATACGAAAATTCTCAAAAACTGAGAAAGTTTTATTTTTTGCGACTAAAATGTAATAAACTTTTCATAAGACATTTCAAAGTGATACATTTCAGTGTAAACCGTAAGTCTGTAGCATTATTAGTTTCTGAGATATCATCAAAAATCGTTTTCAGAATCTGAAAAACAAAATTTTTTTTAAAAAATTGTTTTTCTCAATTTTGTTTCTAGAGGTGAATTTAGTACTAAAGAGCGTTTTGCATCACTTTATTTCAAAACCGCAATGTTCCATCTCAATAAGAACTCGAGTTACAAACTTTTTCTTCTTCATATGGGCTACAATGCTATAGACTTCGGTAAGAAAATACGAAAATTCTCAAAAACTGAGAAAGTTTTATTTTTTGCGACTAAAGTGTAATAAACTTTTCATAAGACATTTCAAAGTGATACATTTCAGTTCAAACCGTAAGTCTGTAGCATTATTAGTTTCTGAGATATCATCAAAAATCGTTTTCAGAATCTGAAAAACACAATTTTTTTTGAAAAATTATTTTTCTCAATTTTGTTTTTAGAGGTGAATTTAGTACTAAAGAGCGTTTTGCATCACTTTATTTCAAAACCGCAACTTTCCATCTAAATTAGAACTCGAGTTACAAACTTTTTTTTTCTTCATATGGGCTACAATGCTATAGACTTTGGTAAGAAAATACGAAAATTCTCAAAAACTGAGAAAGTTTTATTTTTTGCGACTAAAATGTAATAAACTTTTCATAAGACATTTCAAAGTGATACATTTCAGTGTAAACCGTAAGTCTGTAGCATTATTAGTTTCTGAGATATCATCAAAAATCGTTTTCAGAATCAGAAAAACAAAATTTTTTTTAAAAAATTATTTTTCTCAATTTTGTTTCTAGAGGTGAATTTAGTACTAAAGAGCGTTTTGCATCACTTTATTTCAAAACCGCAATGTTCCATCTCAATTAGAACTCGAGTTACAAACTTTTTTCTTCTTCATATGGCCTACAATGCTATAGACTTCGGTAAAAAAATACGAAAATTCTCAAAAACTGAGAAAGTTTTATTTTTTCCGACTAAAGTGTAATAAACTTTTCATAAGACATTTCAAAGTGATACATTTCAGTTCAAACCGTAAGTCTGTAGCATTATTAGTTTCTGAGATATCATCAAAAATTGTTTTCAGAATCTCAAAAACACAATTTTTTTTTTAAAATTATTTTTCTCAATTTTGTTTCTAGAGGTAAATTAAGTACTAAAGAGCGTTTTGCATCACTTTATTTCAAAACCGCAACTTTCCATCTAAATTAGAACTCGAGTTACAAACTTTTTTCTTCTTCATATGGGCTACAATGCTATAGACTTCGGTAAGAAAATACGAAAATTCTCAAAAACTGAGAAAGTTTTATTTTTTGCGACTAAAGTGTAATAAACTTTTCATAAGACATTTCAAAGTGATACATTTCAGTTCAAACCGTAAGTCTGTAGCATTATTAGTTTCTGAGATATCATCAAAAATCATTTTCAGAATCTGAAAAACACAATTTTTTTTGAAAAATTATTTTTCTCAATTTTGTTTCTAGAGGTGAATTTAGTACTAAAGAGCGTTTTGCATCACTTTATTTCAAAACCGTAACTTTCCATCTAAATTAGAACTCGAGTTACAAACTTTTTTTTTCTTCATATGGGCTACAATGCTATAGACTTCGGTAAAAAAATACGAAAATTCTCAAAAACTGAGAAAGTTTAATTTTTTCCGACTAAAGTGTAATAAACTTTTCATAAGACATTTCAAAGTGATACATTTCAGTTCAAACCGTAAGTCTGTAGCATTATTAGTTTCTGAGATATCATCAAAAATCGTTTTCAGAATCTGAAAAACACAATTTTTTTTGAAAAATTATTTTTCTCAATTTTGTTTTTAGAGGTGAATTTAGTACTAAAGAGCGTTTTGCATCACTTTATTTCAAAACTGCAACTTTCTATCTCAATTGGAACTCGAGTTACAAACTTTTATATTCTTTATATTAGCTACAATGCTATAGACTTCGGTAAGAAAAGACTAAAATTTTCAAAAACTGAAAAAGTTTTATTTTTTGCGACTAAAGTGTAATAAACTTTTCATAAGACATTTCAAAGTGATACATTTCAGTTCAAACCGTAAGTCTGTAGCATTATTAGTTTCTGAGATATCATCAAAAATCGTTTTCAGAATCTGAAAAACACAATTTTTTTTGAAAAATTATTTTTCTCAATTTTGTTTTTAGAGGTGAATTTAGTACTAAAGAGCGTTTTGCATCACTTTATTTCAAAACCGCAACTTTCCATCTAAATTAGAACTCGAGTTACAAACTTTTTTTTTCTTCATATGGGCTACAATGCTATAGACTTTGGTAAGAAAATACGAAAATTCTCAAAAACTGAGAAAGTTTTATTTTTTGCGACTAAAATGTAATAAACTTTTCATAAGACATTTCAAAGTGATACATTTCAGTGTAAACCGTAAGTCTGTAGCATTATTAGTTTCTGAGATATCATCAAAAATCGTTTTCAGAATCTGAAAAACAAAATTTTTTTTAAAAAATTGTTTTTCTCAATTTTGTTTCTAGAGGTGAATTTAGTACTAAAGAGCGTTTTGCATCACTTTATTTCAAAACCGCAATGTTCCATCTCAATAAGAACTCGAGTTACAAACTTTTTCTTCTTCATATGGGCTACAATGCTATAGACTTCGGTAAAAAAATACGAAAATTCTCAAAAACTGAGAAAGTTTTATTTTTTCCGACTAAAGTGTAATAAACTTTTCATAAGACATTTCAAAGTGATACATTTCAGTTCAAACCGTAAGTCTGTAGCATTATTAGTTTCTGAGATATCATCAAAAATCGTTTTCAGAATCTGAAAAACACAATTTTTTTTGAAAAATTATTTTTCTCAATTTTGTTTTTAGAGGTGAATTTAGTACTAAAGAGCGTTTTGCATCACTTTATTTCAAAACCGCAACTTTCCATCTAAATTAGAACTCGAGTTACAAACTTTTTTTTTCTTCATATGGGCTACAATGCTATAGACTTTGGTAAGAAAATACGAAAATTCTCAAAAACTGAGAAAGTTTTATTTTTTGCGACTAAAATGTAATAAACTTTTCATAAGACATTTCAAAGTGATACATTTCAGTGTAAACCGTAAGTCTGTAGCATTATTAGTTTCTGAGATATCATCAAAAATCGTTTTCAGAATCTGAAAAACAAAATTTTTTTTGAAAAATTATTTTTCTCAATTTTGTTTTTAGAGGTGAATTTAGTACTAAAGAGCGTTTTGCATCACTTTATTTCAAAACTGCAACTTTCTATCTCAATTGGAACTCGAGTTACAAACTTTTATATTCTTTATATTAGCTACAATGCTATAGACTTCGGTAAGAAAAGACTAAAATTTTCAAAAACTGAAAAAGTTTTATTTTTTGCGACTAAAGTGTAATAAACTTTTCATAAGACATTTCAAAGTGATACATTTCAGTTCAAACCGTAAGTCTGTAGCATTATTAGTTTCTGAGATATCATTAAAAATCGTTTTCAGAATCTCAAAAACCCAATTTTTTTTGAAAAATTATTTTTCTCAATTTTGTTTCTAGAGGTAAATTAAGTACTAAAGAGCGTTTTGCATCACTTTATTTCAAAACTGCAACTTTCCATCTAAAATAGAACTCGAGTTACAAACTTTTTTCTTCTTCATATGGGCTACAATGCTATAGACTTCGGTAAGAAAATACGAAAATTCTCAAAAACTGAGAAAGTTTTATTTTTTGCGACTAAAGTGTAATAAACTTTTCATAAGACATTTCAAAGTGATACATTTCAGTTCAAACCGTAAGTCTGTAGCATTATTAGTTTCTGAGATATCATCAAAAATCGTTTTCAGAATCTGAAAAACACAATTTTTTTTGAAAAATTATTTTTCTCAATTTTGTTTTTAGAGGTGAATTTAGTACTAAAGAGCGTTTTGCATCACTTTATTTCAAAACCGCAACTTTCCATCTAAATTAGAACTCGAGTTACAAACTTTTTTTTTCTTCATATGGGCTACAATGCTATAGACTTTGGTAAGAAAATACGAAAATTCTCAAAAACTGAGAAAGTTTTATTTTTTGCGACTAAAATGTAATAAACTTTTCATAAGACATTTCAAAGTGATACATTTCAGTGTAAACCGTAAGTCTGTAGCATTATTAGTTTCTGAGATATCATCAAAAATCGTTTTCAGAATCTGAAAAACAAAATTTTTTTTAAAAAATTATTTTTCTCAATTTTGTTTCTAGAGGTGAATTTAGTACTAAAGAGCGTTTTGCATCACTTTATTTCAAAACCGCAATGTTCCATCTCAATTAGAACTCGAGTTACAAACTTTTTTCTTCTTCATATGGCCTACAATGCTATAGACTTCGGTAAAAAAATACGAAAATTCTCAAAAACTGAGAAAGTTTTATTTTTTCCGACTAAAGTGTAATAAACTTTTCATAAGACATTTCAAAGTGATACATTTCAGTTCAAACCGTAAGTCTGTAGCATTATTAGTTTCTGAGATATCATCAAAAATTGTTTTCAGAATCTCAAAAACACAATTTTTTTTTTAAAATTATTTTTCTCAATTTTGTTTCTAGAGGTAAATTAAGTACTAAAGAGCGTTTTGCATCACTTTATTTCAAAACCGCAACTTTCCATCTAAATTAGAACTCGAGTTACAAACTTTTTTCTTCTTCATATGGGCTACAATGCTATAGACTTCGGTAAGAAAATACGAAAATTCTCAAAAACTGAGAAAGTTTTATTTTTTGCGACTAAAGTGTAATAAACTTTTCATAAGACATTTCAAAGTGATACATTTCAGTTCAAACCGTAAGTCTGTAGCATTATTAGTTTCTGAGATATCATCAAAAATCATTTTCAGAATCTGAAAAACACAATTTTTTTTGAAAAATTATTTTTCTCAATTTTGTTTCTAGAGGTGAATTTAGTACTAAAGAGCGTTTTGCATCACTTTATTTCAAAACCGTAACTTTCCATCTAAATTAGAACTCGAGTTACAAACTTTTTTTTTCTTCATATGGGCTACAATGCTATAGACTTCGGTAAAAAAATACGAAAATTCTCAAAAACTGAGAAAGTTTAATTTTTTCCGACTAAAGTGTAATAAACTTTTCATAAGACATTTCAAAGTGATACATTTCAGTTCAAACCGTAAGTCTGTAGCATTATTAGTTTCTGAGATATCATCAAAAATCGTTTTCAGAATCTCAAAAACACAATTTTTTTTTTAAAATTATTTTTCTCAATTTTGTTTCTAGAGGTAAATTAAGTACTAAAGAGCGTTTTGCATCACTTTATTTCAAAACCGCAACTTTTCATCTAAATTAGAACTCGAGTTACAAACTTTTTTCTTCTTCATATGGGCTACAATGCTATAGACTTCGGTAAGAAAATACGAAAATTCTCAAAAACTGAGAAAGTTTTATTTTTTGCGACTAAAGTGTAATAAACTTTTCATAAGACATTTCAAAGTGATACATTTCAGTTCAAACCGTAAGTCTGTAGCATTATTAGTTTCTGAGATATCATCAAAAATCGTTTTCAGAATCTGAAAAACACAATTTTTTTTGAAAAATTATTTTTCTCAATTTTGTTTTTAGAGGTGAATTTAGTACTAAAGAGCGTTTTGCATCACTTTATTTCAAAACTGCAACTTTCTATCTCAATTGGAACTCGAGTTACAAACTTTTATATTCTTTATATTAGCTACAATGCTATAGACTTCGGTAAGAAAAGACTAAAATTTTCAAAAACTGAAAAAGTTTTATTTTTTGCGACTAAAGTGTAATAAACTTTTCATAAGACATTTCAAAGTGATACATTTCAGTTCAAACCGTAAGTCTGTAGCATTATTAGTTTCTGAGATATCATCAAAAATCGTTTTCAGAATCTGAAAAACACAATTTTTTTTGAAAAATTATTTTTCTCAATTTTGTTTTTAGAGGTGAATTTAGTACTAAAGAGCGTTTTGCATCACTTTATTTCAAAACCGCAACTTTCCATCTAAATTAGAACTCGAGTTACAAACTTTTTTTTTCTTCATATGGGCTACAATGCTATAGACTTTGGTAAGAAAATACGAAAATTCTCAAAAACTGAGAAAGTTTTATTTTTTGCGACTAAAATGTAATAAACTTTTCATAAGACATTTCAAAGTGATACATTTCAGTGTAAACCGTAAGTCTGTAGCATTATTAGTTTCTGAGATATCATCAAAAATCGTTTTCAGAATCTGAAAAACAAAATTTTTTTTAAAAAATTGTTTTTCTCAATTTTGTTTCTAGAGGTGAATTTAGTACTAAAGAGCGTTTTGCATCACTTTATTTCAAAACCGCAATGTTCCATCTCAATAAGAACTCGAGTTACAAACTTTTTCTTCTTCATATGGGCTACAATGCTATAGACTTCGGTAAAAAAATACGAAAATTCTCAAAAACTGAGAAAGTTTTATTTTTTCCGACTAAAGTGTAATAAACTTTTCATAAGACATTTCAAAGTGATACATTTCAGTTCAAACCGTAAGTCTGTAGCATTATTAGTTTCTGAGATATCATCAAAAATCGTTTTCAGAATCTGAAAAACACAATTTTTTTTGAAAAATTATTTTTCTCAATTTTGTTTTTAGAGGTGAATTTAGTACTAAAGAGCGTTTTGCATCACTTTATTTCAAAACCGCAACTTTCCATCTAAATTAGAACTCGAGTTACAAACTTTTTTTTTCTTCATATGGGCTACAATGCTATAGACTTTGGTAAGAAAATACGAAAATTCTCAAAAACTGAGAAAGTTTTATTTTTTGCGACTAAAATGTAATAAACTTTTCATAAGACATTTCAAAGTGATACATTTCAGTGTAAACCGTAAGTCTGTAGCATTATTAGTTTCTGAGATATCATCAAAAATCGTTTTCAGAATCTGAAAAACAAAATTTTTTTTAAAAAATTATTTTTCTCAATTTTGTTTCTAGAGGTGAATTTAGTACTAAAGAGCGTTTTGCATCACTTTATTTCAAAACCGCAATGTTCCATCTCAATTAGAACTCGAGTTACAAACTTTTTTCTTCTTCATATGGGCTACAATGCTATAGACTTCGGTAAAAAAATACGAAAATTCTCAAAAACTGAGAAAGTTTTATTTTTTCCGACTAAAGTGTAATAAACTTTTCATAAGACATTTCAAAGTGATACATTTCAGTTCAAACCGTAAGTCTGTAGCATTATTAGTTTCTGAGATATCATCAAAAAACGTTTTCAGAATCTCAAAAACACAATTTTTTTTTAAAATTATTTTTCTCAATTTTGTTTCCAGAGGTAAATTAAGTACTAAAGAGTGTTTTGCATCACTTTATTTCAAAACCGCAACTTTCCATCTAAATTAGAACTCGAGTTACAAACTTTTTTCTTCTTCATATGGGCTACAATGCTATAGACTTCGGTAAGAAAATACGAAAATTCTCAAAAACTGAGAAAGTTTTATTTTTTGCGACTAAAGTGTAATAAACTTTTCATAAGACATTTCAAAGTGATACATTTCAGTTCAAACCGTAAGTCTGTAGCATTATTAGTTTCTGAGATATCATCAAAAATCGTTCTCAGAATCTGAAAAACACAATTTTTTTGGAAAATTTTTTTTTCTCAATTTTTTTTTTTGAGGTGAATTTAAAACTATAGAACGTTTTGCATCACTTTATTTCAAAACTGCAACTTTCTATCTCAATTGGAACTCGAGTTACAAACTTTTATATTCTTTATATTAGCTACAATGCTATAGACTTCGGTAAGAAAATACGAAAATTCTCAAAAACTGAGAAAGTTTTATTTTTTGCGACTAAAGTGTAATAAACTTTTCATAAGACATTTCAAAGTGATACATTTCAGTTCAAAAGCGTAAGTCTGTAGCAATATTAGTTTCTGAGATATCATCAAAAATCGTTTTCAGAATCTGAAAAACACAATTTTTTTTGAAAAATTATTTTTCTCAATTTTGTTTCTAGAGGTGAATTTAGTACTAAAGAGCGTTTTGCATCACTTTATTTCAAAACCGCAATGTTCCATCTCAATTAGAACTCGAGTTACAAACTTTTTTCTTCTTCATATGGGCTACAATGCTATAGACTTCGGTAAGAAAATACGAAAATTCTCAAAAACTGAGAAAGTTTTATTTTTTGCGACTAAAGTGTAATAAACTTTTCATAAGACATTTCAAAGTAATACATTTCAGTTCAAACCGTAAGTCTGTAGCATCATTAGTTTCTGAGATATCATCAAAAATCGTTTTCAGAATCTGAAAAACACAATTTTTTTGGAATTTTTTTTTCTCAATTTTGTTTCTAGAGGTGAATTTAGTACTATAGAATGTTTTGCATTACTTTATTTCAAAACTGCAACTTTCTATCTCAATTGGAACTCAAGTTACAAACTTTTTTTTTCTTCATATGGGCTACAATGCTATAGACTTCGGTAAGAAAATACGAAAATTCTCAAAAACTGAGAAAGTTTTATTTTTTGCGACTAAAGTGTAATAAACTTTTCATAAGACATTTCAAAGTGATACATTTCAGTTCAAACCGTAAGTCTGTAGCATTATTAGTTTCTGAGATATCATCAAAAATCTTTTTCAGAATGTGAAAAACGCAATTTTTTTGGAAAATTTTTTTTTCTCAATTTTTTTTCTAGAGGTGAATTTAAAACTATAGAACGTTTTGCATCACTTTACTTCAAAACTGCAACTTTCTATCTCAATTGGAACTCGAGTTACAAACTTTTATATTCTTTATATTAGCTACAATGCTATAGACTTCGGTAAGAAAAGACTAAAATTTTCAAAGACTGAAAAAGTTTTATTTTTTGCGACTTAAGTGTAATAAACTTTTCATAAGACATTTCAAAGTGATACATTTCAGTTCAAACCGTAAGTCTGTAGCATTATTAGTTTCTGAGATATCATCAAAAATCGTTTTCAGAATCTGAAAAACACAAATTTTTTTGAAAAATTATTTTTCTCAATTTTGTTTTTAGAGGTGAATTTAGTACTAAAAAGCGTTTTGCATCACTTTATTTCAAAACCGCAACTTTCCATCTAAATTAGAACTCGAGTTACAAACTTTTTTTTTTCTTCATATGGGCTACAATGCTATAGACTTCGGTAAGAAAATACGAAAATTCTCAAAAACTGAGAAAGTTTTATTTTTTGCGACTAAAATGTAATAAACTTTTCATAAGACATTTCAAAGTGATACATTTCAGTTTAAACCGTAAGTCTGTAGCATTATTAGTTTCTGAGATATCATCAAAAATCGTTTTCAGAATCTGAAAAACACAATTTTTTTTGAAAAATTATTTTTCTCAATTTTGTTTTTAGAGGTGAATTTAGTACTATAGAATGTTTTGTATCTCTATATTTTAAAACCGCTACTTTCTATCTCAATTGGAACTCGAGTTACAAACTTTTTTTCTTTATATGGGCTACAATGCTATAGACTTCGGTAAGAAAATACTAAATTCTAAAAAAGTAAAAAAGTTTTATTTTTTGCGACTAAAGTGTAATAAACTTTTCATAAGACAATTCAAAGAGATGCATTTTATTTCGAAATGCAAGTCTGTAGCATTATTAGTTTCTGAGATATCATCAAAAATCGTGACGCTATCAATGACTACTATTTTGATTTTAGTAGTTTATGAAGTAGATAAGTGACGCCATCACTGACTACCAACTTGATTTTGGTGTTGTATGAAGTAGATAAGTGACTTTATCATTGACTATCAACTAGACTTTAGTTGTGTATGAAGTAGATATGTGACGTCATCACTGACTATCAATTTAACTTCAGTAATGTATGAAGTAGATAAGTGACGTCATCACTGACTATTAACTTGACTTTAGTTGTGTATTAAGTAGATATGTGACGTCATCACTGACTATCAACTTGACTTTAGTATTATATGAAGTCGATAAGTTATGTCATAATTGTTTTTAAACTTGACTTTAGTAGTGTATGAAGTACATATATGACGTTATCACTAACTATCATCTTGACTTTAGTAGTTTATGAAGGAGATAAGTTACGCCATCACTGACTATCAACTCGACTTTAGTAGTGTATGGAAAAGATAAGTGAAGTCATCACTGACTATAAACTTGACTTTAGTGGTATATGAAGTAGATAAGTGACGCAATCACTATCCACTTGACTTTAGTAGTATATGAAGTAGAAATGCATCGTCATCACTAAATATTAATTTGACTTTATTAGTGTATGAAGTAGAAAAGTGACGTCATCACTGACTATCAATTTGAGTTTACTTCTGTATGAAGTAGATAAGTGACGTCATCACTGACTATCAATTTGTCTTTAGTAGTGTATGAAGTAGATATGTGACGTCATCACTGACTATCATCTTGACTTTAGTAGTGTATGACGTAGATATCAGACGTCATCACTGACTATCAACTTGACTTAAGTTATGTAAGTAGTAGATAAGTGACGCCATCACTGACTTCCGACTTTATTTTATTACTGATGAAGTAGATAGGTGACGTCATCACTGACTATCAACTTGACTTTTAGAGTGTATGAAGTAGATAAGTGACGTCATCACTTATTATCAACTTGACTTTAGTTGTGTATGAAGTAGATAAGTAGCGTTATTACTAAATTTCATCTAGACTTTTGTAGTGTATGAAGTAGATAATTGACGTCATCACTGAAAATCAACTTGACTTTAGTAGTGTATAGAGTAGATAAGTGACGTCATCACTAACTAATAACTTGTCCTTAGTAGTGTATGAAGCATATATGTGACGTCATCACTGACTTTTAACTTGACTTTAGTATTTAATGAAGTCGATAAGTTACGTCATAATTGTTTTTCAACTTGACTTTAGTTGTGTATGAAGTAGAGAAGTGACGTCATAACTGTTTATCAACTTGACATTAATAGTGTATGAAGTAGATAAGTGACGTTATTACTGACAATCAACTTAACTTTAGTTATGTATGTAGTAGATAAGTGACACCATCACTGACTTCCATCTCGATTTTAGTATTGATGAAGTAGATAAGTAAAGTCATCACTGACTATCAACTTGACTTAAGTTGTTTACGTAGTAAATATGTGACGTCATCTCTGACTATCAACTTGACTTTAGTAGTATATGAAGTAGAGAAGTGACGTCATCACTGATTATCAACTTGACTTTAGTTGTGTATGAAGTAGATAAGTGACGTTATTACTAAATATCATCTTGATTTTTGTGGTGAATGATATAGAAAATTGACGTCAACACTGACTATCAACTTGACTTTAGTAGTGTATTGAGTAGATAAGTGACGTCATCACTGACTATTATCTTGACTTTAGTTGTTTATTAAGTAGAAATGTGACTTAATCAGTGACTATCATCTAGACTTAAGTTGTGTATCAAGTAGATAAGTGACGTCATCACTAACTATCAACTTGTCTTTAGTAGTGTATGAAGCATATATGTGACGTCATCACTGACTATCATCTCGACTTTAGTTATGTATGTAGTAGATAAGTGACGCCATCACTGACTTCCAACTTTTTTTTTGTATTGATGAAGTAGATAAGTGACGTCATCATTGACTATCAACCTGACTTTAGTTATATATGTAGTAGATATGTGACGTCATCACTGACTATCTACTTGACTTTAGTTGTGTATAAAGTAGAGAAGTGACGTCATAACTGTTTATCAACTTGACATTAATAGTGTATGAAGTAGATAAGTGACGTTATTACTGACAATCAACTTAACTTTAGTTATGTATGTAGTAGATAAGTGACACCATCACTGACTTCCATCTCGATTTTAGTATTGATGAAGTAGATAAGTGAAGTCATCACTGACTATCAACTTGACTTAAGTTGTTTACGTAGTAAATATGTGACGTCATCTCTGACTATCAACTTGACTTTAGTAGTAAATGAAGTAGAGAAGTGACGTCATCACTGATTATCAACTTGACTTTAGTTGTGTATGAAGTAGATAAGTGACGTTATTACTAAATATCATCTTGACTTTTGTGGTGAATGATATAGAAAATTGACGTCAACACTGACTATCAACTTGACTTTAGTAGTGTATTGAGTAGATAAGTGACGTCATCACTGACTATTATCTTGACTTTAGTTGTTTATTAAGTAGAAATGTGACTTAATCAGTGACTATCATCTAGACTTAAGTTGTGTATAAAGTAGATAAGTGACACCATCACTGACTTCCATCTCGATTTTAGTATTGATGAAGTAGATAAGTGAAGTCGTCACTGACTATCAACTTGACTTAAGTTGTTTACGTAGTAAATATATGACGTCATCTCTGACTATCAACTTGACTTTAGTAGTAAATGAAGTAGAGAAGTGACGTCATCACTAACTATCAACTTGTCTTTAGTAGTGTATGAAGCATATATGTGACGTCATCACTGACTATCATCTTGACTTTAGTTATGTATGTAGTAGATAAGTGACGCCATCACTGTCTTCCAACTTTATTTTTGTATTGATGAAGTAGATAAGTGACGTCATCATTGACTATCAACCTGACTTTAGTTATATATGTAGTAGATATGTGACGTCATCACTGACTATCTACTTGACTTTAGGAGTGTATGGAGTAGATAAGTGACGTTATTACTAAATTTTATCTTGACTTTTGTAGTGAATGAAGTAGATATGTGACATCATCACTGACTATCAACTTGATTTTAGTATTTAATGACGTCGATAAGCTACGTCATAATTGTTTTTCAACTTGACTTTAGTTTTGTATGAAGTAGAGAAGTGACGTCATAACAGTTTATTAACTTGACTTTAGTAGTATTTGAAGTAGATAAGTGACGTCATTACTGACTATAAACTTAACTTTAGTTATGTATGTAGTAGATAAGTGACGCCATCACTGACTTCCATCTTGAGTTTAGTATTGAAGCAGTAGATAAGTGACGTCATCAATGACTATCAACTTGACTTTAGTTGTTTACGTAGTAGATATGTGACGTCATCACTGACTATTAACATGACTTTAGTAGTGTATGTAGCATTCTTAGTTTCTGAGATATCATCAAAAATCGTTTTCAGAATCTGAAAAACACAATTTTTTTTTAAAAATTATTTTTCTCAGTTTTGTTTCTAGAGGTGAATTTAAAACTATAGAGCGTTTTGCATCACTTTATTTCCGAACCACAACTTTCCATCTCAATTAGAAATCGAGTTACAAACTTTTTTCTTCTTCATATGGGCTACAATGCTATAGACTTCGGTAAGAAAATACGAAAATTCTCAAAAACTGAGAAAGTTTTATTTTTTGCAACTAAAGTGTAATAAACTTTTCATCAGACATTTCAAAATGATACATTTCAGTTCAAACCGTAAGTCTGTAGCATTATTAGTTTCTGAGATATCATCAAAAATCGTTTTCAGAATCTGAAAAACACAATTTTTTTGGAAAAATTATTTTTCTCAATTTTGTTTTTAGAGGTGAATTTAGTACTAAAAAGCGTTTTGCATCACTTTATTTCAAATCCGCAACTTTCCATCTAAATTAGAACTCGAGTTACAAACTTTTTTTTTCTTCATATGGGCTACAATGCTATAGACTTCGGTAAGAAAATACGAAAATTCTCAAAAACTGAGAAAGTTTTATTTTTTGCGACTAAAATGTAATAAACTTTTCATAAGACATTTCAAAGTGATACATTTCAGTTTAAACCGTAAGTCTGTAGCATTATTAGTTTCTGAGATATCATCAAAAATCGTTTTCAGAATCTGAAAAACACAATTTTTTTTGAAAAATTATTTTTCTCAATTTTGTTTTTAGAGGTGAATTTAGTACTATAGAATGTTTTGTATCTCTATATTTTAAAACCGCTACTTTCTATCTCAATTGGAACTCGAGTTACAAACTTTTTTTCTTTATATGGGCTACAATGCTATAGACTTCGGTAAGAAAATACTAAATTCTAAAAAAGTAAAAAAGTTTTATTTTTTGCGACTAAAGTGTAATAAACTTTTCATAAGACAATTCAAAGAGATGCATTTTATTTCGAAATGCAAGTCTGTAGCATTATTAGTTTCTGAGATATCATCAAAAATCGTGACGCTATCAATGACTACTATTTTGATTTTAGTAGTTTATGAAGTAGATAAGTGACGCCATCACTGACTACCAACTTGATTTTGGTGTTGTATGAAGTAGATAAGTGACTTTATCATTGACTATCAACTAGACTTTAGTTGTGTATGAAGTAGATATGTGACGTCATCACTGACTATCAATTTAACTTCAGTAATGTATGAAGTAGATAAGTGACGTCATCACTGACTATTAACTTGACTTTAGTTGTGTATTAAGTAGATATGTGACGTCATCACTGACTATCAACTTGACTTTAGTATTATATGAAGTCGATAAGTTATGTCATAATTGTTTTTAAACTTGACTTTAGTAGTGTATGAAGTACATATATGACGTTATCACTAACTATCATCTTGACTTTAGTAGTTTATGAAGGAGATAAGTTACGCCATCACTGACTATCAACTCGACTTTAGTAGTGTATGGAAAAGATAAGTGAAGTCATCACTGACTATCAACTTGACTTTAGTGGTATATGAAGTAGATAAGTGACGCAATCACTATCCACTTGACTTTAGTAGTATATGAAGTAGAAATGCATCGTCATCACTAAATATTAATTTGACTTTATTAGTGTATGAAGTAGAAAAGTGACGTCATCACTGACTATCAATTTGAGTTTACTTCTGTATGAAGTAGATAAGTGACGTCATCACTGACTATCAATTTGTCTTTAGTAGTGTATGAAGTAGATATGTGACGTCATCACTGACTATCATCTTGACTTTAGTAGTGTATGACGTAGATATCAGACGTCATCACTGACTATCAACTTGACTTAAGTTATGTAAGTAGTAGATAAGTGACGCCATCACTGACTTCCGACTTTATTTTATTACTGATGAAGTAGATAGGTGACGTCATCACTGACTATCAACTTGACTTTTAGAGTGTATGAAGTAGATAAGTGACGTCATCACTTATTATCAACTTGACTTTAGTTGTGTATGAAGTAGATAAGTAGCGTTATTACTAAATTTCATCTAGACTTTTGTAGTGTATGAAGTAGATAATTGACGTCATCACTGAAAATCAACTTGACTTTAGTAGTGTATAGAGTAGATAAGTGACGTCATCACTAACTAATAACTTGTCCTTAGTAGTGTATGAAGCATATATGTGACGTCATCACTGACTTTTAACTTGACTTTAGTATTTAATGAAGTCGATAAGTTACGTCATAATTGTTTTTCAACTTGACTTTAGTTGTGTATGAAGTAGAGAAGTGACGTCATAACTGTTTATCAACTTGACATTAATAGTGTATGAAGTAGATAAGTGACGTTATTACTGACAATCAACTTAACTTTAGTTATGTATGTAGTAGATAAGTGACACCATCACTGACTTCCATCTCGATTTTAGTATTGATGAAGTAGATAAGTGAAGTCATCACTTATCTTATCACTTATCAACTTGACTTAAGTTGTTTACGTAGTAAATATGTGACGTCATCTCTGACTATCAACTTGACTTTAGTAGTAAATGAAGTAGAGAAGTGACGTCATCACTGATTATCAACTTGACTTTAGTTGTGTATGAAGTAGATAAGTGACGTTATTACTAAATATCATCTTGACTTTTGTGGTGAATGATATAGAAAATTGACGTCAACACTGACTATCAACTTGACTTTAGTAGTGTATTGAGTAGATAAGTGACGTCATCACTGACTATTATCTTGACTTTAGTTGTTTATTAAGTAGAAATGTGACTTAATCAGTGACTATCATCTAGACTTAAGTTGTGTATCAAGTAGATAAGTGACGTCATCACTAACTATCAACTTGTCTTTAGTAGTGTATGAAGCATATATGTGACGTCATCACTGACTATCATCTTGACTTTAGTTATGTATGTAGTAGATAAGTGACGCCATCACTGACTTCCAACTTTTTTTTTGTATTGATGAAGTAGATAAGTGACGTCATCATTGACTATCAACCTGACTTTAGTTATATATGTAGTAGATATGTGACGTCATCACTGACTATCTACTTGACTTTAGTTGTGTATAAAGTAGAGAAGTGACGTCATAACTGTTTATCAACTTGACATTAATAGTGTATGAAGTAGATAAGTGACGTTATTACTGACAATCAACTTAACTTTAGTTATGTATGTAGTAGATAAGTGACACCATCACTGACTTCCATCTCGATTTTAGTATTGATGAAGTAGATAAGTGAAGTCGTCACTGACTATCAACTTGACTTAAGTTGTTTACGTAGTAAATATATGACGTCATCTCTGACTATCAACTTGACTTTAGTAGTAAATGAAGTAGAGAAGTGACGTCATCACTAACTATCAACTTGTCTTTAGTAGTGTATGAAGCATATATGTGACGTCATCACTGACTATCATCTTGACTTTAGTTATGTATGTAGTAGATAAGTGACGCCATCACTGTCTTCCAACTTTATTTTTGTATTGATGAAGTAGATAAGTGACGTCATCATTGACTATCAACCTGACTTTAGTTATATATGTAGTAGATATGTGACGTCATCACTGACTATCTACTTGACTTTAGGAGTGTATGGAGTAGATAAGTGACGTTATTACTAAATTTCATCTTGACTTTTGTAGTGAATGAAGTAGATATGTGACATCATCACTGACTATCAACTTGATTTTAGTATTTAATGACGTCGATAAGCTACGTCATAATTGTTTTTCAACTTGACTTTAGTTTTGTATGAAGTAGAGAAGTGACGTCATAACAGTTTATTAACTTGACTTTAGTAGTATTTGAAGTAGATAAGTGACGTCATTACTGACTATAAACTTAACTTTAGTTATGTATGTAGTAGATAAGTGACGCCATCACTGACTTCCATCTTGAGTTTAGTATTGAAGCAGTAGATAAGTGACGTCATCAATGACTATCAACTTGACTTTAGTTGTTTACGTAGTAGATATGTGACGTCATCACTGACTATTAACATGACTTTAGTAGTGTATGTAGCATTATTAGTTTCTGAGATATCATCAAAAATCGTTTTCAGAATCTGAAAAACACAATTTTTTTTTAAAAATTATTTTTCTCAGTTTTGTTTCTAGAGGTGAATTTAAAACTATAGAGCGTTTTGCATCACTTTATTTCCGAAGCACAACTTTCCATCTCAATTAGAAATCGAGTTACAAACTTTTTTCTTCTTCATATGGGCTACAATGCTATAGACTTCGGTAAGAAAATACGAAAATTCTCAAAAACTGAGAAAGTTTTATTTTTTGCAACTAAAGTGTAATAAACTTTTCATCAGACATTTCAAAATGATACATTTCAGTTCAAACCGTAAGTCTGTAGCATTATTAGTTTCTGAGATATCATCAAAAATCGTTTTCAGAATCTGAAAAACACAATTTTTTTTGAAAAATTATTTTTCTCAATTTTGTTTTTAGAGGTGAATTTAGTACTAAAAAGCGTTTTGCATCACTTTATTTCAAAACCGCAACTTTCCATCTAAATTAGAACTCGAGTTACAAACTTTTTTTTTTCTTCATATGGGCTACAATGCTATAGACTTCGGTAAGAAAATACGAAAATTCTCAAAAACTGAGAAAGTTTTATTTTTTGCGACTAAAATGTAATAAACTTTTCATAAGACATTTCAAAGTGATACATTTCAGTTTAAACCGTAAGTCTGTAGCATTATTAGTTTCTGAGATATCATCAAAAATCGTTTTCAGAATCTGAAAAACACAATTTTTTTTGAAAAATTATTTTTCTCAATTTTGTTTTTAGAGGTGAATTTAGTACTATAGAATGTTTTGTATCTCTATATTTTAAAACCGCTACTTTCTATCTCAATTGGAACTCGAGTTACAAACTTTTTTTCTTTATATGGGCTACAATGCTATAGACTTCGGTAAGAAAATACTAAATTCTAAAAAAGTAAAAAAGTTTTATTTTTTGCGACTAAAGTGTAATAAACTTTTAATAAGACAATTCAAAGAGATGCATTTTATTTCGAAATGCAAGTCTGTAGCATTATTAGTTTCTGAGATATCATCAAAAATCGTGACGCTATCAATGACTACTATTTTGATTTTAGTAGTCTATGAAGTAGATAAGTGACGCCATCACTGACTACCAACTTGATTTTGGTGTTGTATGAAGTAGATAAGTGACTTTATCATTGACTATCAACTAGACTTTAGTTGTGTATGAAGTAGATATGTGACGTCATCACTGACTATCAATTTAACTTCAGTAATGTATGAAGTAGATAAGTGACGTCATCACTGACTATTAACTTGACTTTAGTTGTGTATTAAGTAGATATGTGACGTCATCACTGACTATCAACTTGACTTTAGTATTATATGAAGTCGATAAGTTATGTCATAATTGTTTTTAAACTTGACTTTAGTAGTGTATGAAGTACATATATGACGTTATCACTAACTATCATCTTGACTTTAGTAGTTTATGAAGGAGATAAGTTACGCCATCACTGACTATCAACTCGACTTTAGTAGTGTATGGAAAAGATAAGTGAAGTCATCACTGACTATCAACTTGACTTTAGTGGTATATGAAGTAGATAAGTGACGCAATCACTATCCACTTGACTTTAGTAGTATATGAAGTAGAAATGCATCGTCATCACTAAATATTAATTTGACTTTATTAGTGTATGAAGTAGAAAAGTGACGTCATCACTGACTATCAATTTGAGTTTACTTCTGTATGAAGTAGATAAGTGACGTCATCACTGACTATCAATTTGTCTTTAGTAGTGTATGAAGTAGATATGTGACGTCATCACTGACTATCATCTTGACTTTAGTAGTGTATGACGTAGATATCAGACGTCATCACTGACTATCAACTTGACTTAAGTTATGTAAGTAGTAGATAAGTGACGCCATCACTGACTTCCGACTTTATTTTATTACTGATGAAGTAGATAGGTGACGTCATCACTGACTATCAACTTGACTTTTAGAGTGTATGAAGTAGATAAGTGACGCCATCACTTATTATCAACTTGACTTTAGTTGTGTATGAAGTAGATAAGTAGCGTTATTACTAAATTTCATCTAGACTTTTGTAGTGTATGAAGTAGATAATTGACGTCATCACTGAAAATCAACTTGACTTTAGTAGTGTATAGAGTAGATAAGTGACGTCATCACTAACTAATAACTTGTCCTTAGTAGTGTATGAAGCATATATGTGACGTCATCACTGACTTTTAACTTGACTTTAGTATTTAATGAAGTCGATAAGTTACGTCATAATTGTTTTTCAACTTGACTTTAGTTGTGTATGAAGTAGAGAAGTGACGTCATAACTGTTTATCAACTTGACATTAATAGTGTATGAAGTAGATAAGTGACGTTATTACTGACAATCAACTTAACTTTAGTTATGTATGTAGTAGATAAGTGACACCATCACTGACTTCCATCTCGATTTTAGTATTGATGAAGTAGATAAGTGAAGTCATCACTTATCTTATCACTTATCAACTTGACTTAAGTTGTTTACGTAGTAAATATGTGACGTCATCTCTGACTATCAACTTGACTTTAGTAGTAAATGAAGTAGAGAAGTGACGTCATCACTGATTATCAACTTGACTTTAGTTGTGTATGAAGTAGATAAGTGACGTTATTACTAAATATCATCTTGACTTTTGTGGTGAATGATATAGAAAATTGACGTCAACACTGACTATCAACTTGACTTTAGTAGTGTATTGAGTAGATAAGTGACGTCATCACTGACTATTATCTTGACTTTAGTTGTTTATTAAGTAGAAATGTGACTTAATCAGTGACTATCATCTAGACTTAAGTTGTGTATCAAGTAGATAAGTGACGTCATCACTAACTATCAACTTGTCTTTAGTAGTGTATGAAGCATATATGTGACGTCATCACTGACTATCATCTTGACTTTAGTTATGTATGTAGTAGATAAGTGACGCCATCACTGACTTCCAACTTTTTTTTTGTATTGATGAAGTAGATAAGTGACGTCATCATTGACTATCAACCTGACTTTAGTTATATATGTAGTAGATATGTGACGTCATCACTGACTATTTACTTGACTTTAGTTGTGTATAAAGTAGAGAAGTGACGTTATAACTGTTTATCAACTTGACATTAATAGTGTATGAAGTAGATAAGTGACGTTATTACTTCAAATCAACTTAACTTTAGTTATGTATGTAGTAGATAAGTGACACCATCACTGACTTCCATCTCGATTTTAGTATTGATGAAGTAGATAAGTGAAGTCATCACTGACTATCAACTTGACTTAAGTTGTTTACGTAGTAAATATGTGACGTCATCTCTGACTATCAACTTGACTTTAGTAGTAAATGAAGTAGAGAAGTGACGTCATCACTGATTATCAACTTGACTTTAGTTGTGTATGAAGTAGATAAGTGACGTTATTACTAAATATCATCTTGACTTTTGTGGTGAATGATATAGAAAATTGACGTCAACACTGACTATCAACTTGACTTTAGTAGTGTATTGAGTAGATAAGTGACGTCATCACTGACTATTATCTTGACTTTAGTTGTTTATTAAGTAGAAATGTGACTTAATCAGTGACTATCATCTAGACTTAAGTTGTGTATAAAGTAGATAAGTGACACCATCACTGACTTCCATCTCGATTTTAGTATTGATGAAGTAGATAAGTGAAGTCGTCACTGACTATCAACTTGACTTAAGTTGTTTACGTAGTAAATATATGACGTCATCTCTGACTATCAACTTGACTTTAGTAGTAAATGAAGTAGAGAAGTGACGTCATCACTAACTATCAACTTGTCTTTAGTAGTGTATGAAGCATATATGTGACGTCATCACTGACTATCATCTTGACTTTAGTTATGTATGTAGTAGATAAGTGACGCCATCACTGTCTTCCAACTTTATTTTTGTATTGATGAAGTAGATAAGTGACGTCATCATTGACTATCAACCTGACTTTAGTTATATATGTAGTAGATATGTGACGTCATCACTGACTATCTACTTGACTTTAGGAGTGTATGGAGTAGATAAGTGACGTTATTACTAAATTTCATCTTGACTTTTGTAGTGAATGAAGTAGATATGTGACATCATCACTGACTATCAACTTGATTTTAGTATTTAATGACGTCGATAAGCTACGTCATAATTGTTTTTCAACTTGACTTTAGTTTTGTATGAAGTAGAGAAGTGACGTCATAACAGTTTATTAACTTGACTTTAGTAGTATTTGAAGTAGATAAGTGACGTCATTACTGACTATAAACTTAACTTTAGTTGTTTACGTAGTAGATATGTGACGTCATCACTGACTATTAACATGACTTTAGTAGTGTATGTAGCATTATTAGTTTCTGAGATATCATCAAAAATCGTTTTCAGAATCTGAAAAACACAATTTTTTTTTAAAAATTATTTTTCTCAGTTTTGTTTCTAGAGGTGAATTTAAAACTATAGAGCGTTTTGCATCACTTTATTTCCGAACCACAACTTTCCATCTCAATTAGAAATCGAGTTACAAACTTTTTTCTTCTTCATATGGGCTACAATGCTATAGACTTCGGTAAGAAAATACGAAAATTCTCAAAAACTGAGAAAGTTTTATTTTTTGCAACTAAAGTGTAATAAACTTTTCATCAGACATTTCAAAATGATACATTTCAGTTCAAACCGTAAGTCTGTAGCATCATTAGTTTCTGAGATATCATCAAAAATCGTTTTCAGAATTTGAAAAACACAATTTTTTTGGAATTTTTTTTTCTCAATTTTGTTTTTAGAGGTGAATTTAGTACTATAGAATGTTTTGCATCACTTTATTTCAAAACTGCAACTTTCTATCTCAATTGGAACTCAAGTTACAAACTTTTTTTTTCTTCATATGGGCTACAATGCTATAGACTTCGGTAAGAAAATACGAAAATTCTCAAAAACTGAGAAAGTTTTATTTTTTGCGACTAAAGTGTAATAAACTTTTCATAAGACATTTCAAAGTGATACATTTCAGTTCAAACCGTAAGTCCGTAGCATTATTAGTTTCTGAGATATCATCAAAAATCGTTTTCAGAATCTGAAAAACACAATTTTTTTGGAAAAAAATTTTTTCTCAATTTTTTTTCTAGAGGTGAATTTAAAACTATAGAACGTTTTGCATCACTTTATTTCAAAACTGCAACTTTCTATCTCAATTGGAACTCGAGTTACAAACTTTTATATTCTTTATATTAGCTACAATGCTATAGACTTCGGTAAGAAAAGACTAAAATTTTTAAAAACTGAAAAAGTTTTATTTTTTGCGACTTAAGTGTAATAAACTTTTCATAAGACATTTCAAAGTGATACATTTCAGTTCAAACCGTAAGTCTGTAGCATTATTAGTTTCTGAGATATCTTCAAAAATCGTTTTCAGAATCTCAAAAACACAATTTTTTTTGAAAAATTATTTTTCTCAATTTTGTTTCTAGAGGTAAATTAAGTACTAAAGAGCGTTTTGCATCACTTTATTTCAAAACCGCAACTTTCCATCTAAATTAGAACTCGAGTTACAAACTTTTTTCTTCTTCATATGGGCTACAATGCTATAGCCTTCGGTAAGAAAATACGAAAATTCTCAAAAACTGAGAAAGTTTTATTTTTTGCGACTAAAGTGTAATAAACTTTTCATAAGACATTTCAAAGTGATACATTTCAGTTCAAACCGTAAGTCTGTAGCATTATTAGTTTCTGAGATATCATCAAAAATCGTTTTCAGAATCTGAATAAAACAATTTTTTTTGAAAAATTATTTTTCTCAATTTTGTTTTTAGAGGTGAATTTAGTACTAAAGAGCGTTTTGCATCACTTTATTTCAAAACCGCAACTTTCCATCTAAATTAGAACTCGAGTTACAATTTTTTTTCTTCTTCATATGGGCTACAATGCTATAGACTTCGGTAAGAAAATACGAATATTCTCAAAAACTGAGAAAGTTTTATTTTTTGCGACTAAAATGTAATAAACTTTTCATAAGACATTTCAAAGTGATACATTTCAGTGTAATTCGTAAGTCTGTAGCATTATTAGTTTCTGAGATATCATCAAAAATCGTTTTCAGAATCTGAAAAACAAAATTTTTTTTAAAAATTATTTTTCTCAATTTTGTTTCTAGAGGTGAATTTAGTACTATAGAATGTTTTGCATCACTTTATTTCAAAACTGCAATGTTCCATCTCAATTAGAACTCGAGTTACAAACTTTTTTCTTCTTCATATGGGCTACAATGCTATAGACTTCGGTAAGAAAATACGAAAATTCTCAAAAACTGAGAAAGTTTTATTTTTTTGCGACTAAAGTGTAATAAACTTTTCATAAGACATTTCAAAGTGATACATTTCAGTTCAAACCGTAAGTCTGTAGCATCATTAGTTTCTGAGATATCATCAAAAATCGTTTTCAGAATCTGAAAAACACAATTTTTTTGGAATTTTTTTTTCTCAATTTTGTTTCTAGAGGTGAATTTAGTACTATAGAATGTTTTGCATCACTTTATTTCAAAACCGCAACTTTCCATCTAAATTAGAACTCGAGTTACAAACTTTTTTCTTCTTCATATGGGCTACAATGCTATAGACTTCGGTAAGAAAATACGAAAATTTTAAATAACTGAGAAAGTTTTATTTTTTGCGACTAAAGTGTAATAAACTTTTCATAAGACATTTCAAAGTGATACATTTCAGTTCAAACCGTAAGTCCGTAGCATTATTAGTTTCTGAGATATCATCAAAAATCATTTTCAGAATCTAAAAAACACAATTTTTTTGGAAAAAATTTTTTTCTCAATTTTTTTTCTAGAGGTGAATTTAAAACTATAGAACGTTTTGCATCACTTTATTTCAAAACTGCAACTTTCTATCTCAATTGGAACTCGAGTTACAAACTTTTATATTCTTTATATTAGCTACAATGCTATAGACTTCGGTAAGAAAAGACTAAAATTTTCAAAAACTAAAAAAGTTTTGTTTTTTGCGACTTAAGTGTAATAAACTTTTCATAAGACATTTCAAAGTGATACATTTCAGTTCAAACCGTAAGTCTGTAGCATTATTAGTTTCTGAGATATCATCAAAAATCGTTTTCAGAATCTCAAAAACACAATTTTTTTTGAAAAATTATTTTTCTCAATTTTGTTTCTAGAGGTAAATTAAGTACTAAAGAGCTTTTTGCATCACTTTATTTCAAAACCGCAACTTTCCATCTAAATTAGAACTCGAGTTACAAACTTTTTTCTTCTTCATATGGGCTACAATGCTATAGACTTCGGTAAGAAAATACGAAAATTCTCAAAAACTGAGAAAGTTTTATTTTTTGCGACTAAAGTGTAATAAACTTTTCATAAGACATTTCAAAGTGATACATTTCAGTTCAAACCGTAAGTCTGTAGCATTATTAGTTTCTGAGATATCATCAAAAATCGTTTTCAGAATCTGAATAAAACAATTTTTTTTGAAAAATTATTTTTCTCAATTTTGTTTTTAGAGGTGAATTTAGTACTAAAGAGCGTTTTGCATCACTTTATTTCAAAACCGCAACTTTCCATCTAAATTAGAACTCGAGTTACAAACTTTTTTCTTCTTCATATGGGCTACAATGCTATAGACTTCGGTAAGAAAATACGAATATTCTCAAAAACTGAGAAAGTTTTATTTTTTGCGACTAAAATGTAATAAACTTTTCATAAGACATTTCAAAGTGATACATTTCAGTGTAAACCGTAAGTCTGTAGCATTATTAGTTTCTGAGATATCATCAAAAATCGTTTTCAGAATCTGAAAAACAAAATTTTTTTTAAAAATTATTTTTCTCAATTTTGTTTCTAGAGGTGAATTTAGTACTATAGAATGTTTTGCATCACTTTATTTCAAAACCGCAATGTTCCATCTCAATTAGAACTCGAGTTACAAACTTTTTTCTTCTTCATATGGGCTACAATGCTATAGACTTCGGTAAGAAAATACGAAAATTCTCAAAAACTGAGAAAGTTTTATTTTTTTGCGACTAAAGTGTAATAAACTTTTCATAAGACATTTCAAAGTGATACATTTCAGTTCAAACCGTAAGTCTGTAGCATCATTAGTTTCTGAGATATCATCAAAAATCGTTTTCAGAATCTGAAAAACACAATTTTTTTGGAATTTTTTTTTCTCAATTTTGTTTCTAGAGGTGAATTTAGTACTATAGAATGTTTTGCATCACTTTATTTCAAAACCGCAACTTTCTATCTCAATTGGAACTCAAGTTACAAACTTTTTTTTTCTTCATATGGGCTACAATGCTATAGACTTCGGTAAGAAAATACGAAAATTTTAAATAACTGAGAAAGTTTTATTTTTTGCGACTAAAGTGTAATAAACTTTTCATAAGACATTTCAAAGTGATACATTTCAGTTCAAACCGTAAGTCCGTAGCATTATTAGTTTCTGAGATATCATCAAAAATCATTTTCAGAATCTGAAAAATACAATTTTTTTGGAAAAATTTTTTTTCTCAATTTTTTTTCTAGAGGTGATTTTAGTACTAAAGAGCGTTTTGCATCACTTTATTTCAAAACTGCAACTTTTTATCTCAATTGGAACTCGAGTTACAAACTTTTATATTCTTTATATTAGCTACAATGCTATAGACTTCGGTAAGAAAAGACTAAAATTTTCAAAAACTAAAAAAGTTTTGTTTTTTGCGACTTAAGTGTAATAAACTTTTCATAAGACATTTCAAAGTAATACATTTCAGTTCAAACCGTAAGTCTGTAGCATTATTAGTTTCTGAGATATCATCAAAAATCGTTTTCAGAATCTCAAAAACACAATTTTTTTTGAAAAATTATTTTTCTCAATTTTGTTTCTAGAGGTAAATTAAGTACTAAAGAGCGTTTTGCATCACTTTATTTCAAAACCGCAACTTTCCATCTAAATTAGAACTCGAGTTATAAACTTTTTTCTTCTTCATATGGGCTACAATGCTATAGACTTCGGTAAGAAAATACGAAAATTCTCAAAAACTGAGAAAGTTTTATTTTTTGCGACTAAAGTGTAATAAACTTTTCATAAGACATTTCAAAGTGATACATTTCAGTTCAAACCGTAAGTCAAACCGTATTAGTTTCTGAGATATCATCAAAAATCGTTTTCAGAATCTGAAAAACACAATTTTTTTTGAAAAATTATTTTTCTCAATTTTGTTTTTAGAGGTGAATTTAGTACTAAAGAGCGTTTTGCATCACTTTATTTCAAAACCGCAACTTTCCATCTAAATTAGAATTCGAGTTACAAACTTTTTTTTTCTTCATATGGGCTACAATGCTATAGACTTCGGTAAGAAAATACGAAAATTCTCAAAAACTGAGAAAGTTTTATTTTTTGCGACTAAAATGTAATAAACTTTTCATAAGACATTTCAAAGTGATACATTTCAGTTTAAACCGTAAGTCTGTAGCATTATTAGTTTCTGAGATATCATCAAAAATCGTTTTCAGAATCTGAAAAACACAATTTTTTTTGAAAAATTATTTTTCTCAATTTTGTTTTTAGAGGTGAATTTAGTACTATAGAATGTTTTGTATCTCTATATTTTAAAACCGCTACTTTCTATCTCAATTGGAACTCGAGTTACAAACTTTTTTTCTTTATATGGGCTACAATGCTATAGACTTCGGTAAGAAAATACTAAATTCTAAAAAAGTAAAAAAGTTTTATTTTTTGCGACTAAAGTGTAATAAACTTTTCATAAGACAATTCAAAGAGATGCATTTTATTTCGAAATGCAAGTCTGTAGCATTATTAGTTTCTGAGATATCATCAAAAATCGTGACGCTATCAATGACTACTATTTTGATTTTAGTAGTTTATGAAGTAGATAAGTGACGCCATCACTGACTACCAACTTGATTTTGGTGTTGTATGAAGTAGATAAGTGACTTTATCATTGACTATCAACTAGACTTTAGTTGTGTATGAAGTAGATATGTGACGTCATCACTGACTATCAATTTAACTTCAGTAATGTATGAAGTAGATAAGTGACGTCATCACTGACTATTAACTTGACTTTAGTTGTGAATTAAGTAGATATGTGACGTCATCACTGACTATCAACTTGACTTTAGTATTATATGAAGTCGATAAGTTATGTCATAATTGTTTTTAAACTTGACTTTAGTAGTGTATGAAGTACATATATGACGTTATCACTAACTATCATCTTGACTTTAGTAGTTTATGAAGGAGATAAGTTACGCCATCACTGACTATCAACTTGACTTTAGTAGTGTATGGAAAAGATAAGTGAAGTCATCACTGACTATCAACTTGACTTTAGTGGTATATGAAGTAGATAAGTGACGCAATCACTATCCACTTGACTTTAGTAGTATATGAAGTAGAAATGCATCGTCATCACTAAATATTAATTTGACTTTATTAGTGTATGAAGTAGAAAAGTGACGTCATCACTGACTATCAATTTGAGTTTACTTCTGTATGAAGTAGATAAGTGACGTCATCACTGACTATCAATTTGTCTTTAGTAGTGTATGAAGTAGATATGTGACGTCATCACTGACTATCATCTTGACTTTAGTAGTGTATGAAGTAGATATGTGACGTCATCACTGACTATCAACTTGACTTAAGTTATGTAAGTAGTAGATAAGTGACGCCATCACTGACTTCCGACTTTATTTTATTACTGATGAAGTAGATAGGTGACGTCATCACTGACTATCAACTTGACTTTTAGAGTGTATGAAGTAGATAAGTGACGTCATCACTGATTATCAACTTGACTTTAGTTGTGTATGAAGTAGATAAGTAGCGTTATTACTAAATTTCATCTAGACTTTTGTAGTGTATGAAGTAGATAATTGACGTCATCACTGACAATCAACTTGACTTTAGTAGTGTATAGAGTAGATAAGTGACGTCATCACTGACTAATAACTTGTCCTTAGTAGTGTATGAAGCATATATGTGACGTCATCACTGACTTTTAACTTGACTTTAGTATTTACTAAAGTCGATAAGTTACGTCATAATTGTTTTTCAACTTGACTTTAGTTGTGTATGAAGTAGAGAAGTGACGTCATAACTGTTTATCAACTTGACATTAATAGTGTATGAAGTAGATAAGTGACGTTATTACTGACAATCAACTTAACTTTAGTTATGTATGTAGTAGATAAGTGACACCATCACTGACTTCCATCTCGATTTTAGTATTGATGAAGTAGATAAGTAAAGTCATCACTGACTATCAACTTGACTTAAGTTGTTTACGTAGTAAATATGTGACGTCATCTCTGACTATCAACTTGACTTTAGTAGTATATGAAGTAGAGAAGTGACGTCATCACTGATTATCAACTTGACTTTAGTTGTGTATGAAGTAGATAAGTGACGTTATTACTAAATATCATCTTGATTTTTGTGGTGAATGATATAGAAAATTGACGTCAACACTGACTATCAACTTGACTTTAGTAGTGTATTGAGTAGATAAGTGACGTCATCACTGACTATTATCTTGACTTTAGTTGTTTATTAAGTAGAAATGTGACTTAATCAGTGACTATCATCTAGACTTAAGTTGTGTATCAAGTAGATAAGTGACGTCATCACTAACTATCAACTTGTCTTTAGTAGTGTATGAAGCATATATGTGACGTCATCACTGACTATCATCTCGACTTTAGTTATGTATATAGTAGATAAGTGACGCCATCACTGACTTCCAACTTTATTTTTGTATTGATGAAGTAGATAAGTGACGTCATCATTGACTATCAACCTGACTTTAGTTATATATGTAGTAGATATGTGACGTCATCACTGACTATCTACTTGACTTTAGTTGTGTATGAAGTAGAGAAGTGACGTCATAACTGTTTATCAACTTGACATTAATAGTGTATGAAGTAGATAAGTGACGTTATTACTGACAATCAACTTAACTTTAGTTATGTATGTAGTAGATAAGTGACACCATCACTGACTTCCATCTCGATTTTAGTATTGATGAAGTAGATAAGTGAAGTCATCACTGACTATCAACTTGACTTAAGTTGTTTACGTAGTAAATATGTGACGTCATTTCTGACTATCAACTTGACTTTAGTAGTAAATGAAGTAGAGAAGTGACGTCATCACTGATTATCAACTTGACTTTAGTTGTGTATGAAGTAGATAAGTGACATTATTACTAAATATCATCTTGACTTTTGTGGTGAATGATATAGAAAATTAACGTCAACACTGACTATCAACTTGACTTTAGTAGTGTATTGAGTAGATAAGTGACGTCATCACTGACTATTATCTTGACTTTAGTTGTTTATTAAGTAGAAATGTGACTTAATCAGTGACTATCATCTAGACTTAAGTTGTGTATAAAGTAGATAAGTGACACCATCACTGACTTCCATCTCGATTTTAGTATTGATGAAGTAGATAAGTGAAGTCATCACTGACTATCAACTTGACTTAAGTTGTTTACGTAGTAAATATGTGACGTCATCTCTGACTATCAACTTGACTTTAGTAGTAAATGAAGTAGAGAAGTGACGTCATCACTAACTATCAACTTGTCTTTAGTAGTGTATGAAGCATATATGTGACGTCATCACTGACTATCATCTTGACTTTAGTTATGTATGTAGTAGATAAGTGACGCCATCACTGACTTCCAACTTTATTTTTGTATTGATGAAGTAGATAAGTGACGTCATCATTGACTATCAACCTGACTTTAGTTATATATGTAGTAGATATGTGACGTCATCACTGACTATCTACTTGACTTTAGGAGTGTATGGAGTAGATAAGTGACGTTATTACTAAACTTCATCCTGACTTTTGTAGTGAATGAAGTAGATATGTGACATCATCACTGACTATCAACTTGATTTTAGTATTTAATGACGTCGATAAGCTACGTCATAATTGTTTTTCAACTTGACTTTAGTTTTGTATGAAGTAGAGAAGTGACGTCATAACAGTTTATTAACTTGACTTTAGTAGTATTTGAAGTAGATAAGTGACGTCATTACTGACTATAAACTTAACTTTAGTTATGTATGTAGTAGATAAGTGACGCCATCACTGACTTCCATCTTGAGTTTAGTATTGAAGCAGTAGATAAGTGACGTCATCAATGACTATCAACTTGACTTTAGTTGTTTACGTAGTAGATATGTGACGTCATCACTGACTATTAACATGACTTTAGTAGTGTATGTAGCATTATTAGTTTCTGAGATATCATCAAAAATCGTTTTCAGAATCTGAAAAACACAATTTTTTTTTAAAAATTATTTTTCTCAGTTTTGTTTCTAGAGGTGAATTTAAAACTATAGAGCGTTTTGCATCACTTTATTTCCGAACCACAACTTTCCATCTCAATTAGAAATCGAGTTACAAACTTTTTTCTTCTTCATATGGGCTACAATGCTATAGACTTCGGTAAGAAAATACGAAAATTCTCAAAAACTGAGAAAGTTTTATTTTTTGCAACTAAAGTGTAATAAACTTTTCATCAGACATTTCAAAATGATACATTTCAGTTCAAACCGTAAGTCTGTAGCATCATTAGTTTCTGAGATATCATCAAAAATCGTTTTCAGAATCTGAAAAACACAATTTTTTTGGATTTTTTTTTTTCTCAATTTTGTGTTTAGAGGTGAATTTAGTACTATAGAATGTTTTGCATCACTTTATTTCAAAACTGCAACTTTCTATCTCAATTGGAACTCAAGTTACAAACTTTTTTTTTCTTCATATGGGCTACAATGCTATAGACTTCGGTAAGAAAATACGAAAATTCTCAAAAACTGAGAAAGTTTTATTTTTTGCGACTAAAGTGTAATAAACTTTTCATAAGACATTTCAAAGTGATACATTTCAGTTCAAACCGTAAGTCCGTAGCATTATTAGTTTCTGAGATATCATCAAAAATCGTTTTCAGAATCTGAAAAACACAATTTTTTGGGAAAAAAAATTTTTCTCAATTTTTTTTCTAGAGGTGAATTTAAAACTATAGAACGTTTTGCATCACTTTATTTCAAAACTGCAACTTTCTATCTCAATTGGAACTCGAGTTACAAACTTTTATATTCTTTATATTAGCTACAATGCTATAGACTTCGGTAAGAAAAGACTAAAATTTTTAAAAACTGAAAAAGTTTTATTTTTTGCGACTTAAGTGTAATAAACTTTTCATAAGACATTTCAAAGTGATACATTTCAGTTCAAACCGTAAGTCTGTAGCATTATTAGTTTCTGAGATATCTTCAAAAATCGTTTTCAGAATCTCAAAAACACAATTTTTTTTGAAAAATTATTTTTCTCAATTTTGTTTCTAGAGGTAAATTAAGTACTAAAGAGCGTTTTGCATCACTTTATTTCAAAACCGCAACTTTCCATCTAAATTAGAACTCGAGTTACAAACTTTTTTCTTCTTCATATGGGCTAAAATGCTATAGCCTTCGGTAAGAAAATACGAAAATTCTCAAAAACTGAGAAAGTTTTATTTTTTGCGACTAAAGTGTAATAAACTTTTCATAAGACATTTCAAAGTGATACATTTCAGTTCAAACCGTAAGTCTGTAGCATTATTAGTTTCTGAGATATCATCAAAAATCGTTTTCAGAATCTGAATAAAACAATTTTTTTTGAAAAATTATTTTTCTCAATTTTGTTTTTAGAGGTGAATTTAGTACTAAAGAGCGTTTTGCATCACTTTATTTCAAAACCGCAACTTTCCATCTAAATTAGAACTCGAGTTACAAACTTTTTTCTTCTTCATATGGGCTACAATGCTATAGACTTCGGTAAGAAAATACGAATATTCTCAAAAACTGAGAAAGTTTTATTTTTTGCGACTAAAATGTAATAAACTTTTCATAAGACATTTCAAAGTGATACATTTCAGTGTAATTCGTAAGTCTGTAGCATTATTAGTTTCTGAGATATCATCAAAAATCGTTTTCAGAATCTGAAAAACAAAATTTTTTTTAAAAATTATTTTTCTCAATTTTGTTTCTAGAGGTGAATTTAGTACTATAGAATGTTTTGCATCACTTTATTTCAAAACTGCAATGTTCCATCTCAATTAGAACTCGAGTTACAAACTTTTTTCTTCTTCATATGGGCTACAATGCTATAGACTTCGGTAAGAAAATACGAAAATTCTCAAAAACTGAGAAAGTTTTATTTTTTTGCGACTAAAGTGTAATAAACTTTTCATAAGACATTTCAAAGTGATACATTTCAGTTCAAACCGTAAGTCTGTAGCATCATTAGTTTCTGAGATATCATCAAAAATCGTTTTCAGAATCTGAAAAACACAATTTTTTTGGAATTTTTTTTTCTCAATTTTGTTTCTAGAGGTGAATTTAGTACTATAGAATGTTTTGCATCACTTTATTTCAAAACCGCAACTTTCCATCTAAATTAGAACTCGAGTTACAAACTTTTTTCTTCTTCATATGGGCTACAATGCTATAGACTTCGGTAAGAAAATACGAAAATTTTAAATAACTGAGAAAGTTTTATTTTTTGCGACTAAAGTGTAATAAACTTTTCATAAGACATTTCAAAGTGATACATTTCAGTTCAAACCGTAAGTCCGTAGCATTATTAGTTTCTGAGATATCATCAAAAATCATTTTCAGAATCTGAAAAACACAATTTTTTTGGAAAAAAATTTTTTCTCAATTTTTTTTCTAGAGGTGAATTTAAAACTATAGAACGTTTTGCATCACTTTATTTCAAAACTGCAACTTTCTATCTCAATTGGAACTCGAGTTACAAACTTTTATATTCTTTATATTAGCTACAATGCTATAGACTTCGGTAAGAAAAGACTAAAATTTTCAAAAACTAAAAAAGTTTTGTTTTTTGCGACTTAAGTGTAATGAACTTTTCATAAGACATTTTAAAGTGATACATTTCAGTTCAAACCGTAAGTCTGTAGCATTATTAGTTTCTGAGATATCATCAAAAATCGTTTTCAGAATCTCAAAAACACAATTTTTTTTGAAAAATTATTTTTCTCAATTTTGTTTCTAGAGGTAAATTAAGTACTAAAGAGCGTTTTGCATCACTTTATTTCAAAACCGCAACTTTCCATCTAAATTAGAACTCGAGTTACAAACTTTTTTCTTCTTCATATGGGCTACAATGCTATAGACTTCGGTAAGAAAATACGAAAATTCTCAAAAACTGAGAAAGTTTTATTTTTTTCGACTAAAGTGTAATAAACTTTTCATAAGACATTTCAAAGTGATACATTTCAGTTCAAACCGTAAGTCTGTAGCATTATTAGTTTCTGAGATATCATCAAAAATCGTTTTCAGAATCTGAAAAACACAATTTTTATGTGAAAAATTTTTTTCTCAGTTTTGTTTCTAGAGGTGAATTTAAAACTATAGAGCGTTTTGCATCACTTTATTTCAAAACCACAACTTTCCAACTCAATTAGAATTTGAGTTACAAACTTTTTTTTCTTCATATGGGCTACATTGCTATAGACTTCGGTAAGAAAATTTGAAAATTCTCAAAAACTGAGAAAGTTTTATTTTTTGCGACTAAAGTGTAATAAACTTTTCATAAGACATTTCAAAGTGCTACATTTCAGTACAAACCGTAAGTCTGTAGCATTATTAGTTTCTGAGATAGCATCAAAAATCGTTTTCAGAATCTGAAAAACACAATTTTTTTGGAATTTTTTTTTTCTCAATTTTGTTTCTAGAGGTGAATTTAGTACTATAGAATGTTTTGCATCACTTTATTTCAAAACCGCAACTTTCTATCTTAATTGGAACTCAAGTTACAAACTTTTTTTTTCTTCATATGGGCTACAATGCTATAGACTTCGGTAAGAATATACGAAAATTCTCAAAAACTGAGAAAGTTTTATTTTTTGCGACTAAAGTGTAATAAACTTTTCATAAGACATTTCAAAGTGATACATTTCAGTTCAAACCGTAAGTCTGTAGCAATATTAGTTTCTGAGATATCATCAAAAATTGTTTTCAGAATCTGAAAAACACAATTTTTTTGGAAAAATTATTTTTGTCAATTTTGTTTCTAGAGGTGAATTTAGTACTATAGAGCGTTTTGCATCACTTTATTTCAAAACCGCAACTTTCCATCTTTATTAGAAATCGAGTTACAAACTTTTTTCTACTTCATATGGGCTACAATGCTATAGACTTCGGTAAAAAAAAACGAAAATTCTCAAAAACTGAGAAAGTTTTGTTTTTTGCGAATAAAGTGTAATAAACTTTTCATAAGACATTACAAAGTGATACATTTCAGTTCAAACCGTAAGTCTGTAGCATTATTAGTTTCTGAGATATCATCAACTTTCTATCTCAATTGGAACTCGAGTTACAAACTTTTTCTTTATATGGGCTACATTGCTATAGACTTCGGTAAGAAAATACTAAATTCTAAAAAACTGAAAAAGTTTTATTTTTTGCGACTAAAGTGTAATAAACTTTTTATAAGACAATTCAAAGAGATGCATTTTATTTCTAACCGCAAGTCTGTAGCATTATTAGTTTCTGAGATATCATCAAAAATCGTGACGCTATCAATGACTAATATTTTGATTTAGTAGTTTATGAAGTAGATAAGTGACGCCATCACTTACTACCAAATTGATTTTAGTGTTGTATGAAGTAGTTAAGTGACTTTATCACTGACTATCAACTTGACTTTGGTTGTGTATGAAGTAGATATGTGACGTCATCACTAACTATCATCTTGACTTTAGTTGTGTATAAAGTAGATAAGTGACGTTATCACTAACTATCAATTAGTATTTAGTAGCGTATGAAGCAGATATGTGACGTCATCATTGACTATCAACTTGACTTTAGTATTATATGAAGTCGATAAGTTATGTCATAATTGTTTTTAAACTTGACTTTAGTAGTATATGAAGTCCATATTTGACGTTATCACTGACTATCATCTTGACTTTAGTAGTTTATGAAGGAGATAAGTTACGCCATCACTGACTATCAACTTGACTTTAGTATTGTATGGAAAAGATAAGTGAAGTCATCACTGACTATCAACTTGACTTTAGTGGTATATGAAGTAGATAAGTGACGCAATCACTGACTATCATCTTGACTTTAGTAGTATATGAAGTAGAAATGCATCGTCATCACTGAATATCAATTTGACTTTAGTAGTGTATGAAGTAGAAAAGTGACGTCATCACTGACTATCAACTTGATTTTAGTAGTGTATGAAGAAGATAAGTGACGTCATCACTGACTATCAACTTGACTTATGTTATGTTTGTAGTAGATAAGTAACGTCCTCCATGACTATACACTTGACTTTAATAGTGTATGAAGTAGATAAGTGACGTCAACACTGACTATCATCTAGACTTTAGAAGTTAATAAAGTAGATAATTGACGCCATTACTGACTACCAACTTAACTATAGTATTGTATGAAGTAGGCAATTGACATCATCACTGACTATCAACTTGACTTTAGTTGTTTACGTAGTAGATATGTGACGTTATCACTGACTATCAACTTGACTTTAGTAGTGTATGAAGTAGATAAGTGACGCTCTCAACTTGACTTTAGTTGTGAATGAAGTAGATATGTGACGTTATCACTGACTATCATCTTAACTTTAGTTTTTTATGAAGTGGATAAGTGATGCCATCACTGACTATTAATTGACTTTAGTAGTGTATGAGGTAGAAATGCAACGTCAACACTGACTATCAATTTGACTTTATTAGTGTATGAAGTAGATAAGTGTTGTCATCGCTGACTATCAACTTGACTTTAGTTGTGTATGAAATAGATATGTGACGTTATCACTGAATATCATCTTGACTTTAGTTGTGTATAAAGTAGATAAGAGACGTTATCACTATCTATCAACTAGTATTTAGTAGCATATGAAGCAGATATGTGACGTCATCACTGACTGTCAACTTGACGTTAGTATTTTATGAAGTCGATAAGTTACGTCATAATTGTTTTTCAACTTGACTTTAGTAGAGTATGAAATAGATATTTGACGTTATCACTGACTTTCATCTTGACTTTAGTAGTTTATGAAGAAGATAAGTTACGCCATCACTGACTATTAACTTGACTTAAGTAGTGTATGGAAAAGATAAGTGAAGTCATCACTGACTATCAATTTGACTTTAGTGGTACTATATGAGGTAGATAAGTGACGCAATCACGGACTATCAACTTGACTTTAGTAGTGTATGAAGTAGAAATGCAACGTCATCACTGAATATCAATTTGACTTTAGTAGTGTATGAAGTAGATAAGTGACGTCATCACTGATTATCATCTTAACTTTCGTAGTGTATGAAGTAGATATGTAACGTCATCTCTGACTATCAACTTGACTTTAGTAGTGTATGAAGTAGAAAAGTGACGTCATCACTGACTATCAACTTGAATTTAGTTATGTATGTAGTAGATAAGTGACACCATCACTGACAACCATCTTGATTCATCACTTAATTTCAAAACCGCAACTTTCCATCGCAATTAGAACTCGAGTTACATATTTTTTTTTCTTCATATGGGCTACAATGCTATAGACTTCGGTAAGAAAATACTAAAATTCTCAAAAACTAAGAATTTTTTTTTTTTTTGCTATTAAAGTATAATAAACTTTTCATAAGACATTTTAAAGTGATACATTTTAGTTCAAACCGTAAGTCTGTAGCATTATTAGTTTCTGAGATAATATAAAAAATCGTTTTCAGAATCTGAAAAACACAATTTTTTTGGAAAATTTTTTTTTCTCAATTTTGTTTCTAGAGGTAAATTTATTACTATAGAGCGTTTTGCATCACTTTATTTCAAAACCGCAATTTTCCATCTCAATTAGAACTCGAGTTACAAACTTTTTTCTTCTTCATATGGGCTACAATGCTATAGACTTCGGTAAGAAAATACGAAAATTCTCAAAAACTGAGAAAGTTTTATTTTTTGCGTCTAAAGTGTAATAAACTTTTCATAAGACATTTCAAAAAGATACATTTCAGTTCAAACCGTAAGTCTGTAGCATTATTAGTTTCTGAGATATCATCAAAAATCGTTTTCAGAATCTGAAAAACACAATTTTTTTGGAAAATTTTTTTCTCAATTTTGTTTCTAGAGGTGAATTTAGTACTATAGAGCGTTTTGCATCACTTTATTTCAAAACCGCAATTTTCCATCTCAATTAGAACTCAAGTTACAAACTTTTTTCTTCTTCATATGGGCTACAATGCTATAGACTTCGGTAAGAAAATACGAAAATTCTCAAAAACTGAGAAAGTTTTATTTTTTGCGACTAAAGTGTGATAACCTTTTTATAAGACAATTCAAAGTAATACATTTCAGTACAAACCGTAAGTCTGTAGCATTATTAGTTTCTGAGATATCATCAAAAATCGTTTTCAGAATCTAAAAAACACAATTTTTTTTGAAAAATTATTTTTCTCAATTTTGTTTCTAGAGGTGAATTTAGTACTAATGAGCGTTTTGCATCACTTTATTTCAAAACCGCAACTTTCCATCTAAATTAGAACTCGAGTTACAAACTTTTTTTTTCTTCATATGGGCTACAATGCTATAGACTTCGGTAAGAAAATACTAAAATTCTCAAAAACTGAGAAAGTTTTATTTTTTGCGACTAAAGTGTGATAAACTTTTCATAAGACATTTCAAAGTGATACATTTCAGTTCAAACCGTAAGTCTGTAGCATTATTAGTTTCTGAGATATCATCAAAAATCGTTTTCAGAATCTGAAAAACACAATTTTTTTTGAAAAATTATTTTTCTCAATTTTGTTTCAAGAGGTGAATTTAGTACTAAAGAGCGTTTTGCATCACTTTATTTCAAAACCGCAACTTTCCATCTAAATTAAAACTCGATTTACAAACTTTTTTCTTCTTCATATGGGCTACAATGCTATAGACTTCGGTAAGAAAATACGAAAATTCTCAAAAACTGAGAAAGTTTTATTTTTGGCGACTAAAGTGTTATAAACTTTTTATAAGACATTTCAAAGTGATACATTTCAGTTCAAACCGTAAGTCTGTAGCATTATTAGTTTCTGAGATATCATCAAAAATCGTTTTCAGAATCTGAAAAACACAATTTTTTTGGATAATTTTTTTTCTCAGTTTTGTTTCTAGAGGTGAATTTAAAACTATAGAGCGTTTTGCATCACTTTATTTTAAAACCACAACTTTCCATCTCAATTAGAACTCGAGTTACAAACTTTTTTTTTTCTTCATATGGGCTACAATGCAATAGACTTCGGTAAGAAAATACGAAAAATCTCAAAAACTGAGAAAGTTTTATTTTTTGCGACTAAAGTGTAATAAATTTTTTATAAGACATTTCAAAGTGATACATTTCAGTTCTAACCGTAAGTCTGTAGCATTATTTGTTTCTGAGATATCATCAAAAATCGTTTTCAGAATCTGAAAAACACAATTTTTTTGAAAAAAATTTTTTCTCAATTTTGTTTCTAGAGGTGAATTTAGTACTAAAGAGCGTTTTGCATCACTTTATTTCAAAACCGCAACTTTCCATCTAAATTAGAACTCGAGTTACAAACTTTTTTCTTTTTCATATGGGCTACAATGCTATAGACTTCGGTAAGAAAATACAAAAATTCTCAAAAACTGAGAAAGTTTTATTTTTTGCGACTAAAAAGTAATAAACTTTCCATAAGACATTTCAAAGTGATACATTTCAGTTGTAACCGTAAGTCTGTAGCATTATTAGTTTTTTGAGATATCATCAAAAATCGTTTTCAGAATCTGAAAAACATAATTTTTTTTGAAAAATTATTTTTCTCAATTTTTTTTCTAGAGGTGAATTTAGTACTATAGAGCGATTTGCATCACTTTATTTCAAAACCGCAACTTTCCATCGCAATTAGAACTCGAGTTACATATTTTTTTTTCTTCATATGGGCTACAATGCTATAGACTTCGGTAAGAAAATACTAAAATTCTCAAAAACTAAGAATTTTTTTTTTTTTGCTATTAAAGTATAATAAACTTTTCATAAGACATTTTAAAGTGATACATTTTAGTTCAAACCGTAAGTCTGTAGCATTATTAGTTTCTGAGATAATATAAAAAATCGATTTTAGACCTGAATAACACAATATTTTTCGATTTTTTTTTCTCAATTTTGTTTCTAGAGGTTAATTTAGTACTATAGAGCGTTTTGCATCACTTCATATCAAAACCGCAACTTTCCATCTCAATTAGAACTCGAGTTACAAACTTTTTTCTTCTTCATATGGGCTACAATGCTATAGACTTCGGTAAGAAAATACGAAAATTCTCAAAAACTGAGAAAGTTTTATTTTTGGCGACTAAAGTGTAATAAACTTTTTATAAGACATTTCAAAGTTATACATTTCAGTTCAAACCGTAAGTCTGTAGCATTATTAGTTTCTGAGATATCATCAAAAATCGTTTTCAGATTCTGAAAAACACAATTTTTTTGGAAAATTTTTTTTTCTCAATTTTGTTTCTAGAGGTAAATTTATTACTATAGAGCGTTTTGCATCACTTTATTTTAAAACCGCAATTTTCAATCTCAATTAGAACTCGAGTTACAAACTTTTTTCTTCTTCATATGGGCTACAATGCTATAGACCGGTAAGAAAATACGAAAATTCTCAAAAACTGAGAAAGTTTTATTTTTTGCGTCTAAAGTGTAATAAACTTTTCATAAGACATTTCAAAAAGATACATTTCAGTTCAAACCGTAAGTCTGTAGCATTATTAGTTTCTGAGATATCATCAAAAATCGTTTTCAGAATCTGAAAAACACAATTTTTTTGGAAAATTTTTTTTCTCAATTTTGTTTCTAGAGGTGAATTTAGTACTATAGAGCGTTTTGCATCACTTTATTTCAAAACCGGAATTTTATATCTCAATTAGAACTCAAGTTACAAACTTTTTTCTTCTTCATATGGGCTACAATGCTATAGACTTCGGTAAGAAAATACGAAAATTCTCAAAAACTGAGAAAGTTTTATTTTTTGCGACTAAAGTGTAATAAACTTTTTATAGGACAATTCAAAGTAATACATTTCAGTACAAACCGTAAGTCTGTAGCATTATTAGTTTCTGAGATATCATCAAAAATCGTTTTCAGAATCTAAAAAACACAATTTTTTTTGAAAAATTATTTTTCTCAATTTTGTTTCTAGAGGTGAATTTAGTACTAATGAGCGTTTTGCATCACTTTATTTCAAAACCGCAACTTTCCATCTAAATTAGAACTCGAGTTACAAACTTTTTTTTTCTTCATATGGGCTACAATGCTATAGACTTCGGTAAGAAAATACTAAAATTCTCAAAAACTGAGAAAGTTTTATTTTTTGCGACTAAAGTGTGATAAACTTTTCATAAGACATTTCAAAGTGATACATTTCAGTTCAAACCGTAAGTCTGTAGCATTATTAGTTTCTGAGATATCATTAAAAATCGTTTTCAGAATCTGAAAAACACAATTTTTTTTGAAAAATTATTTTTCTCAATTTTGTTTCAAGAGGTGAATTTAGTACTAAAGAGCGTTTTGCATCACTTTATTTCAAAACTGCAACTTTCCATCTAAATTAAAACTCGATTTACAAACTTTTTTCTTCTTCATATGGGCTACAATGCTATAGACTTCGGTAAGAAAATACGAAAATTCTCAAAAACTGAGAAAGTTTTATTTTTGGCGACTAAAGTGTAATAAACTTTTTATAAGACATTTCAAAGTGATACATTTCAGTTCAAACCGTAAGTCTGTAGCATTATTAGTTTCTGAGATATCATCAAAAATCGTTTTCAGAATCTGAAAAACACAATTTTTTTGGATAATTTTTTTTCTCAGTTTTGTTTCTAGAGGTGAATTTAAAACTATAGAGCGTTTTGCATCACTTTATTTTAAAACCACAACTTTCCATCTCAATTAGAACTCGAGTTACAAACTTTTTTTTTTCTTCATATGGGCTACAATGCAATAGACTTCGGTAAGAAAATACGAAAAATCTCAAAAACTGAGAAAGTTTTATTTTTTGCGACTAAAGTGTAATAAATTTTTTATAAGACATTTTAAAGTGATACATTTCAGTTCTAACCGTAAGTCTGTAGCATTATTTGTTTGTGAGATATCATCAAAAATCGTTTTCAGAATCTGAAAAACACAATTTTTTTAAAAATTTTTTTTTCTCAATTTTGTTTCTAGAGGTGAATTTAGTACTAAAGAGCGTTTTGCATCACTTTATTTCAAAACCGCAACTTTCCATCTAAATTAGAACTCGAGTTACAAACTTTTATTTTCTTTATATGAGCTACAATGCTATAGACTTCGGTAAGAAAATTCTAAAATTCTCAAAAACTGAGAAAGTTTTATTTTTTGCGACTAAAGTGTGATAAACTTTTCATAAGACATTTCAAAGTGATACATTTCAGTTCAAACCGTAAGTCTGTAGCATTATTAGTTTCTGAGATATCATCAAAAATCCTTTTCAGAATCTGAAAAACACAATTTTTTTGGATAATTTTTTTTCTCAGTTTTGTTTCTAGAGGTGAATTTAAAACTATAGAGCGTTTTGCATCACTTTAATTTAAAACCACAACTTTCCATCTCAATTAGAACTCGAGTTACAAACTTTTTTTTTCTTCATATGGGCTACAATGCTATAGACTTCGATAAGAAAATTTGAAAATTCTCAAAAACTGAGAAAATTTTATTTTTTGCGACTAAAGTGTAATAAACTTTTTATAAGACATTTCAAAGTGATACATTTCAGTTCAAACCGTAAGTCTGTAGCATTATTAGTTTCTGCGATATAATCAAAAATCGTTTTCAGAATCTGAAAAACACAATTTTTTTGGAAAAATTATTTTTCTCAGTTTTGTTTCTAGAGGTGAATTTAAAACTATAGAGCGTTTTGCATCACTTTATTTCAAAACTACAACTTTCCATTTCAATTAGAACTCGAGTTACAAACTTTTTTTTTCTTCATTTGGGCTACAATGCTATAGACTTCGGTAAGAAAATTCGAAAATACTCAAAAACTGAGAAAGTTTTATTTTTTGCGACTAAAGTGTAATAAACTTTTTATAAGACATTTCAAAGTGATACATTTCAGTACAAACCGTAAGTCTGTAGCATTATTAGTTTCCGAGATATCATCAAAAATCGTTTTCAGAATCTGAAAAACACAATTTTTTTGGAAAAATTATTTTTCTCAATTTTGTTTCTAAAGGTGAATTTAGTACTAAAGAGCGTTTTGCATCACTTTATTTCAAAACTGCAACTTTTCATCTTAATTAGAACTCGAGTTACAAACTTTTTTCTTCTTCATATGGGCTACAATGCTATAGACTTCGGTAAGAAAATACGAAAATTCTCAAAAACTGAGAAAGTTTTATTTTTTGCGACTAAAGTGTAATAAACTTTTCATAGGACATTTCAAAGTGATACATTTCAGTTCAAACCGTAAGTCTGTAGCATTATTAGTTTCTGAGATATCATCAAAAATCGTTTTCAGAATCTGAAAAACACAATTTTTTTGGAAAATTTTTTTTCTCAATTTTGTTTCTAGAGGTGAATTTAGTACTATAGAGCGTTTTGCATCACTTTATTTCAAAACCGCAATTTTCCATCTCAATTAGAACTCAAGTTACAAACTTTTTTCTTCTTTATATGGGCTACAATGCTATAGACTTCGGTAAGAAAATACGAAAATTCTCAAAAACTGAGAAAGTTTTATTTTTTGCGACTAAAGTGTAATAAACTTTTTATAAGACAATTCAAAGTGATACATTTCAGTACAAACCGTAAGTCTGTAGCATTATTAGTTTCTGAGATATCATCAAAAATCGTTTTCAGAATCTGAAAAACACAATTTTTTTTGAAAAATTATTTTTCTCAATTTTGCTTCTAGAGGTGAATTTAGTACTAATGAGCGTTTTGCATCACTTTATTTCAAAACCGCAACTTTCCATCTAAATTAGAACTCGAGTTACAAACTTTTTTTTTCTTCAAATGGGCTACAATGCTATAGACTTCGGTAAGAAAATATAAAAATTCTCAAAAACTGAGAAAGTTTTAGTTTTTGCGACTAAAAAGTAATAAACTTTCCATAAGACATTTCAAAGTGATACATTTCAGTTGTAACCGTAAGTCTGTAGCATTATTAGTTTCTGAGATATCATCAAAAATTGTTTTCAGAATCTGAAAAACATATTTTTTTTGGAAAAATTATTTTTCTCAATTTTTTTTCTAGAGGTGAATTTAGTACTATAGAGCGTTTTGCATCACTTTATTTCAAAACTGCAACTTTCTATCTCAATTGGAACTCGAGTTACAAACTTTTATTTTCTTTATATGAGCTACAATGCTATAGACTTCGGTAAGAAAATACTAAAATTCTCAAAAACTGAGAAAGTTTTATTTTTTGCGACTAAAGTGTGATAAACTTTTCATAAGACATTTCAAAGTAATACATTTTAGTTCAAACCGTAAGTCTGTAGCATTATTAGTTTCTGAGATATCATCAAAAATCGTTTTCAGAATCTGAAAAACACAATTTTTTTTGAAAAATTATTTTTCTCAATTTTGTTTCAAGAGGTGAATTTAGTACTAAAGAGCGTTTTGCATCACTTTATTTCAAAACCGCAACTTTCCATCTAAATTAAAACTCGAGTTAAATTTTTTTCTTCTTCATTTGGGCTACAATGCTATAGACTTCGGTAAGAAAATACGAAAATTCTCAAAAACTGAGAAAGTTTTATTTTTTTCGACTAAAGTGTAATAAACTTTTCATAAGACATTTCAAAGTGATACATTTCAGTTCAAACCGTAAGTCTGTAGCATTATTAGTTTCTGAGATATCATCAAAAATCGTTTTCAGAATCTGAAAAAACAATTTTTATGTGAAAATTTTTTTTCTCAGTTTTGTTTCTAGAGGTGAATTTAAAACTATAGAGCGTTTTGCATCACTTTATTTCAAAACCACAACTTTCCATCTCAATTAGAATTTGAGTTACAAACTTTTTTTTCTTCATATGGGCTACATTGCTATAGAATTTCGGTAAGAAAATTTGAAAATTCTCAAAAACTGAGAAAGTTTTATTTTTTGCGACTAAAGTGTAATAAACTTTTCATAAGACATTTCAAAGTGCTACATTTCAGTACAAACCGTAAGTCTGTAGCATTATTAGTTTCTGAGATAGCATCAAAAATCGTTTTCAGAATCTGAAAAACACAATTTTTTTGGAATTTTTTTTTTCTCAATTTTGTTTCTAGAGGTGAATTTAGTACTATAGAATGTTTTACATCACTTTATTTCAAAACCGCAACTTTCTATCTTAATTGGAACTCAAGTTACAAACTTTTTTTTTCTTCATATGGGCTACAATGCTATAGACTTCGGTAAGAAAATACGAAAATTCTCAAAAACTGAGAAAGTTTTATTTTTTGCGACTAAAGTGTAATAAACTTTTCATAAGACATTTCAAAGTGATACATTTCAGTTCAAACCTTAAGTCTGTAGCAATATTAGTTTCTGAGATATCATCAAAAATTGTTTTCAGAATCTGAAAAACACAATTTTTTTGGAAAAATTATTTTTGTCAATTTTGTTTCTAGAGGTGAATTTAGTACTATAGAGCGTTTTGCATCACTTTATTTCAAAACCGCAACTTTCCATCTTTATTAGAACTCGAGTTACAAACTTTTTTCTACTTCATATGGGCTACAATGCTATAGACTTCGGTAAAAAAAACGAAAATTCTCAAAAACTGAGAAAGTTTTGTTTTTTGCGAATAAAGTGTAATAAACTTTTCATAAGACATTACAAAGTGATACATTTCAGTTCAAACCGTAAGTCTGTAGCATTATTAGTTTCTGAGATATCATCAACTTTCTATCTCAATTGTAACTCGAGTTACAAACTTTTTCTTTATATGGGCTACATTGCTATAGACTTCGGTAAGAAAATACTAAATTCTAAAAAACTGAAAAAGTTTTATTTTTTGCGACTAAAGTGTAATAAACTTTTTATAAGACAATTCAAAGAGATGCATTTTATTTCTAACCGCAAGTCTGTAGCATTATTAGTTTCTGAGATATCATCAAAAATCGTGACGCAATCAATGACTAATATTTTGATTTAGTAGTTTATGAAGTAGATAAGTGACGCCATCACTTACTACCAAATTGATTTTAGTGTTGTATGAAGTAGTTAAGTGACTTTATCACTGACTATCAACTTGACTTTGGTTGTGTATGAAGTAGATATGTGACGTCATCACTAACTATCATCTTGACTTTAGTTGTGTATAAAGTAGATAAGTGACGTTATCACTAACTATCAATTAGTATTTAGTAGCGTATGAAGCAGATATGTGACGTCATCATTGACTATCAACTTGACTTTAGTATTATATGAAGTCGATAAGTTATGTCATAATTGTTTTTAAACTTGACTTTAGTAGTATATGAAGTCCATATTTGACGTTATCACTGACTATCATCTTGACTTTAGTAGTTTATGAAGGAGATAAGTTACGCCATCACTGACTATCAACTTGACTTTAGTAGTGTATGGAAAAGATAAGTGAAGTCATCACTGACTATCAACTTGACTTTAGTGGTATATGAAGTAGATAAGTGACGCAATCACTGACTATCATCTTGACTTTAGTAGTATATGAAGTAGAAATGCATCGTCATCACTGAATATCAATTTGACTTTAGTAGTGTATGAAGTAGAAAAGTGACGTCATCACTGACTATCAACTTGATTTTAGTAGTGTTTGAAGAAGATAAGTGACGTCATCACTGACTATCAACTTGACTTATGTTATGTTTGTAGTAGATAAGTAACGTCCTCCATGACTATACACTTGACTTTAATAGTGTATGAAGTAGATAAGTGACGTCAACACTGACTATCATCTAGACTTTAGAAGTTAATAAAGTAGATAATTGACGCCATTACTGACTACCAACTTAACTATAGTATTGTATGAAGTAGGCAATTGACATCATCACTGACTATCAACTTGACTTTAGTTGTTTACGTAGTAGATATGTGACGTTATCACTGACTATCAACTTGACTTTAGTAGTGTATGAAGTAGATAAGTGACGCTCTCAACTTGACTTTAGTTGTGAATGAAGTAGATATGTGACGTTATCACTGACTATCATCTTAACTTTAGTTTTTTATGAAGTGGATAAGTGATGCCATCACTGACTATTAATTGACTTTAGTAGTGTATGAGGTAGAAATGCAACGTCAACACTGACTATCAATTTGACTTTATTAGTGTATGAAGTAGATAAGTGTTGTCATCGCTGACTATCAACTTGACTTTAGTTGTGTATGATTAAAATATGTGACGTTATCACTGAATATCATCTTGACTTTAGTTGTGTATAAAGTAGATAAGAGACGTTATTACTAACTATCAACTAGTATTTAGTAGCATATGAAGCAGATATGTGACGTCATCACTGACTGTCAACTTGACGTTAGTATTTTATGAAGTCGATAAGTTACGTCATAATTGTTTTTCAACTTGACTTTAGTAGAGTATGAAATAGATATTTGACGTTATCACTGACTTTCATCTTGACTTTAGTAGTTTATGAAGAAGATAAGTTACGCCATCACTGACTATTAACTTGACTTAAGTAGTGTATGGAAAAGATAAGTGAAGTCATCACTGACTATCAATTTGACTTTAGTGGTACTATATGAGGTAGATAAGTGACGCAATCACGGACTATCAACTTGACTTTAGTAGTGTATGAAGTAGAAATGCAACGTCATCACTGAATATCAATTTGACTTTAGTAGTGTATGAAGTAGATAAGTGACGTCATCACTGATTATCATCTTAACTTTCGTAGTGTATGAAGTAGATATGTGACGTCATCTCTGACTATCAACTTGACTTTAGTAGTGTATGAAGTAGAAAAGTGACGTCATCACTGACTATCAACTTGAATTTAGTTATGTATGTAGTAGATAAGTGACACCATCACTGACAACCATCTTGATTCATCACTTAATTTCAAAACCGCAACTTTCCATCGCAATTAGAATTCGAGTTACATATTTTTTTTTCTTCATATGGGCTACAATGCTATAGACTTCGGTAAGAAAATACTAAAATTCTCAAAAACTAAGAATTTTTTTTTTTTTGCTATTAAAGTATAATAAACTTTTCATAAGACATTTTAAAGTGATACATTTTAGTTCAAACCGTAAGTCTGTAGCATTATTAGTTTCTGAGATAATATAAAAAATCGATTTTAGACCTGAATAACACAATATTTTTCGATTTTTTTTTCTCAATTTTGTTTCTAGAGGTTAATTTAGTACTATAGAGCGTTTTGCATCACTTCATATCAAAACCGCAACTTTCCATCTCAATTAGAACTCGAGTTACAAACTTTTTTTTTTATTCATATGGGCTACAATGCTATAGACTTCGGTAAGAAAATACGAAAATTCTCAAAAACTGGAAAGTTTTATTTTTTGCGACTAAAGTGTAATAAACTTTTCATAAGACATTTCAAAGTGATACATTTCAGTTCAAACCATAAGTCTGTAGCAATATTAGTTTCTGAGATATCATCAAAAATTCTTTTCAGAATCTGAAAAACACAATTTTTTTGGAAAAATTATTTTTCTCAGTTTTGTTTCTAGAGGTGAATTTAAAACTATAGAGCGTTTTGCATCACTTTATTTCAAAACCACAACTTTCCATCTCAATTAGAACTCGAGTTACAAACTTTTTTTTCTTCATATGGGCTACAATGCTATAGACTTCGGTAAGAAAATTCGAAAATTCTCAAAAACTGAGAAAGTTTTATTTTTTGCGACTAAAGTGAAATAAACTTTTCATAAGACATTTCAAAGTGATACATTTCAGTACAAACCGTAAGTCTGTAGCATTATTAGTTTCTGAGATATCATCAAAAATCGTTTTCAGAATCTAAAAAACACAATTTTTTTGGCAATTTTTTTTTCTCAATTTTGTTTCTACAGGTGAATTTAGTACTATAGAATGTTTTGCATCACTTTATTTCAAAACCGCAACTTTATAACTCAATCGGGACTCAAGTTACAAACTTTTTTTTTCTTCATATGGGCTACAATGCTATAGACTTCGGTAAGAAAATTTGAAAATTCTCAAAAACTGAGAAAGTTTTATTTTTTGCGACTAAAGTGTAATAAACTTTTCATAAGACATTTCAAAGTGCTACATTTCAGTACAAACCGTAAGTCTGTAGCATTATTAGTTTCTGAGATAGCATCAAAAATCGTTTTCAGAATCTGAAAAACACAATTTTTTTGGAATTTTTTTTTTTCTCAATTTTGTTTCTAGAGGTGAATTTAGTACTATAGAATGTTTTGCATCACTTTATTTCAAAACCGCAACTTTCTATCTTAATTGGAACTCAAGTTACAAACTTTTTTTTTCTTCATATGGGCTACAATGCTATAGACTTCGGTAAGAAAATACGAAAATTCTCAAAAACTGAGAAAGTTTTATTTTTTGCGACTAAAGTGTAATAAACTTTTCATAAGACATTTCAAAGTGATACATTTCAGTTCAAACCGTAAGTCTGTAGCAATATTAGTTTCTGAGATATCATCAAAAATTGTTTTCAGAATCTGAAAAACACAATTTTTTTGGAAAAATTATTTTTGTCAATTTTGTTTCTAGAGGTGAATTTAGTACTATAGAGCGTTTTGCATCACTTTATTTCAAAACCGCAACTTTCCATCTTTATTAGAACTCGAGTTACAAACTTTTTTCTACTTCATATGGGCTACAATGCTATAGACTTCGGTAAAAAAAAACGAAAATTCTCAAAAACTGAGAAAGTTTTGTTTTTTGCGAATAAAGTGTAATAAACTTTTCATAAGACATTACAAAGTGATACATTTCAGTTCAAACCGTAAGTCTGTAGCATTATTAGTTTCTGAGATATCATCAACTTTCTATCTCAATTGTAACTCGAGTTACAAACTTTTTCTTTATATGGGCTACATTGCTATAGACTTCGGTAAGAAAATACTAAATTCTAAAAAACTGAAAAAGTTTTATTTTTTGCGACTAAAGTGTAATAAACTTTTTATAAGACAATTCAAAGAGATGCATTTTATTTCTAACCGCAAGTCTGTAGCATTATTAGTTTCTGAGATATCATCAAAAATCGTGACGCAATCAATGACTAATATTTTGATTTAGTAGTTTATGAAGTAGATAAGTGACGCCATCACTTACTACCAAATTGATTTTAGTGTTGTATGAAGTAGTTAAGTGACTTTATCACTGACTATCAACTTGACTTTGGTTGTGTATGAAGTAGATATGTGACGTCATCACTAACTATCATCTTGACTTTAGTTGTGTATAAAGTAGATAAGTGACGTTATCACTAACTATCAATTAGTATTTAGTAGCGTATGAAGCAGATATGTGACGTCATCATTGACTATCAACTTGACTTTAGTATTATATGAAGTCGATAAGTTATGTCATAATTGTTTTTAAACTTGACTTTAGTAGTATATGAAGTCCATATTTGACGTTATCACTGACTATCATCTTGACTTTAGTAGTTTATGAAGGAGATAAGTTACGCCATCACTGACTATCAACTTGACTTTAGTAGTGTATGGAAAAGATAAGTGAAGTCATCACTGACTATCAACTTGACTTTAGTGGTATATGAAGTAGATAAGTGACGCAATCACTGACTATCATCTTGACTTTAGTAGTATATGAAGTAGAAATGCATCGTCATCACTGAATATCAATTTGACTTTAGTAGTGTATGAAGTAGAAAAGTGACGTCATCACTGACTATCAACTTGATTTTAGTAGTGTATGAAGAAGATAAGTGACGTCATCACTGACTATCAACTTGACTTATGTTATGTTTGTAGTAGATAAGTAACGTCCTCCATGACTATACACTTGACTTTAATAGTGTATGAAGTAGATAAGTGACGTCAACACTGACTATCATCTAGACTTTAGAAGTTAATAAAGTAGATAATTGACGCCATTACTGACTACCAACTTAACTATAGTATTGTATGAAGTAGGCAATTGACATCATCACTGACTATCAACTTGACTTTAGTTGTTTACGTAGTAGATATGTGACGTTATCACTGACTATCAACTTGACTTTAGTAGTGTATGAAGTAGATAAGTGACGCTCTCAACTTGACTTTAGTTGTGAATGAAGTAGATATGTGACGTTATCACTGACTATCATCTTAACTTTAGTTTTTTATGAAGTGGATAAGTGATGCCATCACTGACTATTAATTGACTTTAGTAGTGTATGAGGTAGAAATGCAACGTCAACACTGACTATCAATTTGACTTTATTAGTGTATGAAGTAGATAAGTGTTGTCATCGCTGACTATCAACTTGACTTTAGTTGTGTATGAAATAGATATGTGACGTTATCACTGAATATCATCTTGACTTTAGTTGTGTATAAAGTAGATAAGAGACGTTATTACTAACTATCAACTAGTATTTAGTAGCATATGAAGCAGATATGTGACGTCATCACTGACTGTCAACTTGACGTTAGTATTTTATGAAGTCGATAAGTTACGTCATAATTGTTTTTCAACTTGACTTTAGTAGAGTATGAAATAGATATTTGACGTTATCACTGACTTTCATCTTGACTTTAGTAGTTTATGAAGAAGATAAGTTACGCCATCACTGACTATTAACTTGACTTAAGTAGTGTATGGAAAAGATAAGTGAAGTCATCACTGACTATCAATTAGACTTTAGTGGTACTATATGAGGTAGATAAGTGACGCAATCACGGACTATCAACTTGACTTTAGTAGTGTATGAAGTAGAAATGCAACGTCATCACTGAATATCAATTTGACTTTAGTAGTGTATGAAGTAGATAAGTGACGTCATCACTGATTATCATCTTAACTTTCGTAGTGTATGAAGTAGATATGTGACGTCATCTCTGACTATCAACTTGACTTTAGTAGTGTATGAAGTAGAAAAGTGACGTCATCACTGACTATCAACTTGAATTTAGTTATGTATGTAGTAGATAAGTGACACCATCACTGACAACCATCTTGATTCATCACTTAATTTCAAAACCGCAACTTTCCATCGCAATTAGAACTCGAGTTACATATTTTTTTTTCTTCATATGGGCTACAATGCTATAGACTTCGGTAAGAAAATACTAAAATTCTCAAAAACTAAGAATTTTTTTTTTTTTTGCTATTAAAGTATAATAAACTTTTCATAAGACATTTTAAAGTGATACATTTTAGTTCAAACCGTAAGTCTGTAGCATTATTAGTTTCTGAGATAATATAAAAAATCGATTTTAGACCTGAATAACACAATATTTTTCGATTTTTTTTTTCTCAATTTTGTTTCTAGAGGTTAATTTAGTACTATAGAGCGTTTTGCATCACTTCATATCAAAACCGCAACTTTCCATCTCAATTAGAACTCGAGTTACAAACTTTTTTTTTTATTCATATGGGCTACAATGCTATAGACTTCGGTAAGAAAATACGAAAATTCTCAAAAACTGGAAAGTTTTATTTTTTGCGACTAAAGTGTAATAAACTTTTCATAAGACATTTCAAAGTGATACATTTCAGTTCAAACCATAAGTCTGTAGCAATATTAGTTTCTGAGATATCATCAAAAATTCTTTTCAGAATCTGAAAAACACAATTTTTTTGGAAAAATTATTTTTCTCAGTTTTGTTTCTAGAGGTGAATTTAAAACTATAGAGCGTTTTGCATCACTTTATTTCAAAACCACAACTTTCCATCTCAATTAGAACTCGAGTTACAAACTTTTTTTTCTTCATATGGGCTACAATGCTATAGACTTCGGTAAGAAAATTCGAAAATTCTCAAAAACTGAGAAAGTTTTATTTTTTGCGACTAAAGTGAAATAAACTTTTCATAAGACATTTCAAAGTGATACATTTCAGTACAAACCGTAAGTCTGTAGCATTATTAGTTTCTGAGATATCATCAAAAATCGTTTTCAGAATCTAAAAAACACAATTTTTTTGGCAATTTTTTTTTCTCAATTTTGTTTCTACAGGTGAATTTAGTACTATAGAATGTTTTGCATCACTTTATTTCAAAACCGCAACTTTATAACTCAATCGGGACTCAAGTTACAAACTTTTTTTTTCTTCATATGGGCTACAATGCTATAGACTTCGGTAAGAAAATTTGAAAATTCTCAAAAACTGAGAAAGTTTTATTTTTTGCGACTAAAGTGTAATAAACTTTTCATAAGACATTTCAAAGTGCTACATTTCAGTACAAACCGTAAGTCTGTAGCATTATTAGTTTCTGAGATAGCATCAAAAATCGTTTTCAGAATCTGAAAAACACAATTTTTTTGGAATTTTTTTTTTCTCAATTTTGTTTCTAGAGGTGAATTTAGTACTATAGAATGTTTTGCATCACTTTATTTCAAAACCGCAACTTTCTATCTTAATTGGAACTCAAGTTACAAACTTTTTTTTTCTTCATATGGGCTACAATGCTATAGACTTCGGTAAGGAAATACGAAAATTCTCAAAAACTGAGAAAGTTTTATTTTTTGCGACTAAAGTGTAATAAACTTTTCATAAGACATTTCAAAGTGATACATTTCAGTTCAAACCGTAAGTCTGTAGCAATATTAGTTTCTGAGATATCATCAAAAATTGTTTTCAGAATCTGAAAAACACAATTTTTTTGGAAAAATTATTTTTGTCAATTTAGTTTCTAGAGGTGAATTTAGTACTATAGAGCGTTTTGCATCACTTTATTTCAAAACCGCAACTTTCCATCTTTATTAGAACTCGAGTTACAAACTTTTTTCTACTTCATATGGGCTACAATGCTATAGACTTCGGTAAAAAAAAACGAAAATTCTCAAAAACTGAGAAAGTTTTGTTTTTTGCGACTAAAGTGTAATAAACTTTTCATAAGACATTACAAAGTGATACATTTCAGTTCAAACCGCAAGTCTGTAGCATTATTAGTTTCTGAGATATCATCAAAAATCGTGACGCTATCAATGACTAATATTTTGATTCAGTAGTTTATGAAGTAGATAAGTGACGCCATCACTTACTACCAAATTGATTTTAGTGTTGTATGAAGTAGTTAAGTGACTTTATCACTGACTATCAACTTGACTTTGGTTGTGTATGAAGTAGATATGTGACGTCATCACTAACTATCATCTTGACTTTAGTTGTGTATAAAGTAGATAAGTGACGTTATCACTAACTATCAATTAGTATTTAGTAGCGTATGAAGCAGATATGTGACGTTATCATTGACTATCAACTTGACTTTAGTATTATATGAAGTCGAGAAGTTATGTCATAATTGTTTTTAAACTTGACTTTAGTAGTATATGAAGTCCATATTTGACGTTATCACTGACTATCATCTTGACTTTAGTAGTTTATAAAGGAGATAAGTTACGCCATCACTGACTATCAACTTGACTTTAGTATTGTATGGAAAAGATAAGTGAAGTCATCACTGACTATCAACTTGACTTTAGTGGTATATGAAGTAGATAAGTGACGCAATCACTGACTATCATCTTGACTTTAGTAGTATATGAAGTAGAAATGCATCGTCATCACTGAATATCAATTTGACTTTAGTAGTGTATGAAGTAGAAAAGTGACGTCATCACTGCCTATCAACTTGATTTTAGTAGTGTATGAAGAAGATAAGTGACGTCATCACTGACTATCAACTTGACTTATGTTATGTTTGTAGTAGATAAGTAACGTCCTCCATGACTATACACTTGACTTTAATAGTGATTGAAGTAGATAACTGACGTCAACACTGACTATCATCTAGACTTTAGAAGTTAATAAAGTAGATAATTGACGCCATTACTGACTACCAACTTAACTATAGTATTGTATGAAGTAGGCAATTGACATCATCACTGACTATCAACTTGACTTTAGTTGTTTACGTAGTAGATATGTGACGTTATCACTGACTATCAACTTGACTTTAGTAGTGTATGAAGTAGATAAGTGACGCTCTCATCTTGACTTTAGTTGTGAATGAAGTAGATATGTGACGTTATCACTGACTATCATCTTAACTTTAGTTTTTTATGAAGTGGATAAGTGATGCCATCACTGACTATTAATTGACTTTAGTAGTGTATGAGGTAGAAATGCAACGTCAACACTGACTATCAATTTGACTTTATTAGTGTATGAAGTAGATAAGTGTTGTCATCGCTGACTATCAGCTTGACTTTAGTTGTGTATGAAATAGATATGTGACGTTATCACTGAATATCATCTTGACTTTAGTTGTGTATAAAGTAGATAAGAGACGTTATCACTAACTATCAACTAGTATTTAGTAGCATATGAAGCAGATATGTGACGTCATCACTGACTGTCAACTTGACGTTAGTATTTTATGAAGTCGATAAGTTACGTCATAATTGTTTTTCAACTTGACTTTAGTAGAGTATGAAATAGATATTTGACGTTATCACTGACTTTCATCTTGACTTTAGTAGTTTATGAAGAAGATAAGTTACGCCATCACTGACTATTGACTGATAAAGGAACAACTGTTTTGAAGCTGACTATAAGCAATTTCGTTCATATCCGCTTCCGTTTCGACTTACTGCGCATGCGTAGTAAGGAGAAAAGGAAGCGGATGTGACCGAAATCGCTTATAGTCGGCCTTAAAACTGTTGTTCCTTTATTAGTCAATTAACTTGACTTAAGTAGTGTATAGAAAAGATAAGTGAAGTCATCACTGACTATCAAATTGACTTTAGTGGTACTATATAAGGTAGATAAGTGACGCAATCACGGATTATCAACTTGACTTTAGTAGTGTATGAAGTAGAAATGCAACGTCATCACTGAATATCAATTTGACTTTAGTAGTGTATAAAGTAGACAAGTGACGTCATCACTGATTATCATCTTAACTTTCGTAGTGTATGAAGTAGATATGTGACGTCATCTCTGACTATCAACTTGACTTTAGTAGTGTATGAAGTAGATAAGTGACGTCATCACTGACTATCAACTTGAATTTAGTTATGTATGTAGTAGATAAGTGACACCATCACTGACAACCATCTTGATTCATCACTTAATTTCAAAACCGCAACTTTCCATCGCAATTAGAACTCGAGTTACATATTTTTTTTTCTTCATATGGGCTACAATGCTATAGACTTCGGTAAGAAAATACGAAAATTCTCAAAAACTAAGAATTTTTTTTTTTTTTTGCTATTAAAGTATAATAAACTTTTCATAAGACATTTTAAAGTGATACATTTTAGTGCAAACCGTAAGTCTGTAGCATTATTAGTTTCTGAGATATCATAAAAAATCGATTTTAGACCTGAATAACACAATATTTTTCGAATTTTTTTTTCTCAATTTTGTTTCTAGAGGTTAATTTAGTACTATAGAGCGTTTTGCATCACTTCATATCAAAACCGCAACTTTCCATCTCAATTAGAACTCGAGTTACAAACTTTTTTTTTTATTCATATGGGCTACAATGCTATAGACTTCGGTAAGAAAATACGAAAATTCTCAAAAACTGGAAAGTTTTATTTTTTGCGACTAAAGTGTAATAAACTTTTCATAAGACATTTCAAAGTGATACATTTCAGTTCAAACCATAAGTCTGTAGCAATATTAGTTTCTAAAATATCATCAAAAATTGTTTTCAGAATCTGAAAAACACAATTTTTTTTAAAAAAATTATTTTTCTCAATTTTGTTTCTAGAGGTGAATTTAGTACTATAGAGCGTTTTGCATCACTTTATTTCAAAACCGCAACTTTCCATCTTAATTAGAACTCGAGTTACAAACTTTTTTCTACTTCATATGGGCTACAATGCTATAGACTTCGGTAAGAAAATACGAAAATTCTCAAAAACTGAGAAAGTTTTGTTTTTTGCGACTAAAGTGTTATAAACTTTTCATAAGACATTTCAAAGTGATACATTTCAGTTCAAACCGTAAGTCTGTAGCATTATTAGTTTCTGAGATATCATCAAAAATTATTTTCAGAATCTGAAAAACACAATTTTTTTGGAAAATTTTTTTTTCTCAGTTTTGTTTCTAGAGGTGAATTTAAAACTATAGAGCGTTTTGCATCACTTTATTTCAAAACCACAACTTTCCATCTCAATTAGAACTCGAGTTACAAACTTTTTTTTTCTTCATATGGGCTACAATGCTATAGACTTCGGTAAGAAAATTCGAAAATTCTCAAAAACTGAGAAAGTTTTATTTTTTGCGACTAAAGTGTAATAAACTTTTCATAAGACATTTCAAAGTGATACATTTCAGTACAAACCGTAAGTCTGTAGCATTATTAGTTTCTGAGATATCATCAAAAATCGTTTTCAGAATCTGAAAAACACAATTTTTTTTTAAAATTTTTTTTCTTAATTTTGTTTCTAGAGGTGAATTTAGTACTATAGAATGTTTTGCATCACTTTATTTCAAAACCGCAACTTTATATCTCAATCGGAACTTAAGTTACAAACTTTTTTCTACTTCATATGGGCTACAATGCTATAGACTTCGGTAAGAAAATACGAAAATTCTCAAAAACTGAGAAAGTTTTATTTTTTGCGACTAAAGTGTAATAAACTGTTCATAAGAAATTTCAAAGTGATACATTTCAGTTCAAACCGTAAGTCTGTAGCAATATTAGTTTCTGAGATATCATCAAAAATTATTTTCAGAATCTGAAAAACACAATTTTTTTAAAAAAAATTATTTTCTCAATTTTGTTTCTAGAGGTGCATTTAGTACTATAGAGCGTTTTGCATCACTTTATTTCAAAACCGCAACTTTCCATCTTAATTAGAACTCGAGTTACAAACTTTTTTCTACTTCATATGGGCTACAATGCTACAGACTTCGGTAAGAAAATACGAAAATTCTCAAAAACTGAGAAAGTTTTGTTTTTTGCGACTAAAGTGTAATAAACTTTTCATAAGACATTACAAATTGATACATTTCAGTTCAAACCGTAAGTCTGTAGCATTATTAGTTTCTGAGATATCATCAACTTTCTATCTCAATTGGAACTCGAGTTAGAAACTTTTTCTTTATATGGGCTACAATGCTATAGACTTCGGTAAGAAAATACTAAATTCTAAAAAACTGAAAAAGTTTTATTTTTTGCGACTAAAGTGTAATAAACTTTTTATAAGACAATTCAAAGAGATGCATTTTATTTCTAACCGCAAGTCTGTAGCATTATTAGTTTCTGAGATATTATCAAAAATCGTGACGCTATCAATGACTAATATTTTGATTTAGTAGTTTATGAAGTAGATAAGTGACGCCATCACTTACTACCAAATTGATTTTTGTGTTGTATAAAGTAGATAAGTGACTTTATCACTGACTATCAACTTGACTTTGGTTGTGTATGAAGTAGATATGTGACGTCATCACTAACTATCATCTTGACTTTAGTTGTGTATAAAGTAGATAAGTGACGTTATCACTAACTATCAATTAGTATTTAGTAGCGTATGAAGCAGATATGTGACGTCATCATTGACTATCAACTTGACTTTAGTATTATATGAAGTCTATAAGTTATGTCCTAATTGTTTTTAAACTTGACTTTAGTAGTATATGAAGTCCATATATGACGTTATCACTGACTATCATCTTGACTTTAGTAGTTTATGAAAGAGATAAGTTACGCCATCACTGACTATCAACTTGACTTTAGTAGTGTATGGAAAAGATAAGTGAAGTCATCACTGACTATCAACTTGACTTTAGTGGTATATGAAGTAGATAAGTGACGCAATCACTGACTATCAACTTGACTTTAGTAGTATATGAAGTAGAAATGCATCGTCATCACTGAATATCAATTTGACTTTAGTAGTGTATGAAGTAGAAAAGTGACGTCATCACTGACTATCAACTTCATTTTAGTAGTGTATGAAGAAGATAAGTGACGTCATCACTGACTATCAACTTGACTTATGTTATGTTTGTAGTAGATAAGTAACGTCCTCAATGACTATACACTTGACTTTAATAGTGTATGAAATAGATAAGTGACGTCAACACTGACTATCATCTAGACTTTAGAAGTTAATAAAGTAGATAATTGACGCCATTACTGACTACCAACTTGACTATAGTATTGTATGATGTAGGCAATTGACATCATAACTGACTATCAACTTGACTTTAGTTGTTTACGTAGTAGATATGTGACGTTATCACTGACTATCAACTTGACTTTAGTTGTGTATGAAGTAGAGAAGTGACGTCATAACTGTTTATCAACTTGACATTAGTAGTGTATGAAGTAGATAAGTGACGTCATTACTGACTATCAACTTAACTATAGTATTTACTGAAGTCGATGAGTTACGTCATAATTGTTTTTCAACTTGACTTTAGTAGTAAATGAAGTAGAGAAGTGACGTCATCACTGACTATTAACTTGACTTTAGTTGTGTATTAAGTAGATAAGTGACGTTATTACTAAATATCATCTTGACTTTTGTGGTGAATAATATATATAAGTGACGTCAACAATGACTATCAACTTGAGTTAAGTAGTGTATTGAGTAGATAAGTGACGTCATCACTGACTATTATCTTGACTTTAGTTGTTTATTAAGTAAAAATGTGACTTTATCACTGACTATCATCTAGACTTTAGTTGTGTATAAAGTAGATAAGTGACGTCATCACTGACTATCAACTTGTCTTTAGTAGTGTATGAAGCATATATGTGACGTCATCACTGACTATCAACTTGACTTTTGTATTTAATGACGTCGATAAGCTACCTCATAATTGTTTTTCAACTTGACTTTAGTTGTGTATGAAGTAGAGAAGTGACGTCATAACAGTTTATCAACTTGACTGTAGTAGTTTATGAAGTAGATAAGTGACGTCATTACTGACTATAAACTTAACTTTAGTTATGTATGTAGTAGATAAGTGACGCAATCACTGACTTCCATCTTGAGTTTAGTATTGAAGCAGTAGATAAGTGACGTTATCACTAACTATCAACTAGTAATAAGTAGTTTATAAAGCAGATATGTGACGTCATCACTGACTATTAACTTGACTTTAGTATTATATGAAGTCGATAAGTTATGTCATAATTGTTTTTAAACTTGACTTTAGTAGTGTATGAAGTCCATATATGACTTTAGTAGTTTATGAAGGAGATAAGTTACGCCATCACTGACTATCAACTTGACTTTAGTAGTGTATGGAAAAGATAAGTGAAGTCATAACTGACTATCAACTTGACTTTAGTAGTATATGAAGTAGCAATGCATCGTCATCACTGAATATCAATTTGACTTTAGTAGTGTATAAAGTAGAAAAGTGACGTCATCACTGACTATCAATTTGAGTTTAGTTCTGTATGAAGTAGATAAGTGACGTCATTACTGACTTTTAATTTGTCTTTAGTAGTGTATGAAGTAGATATGTGACGTCATCACTGACTATCATTTGACTTTAGTAGTGTATGAAGTAGATATGTGACGTCATCACTGACTATCAACTTGACTTATGTTATGTAAGTAGTAGATAGGTGACGCCATCACTGACTTCCGACTTTATTTTATTATTGATGAAGTAGATAAGTGACGTCATCACTGACTATCAACTTGACTTTAGGAGTGTATAAAGTAGATAAGTGACGTTATCACTGATTATCAACTTGACTTTAGTTGTGTATGAAGTAGATGAGTGACGTAGTAGATATGTGACGTCATCTTTGACTATCAACTTGACTTTAGGAGTGTATGAAGTAGATAAGTGACGTCATCACTGATTATCATCTTGACTTTAGTTGTGCATGAAGTAGATAAGTGACGTTATTACTAAATTTCATCTTGACTTTTGTAGTGTATGAAGTAGATAAGTGACGTCATCACTGACAATCAACTTGACTTTAGTAGTGTATAGAGTAGATAAGTGACGTCATCACTGACTAATAACTTGTCCTTAGTATGTGTATAAAGCATATATGTGACGTCATCACTGACTATCAACTTGACTTTAGTATTTAATGAAGTCGATAAGTTACGTCATCACTGACTATTAACATGACTTTAGTAGTGTAGGTAGCATTATTAGTTTCTGAGATATCATCAAAAAACGTTTTCAGAATCTGAAAAACACAATTTTTTTTGAAAAATTATTTTTCTCACTTTTAATTCTAGAGGTGAATTTAGTACTATAGAGCGTTTTGCATCACTTTATTTCAAAACCGCAACTTTCCATCTAAATAAGAACTCGAATTACAAACTTTTTTCTTCTTTATATGGGCTACAATGCAATAGACTTCGGTAAGAAAATACGAAAATTCTCAAAAACTAAGAAAGTTTTATTTTTTGCGACTTAAGTGTGATAAACTTTTTTAAGACATTTCAAAGTGATACATTTCAGTTCAAACCGTAAGTCTGTAGCAATATTAGTTTCTGAGATATCATCAAAAATCATTTTCAGAATCTGAAAAACACAATTTTTTTGGAAAATTTTTTTTTCTCAATTTTGTTTCTAGAGGTGAATTTAGTACTATAGAGCGTTTTGCATCACTTTATTTCAAAATCGCAATTTTCCATCTCAATTACAACTCGAGTTAGAAACTTTTTTCTTCTTCATATGGGCTACAATGCTATAGACTTCGGTAAGAAAATACGAAAATTCTCAAAAACTGAGAAAGTTTTATTTTTTGCGACTAAAGTGTAATAAACTTTTTATAAGACAATTCAAAGTGATACATTTCAGTTCAAACCGTAAGTCTGTAGCATTATTAGTTTCTGAGATATCATCAAAAATCGTTTTCAGAATCTGAAAAACGATTTTTTTTGAAAAATTATGTTTCTCAATTTTGTTTCTAGAGGTGAATTTAGTACTATAGAATGTTTTGCATCTCTATATTTTAAAACCGCAACTTTCTATCGGTAAGAAAATACTAAATTCTAAAAAAGTAAGAAAGTTTTATTTTTTGCGACTAAAGTGTAATAACCTTTTCATAAGACAATTCAAAGAAATGCATTTCATTTCAAACCGCAAGTCTGTAGCATAATTAGTTTCTGAGATATCATCAAAAATCGTGACGCCATCAATGACTACTATTTTGATTTTAGTAGTTTATGAAGTAGATAAGTGACGCCATCACTGACTACCAACTTGATTTTGGTGTTGTATGAAGTAGATAAGTGACTTTATCATTGACTATCAACTTGACTTTAGTTGTGTATGAAGTAGATATGTGACGTCATCACTGACTATTATTTTAACTTCAGTAATGTATGAAGTAGATAAGTGACGTCATCACTGACTATTAACTTGACTTTAGTTGTGTATGAAGTAGATATGTGACGTCATTACTAACTGTCATCTTGACTTTAGTTGTGTATAAAGTACAGGGTGTCCACAAAGTCTCTGAGGGTGTTTAGACGTTAATAAAACACATAAGGCTCAACGTAAAATTAACTTTTGATACATCAAATTAAAGCTTGAATTATGAAAATTTTGAAAATCAAACATAAATGCAATCAGATGATTATTAATCTTGCTGCATCAAAAATCGCAAAAAAAGAGAAAATTGACGTCCGATTTGCACATTTTGACGCTTGTATCATCTGAAAAAACGCATACAGATTCAAAATTTGTAAATTCTCACTCGAGTTTTCTAAAACATGACCTCATGGCCTCTCCACATGCGCCCATCGGTAGCACAACACACGTCGAGACGAACCTCTAGCTGGCGCGACACGTGGCGGAGAGTCTGCGGAGTGATGGCCTCGATAGCGGCGGTGATACGTTTCTTCAACTCACGCATACCACGCACTTTCGTCTTGAAAATCTGGTCCTTGATGTAGCCCCAGAGATAAAAGTTGAGTGGCGCGAGATCAGAAGAGCTGCGAGCCCACGCCATGGGTCCACGATGTAGGCATCTGCCTAGAAACACCTAATCCCGCTCATCTCTGACAACGTGCGCCCAATGTGGGAGCGCTCCGTCCTGCTGGAAGATGAGCTCGTATTCCCACTCCGTCTGGGCCTGCAGTAGCTGCGATATGGCGTAATTCTCAATCATGTTCAGGTAGTTGTTCCAGTGGACAGTTGGCTCGTGGAAGAAGAACGGGCCGATCACAAAATCGTACAGAAATGAGCACCAAACAATCAAATTGGGACTGTCACGTTCGAACGTACGAGCTGTGTCTGGACGTTCAGTGCCCAAGAAACACACGTTCTGTTAGTTTTTACTTTATCACACAAACATGCTATGCACTCGTCTCCTGATCTTACGCTACCGACTTTTATCTCTGGGGCTACGTCAAGGACCAGGTCTTCAAGACGAAAGTGCGTGACATGTGTGAGTTGAAGCTTTATATCACCGCCACTATCGAGGCCATCATTCCGCAGACTCTCCACAACGTGTCGCGCAAGCAAGAGCTTCGTCTCGACGTGTGTCGTGCTACCGATGGGCGCATGTGGAGAGGTCTTGAGGTAATGTTGCAGAAAACTCGAGTGAGACCTTACAAATTTTGAATCTGTATGTGTTTTTTTAGATAATGCAAGCGTTAAAATGTGGAAATCGGACGCCAATTTTCTCTTCTTTTGCGGTTTTTGATGCAGCAAGATTATTAATCATGTGATTTCATTTATGTTTTCATTTTCGAAATTGTCATAATTCAAGCTTTAATTTGATATATAAAAAGTTTAATTTACGTTGAGTCTTATGTGTTTTATTAACGTCTAAACACCCTCAGAGACTTTATGGACACCCTGTAGATAAGTGACATTATCACTAACTATTAACTAGTATTTAGTAGCTTATGAAGCAGATATGTGACGTCAACACTGACTATCAACTTGACTTTAGTATTATATGAAGTCGATAAGTTATGTCATAAATGTTTTTAAACTTGACTTTAGTAGTGTATGAAGTCCATATATGACGTTATCACTGACTATCATCTTGACTTTAGTAGTTTATAAAGGAGATAAGTTACGCCATCACTGACTACCAACTTGACTTTAGTAGTGTATGGAAAAGATAAGTGAAGTCATAACTTACTATCAACTTGACTTAAGTGGTATATAAAGTAGATAAGTGACGCAATCACTACCAACTTGACTTTAGTAGTATATAAAGTAGAAATGCATCGTCATCACTGAATATCAATTTGACTTTAGTAGTGTATAAAGTAGAAAAAAGACTTCATCACTGACTATCAATTTGAGTTTAGTTCTGTATGAAGTAGATAAGTGACGTCATCACTTACTTTTAATTTGTCTTTAGTAGTGTATGAAGTAGATATGTGACGTCATCACTGACTATCATTTGACTTTAGTAGTGTATGAAGTAGATATGTGACGTCATCACTGACTATCAACTTGACTTAAGTTATGTAAGTAGTAGATAAGTGACGCCATCACTGACTTCCGACTTTATTTTATTATTGATGAAGTAGATAAGTGACGTCATCACTGACTATCAACTTGACTTTAGGAGTGTATAAAGTAGATAAGTGACGTCATCGCTGATTATCAACTAGACTTTAGTTGTGTATGAAGTAGATGTGTGACGTAGTAGATATGTGACGTCATCTTTGACTATCAACTTGACTTTAGGAGTGTATGAAGTAGATAAGTGACGTCATCACTTATTATCAACTTGACTTTAGTTGTGTATGAAGTAGATAAGTGACGTTATTACTAAATTTCATCTTGACTTTTGTAGTGTATGAAGTAGATAAGTGACGTCATCACTGACAATCAACTTGACTTTAGTAGTGTGTAGAGTAGATAAGTGACGTCATTACTGACTAATAACTTGTCCTTAGTAGTGTATGAAGCATATATGTGACGTCATCACTGACTATCAACTTGACTTTAGTATTTAATGAAGTCGATAAGTTACGTCATAATTGTTTTTCAACTTGACTTTAGTTGTGTATGAAGTAGAGAATGGATGTCATAACTGTTTATCAACTTGACATTAGTAGTGTATGAAGTAGATAACTGATGTCATTACTGACTATCAACTTGACTTTAGTTTTGTATGTAGTAGATAAGTGACGCCATCACTGACTTCCATCTCGATTTTAGTATTGATGAAGTAGATAAGTGAAGTCATCACTGACTATCAACTTGACTTAAGTTGTTTACGTAGTAAATATGTGACGTCATCTCTGACTATCAACTTGACTTTAGTAGTAAATGAAGTAGAGAAGTGACGTCATCACTGATTATCAACTTGACTTTAGTTGTGTATGAAGAAGATAAGTGACGTTATTACAAAATATCATCTTGACTTTTGTGGTGAATGATATAGATAAGTGACGTCAACAGTGACTATCAACTTGACTTTAGTAGTGTATTGAGTAGATAAGTGACGTGATCACTGACTATTATCTTGACTTTAGTTGTTTATTAAGTAGAAATGTGACTTCATCACTGACTATCATCTAGACTTTAGTTGTGTATAAAGTAGATAAGTGACGTCATCACTGACTATCAACTTGTCTTGAGTAGTGTATGAAGCATATATGTGACGTCATCACTGACTATCATCTTGACTTTAGTTATGTGTGTAGTAGTTAAGTGACGCCATCACTGACTTCCAACTTTTTTTTTGTATTGATGAAGTAGATAAGTGACGTCATCACTGACTATCAACCTGACTTTAGTTGTATATGTAGTAGATATGTGACGTCATCACTGACTATCATCTTGACTTTAGTTATGTGTGTAGTAGTTAAGTGACGCCATCACTGACTTCCAACTTTTTTTTTGTATTGATGAAGTAGATAAGTGACGTCATCACTGACTATCAACCTGACTTTAGTTGTATTTGTAGTAGATATGTGACGTCATCACTGACTATTAACTTGACTTTAGGAGTGTATGAAGTAGATAAGTGACGTCATCACTGATTATCAAATTGACTTTAGTTCTGTGTGGAGTACATAAGTGGCGTTATTACTAAATTTCATCTTGACTTTTGTAGTGAATGAAGTAGATAAGTGACATCATCACTGACTATCAACTTGACTTTAGTATTTAATGACGTCGATAAGCTACGTCATAATTATTTTTCAACTTGACTTTAGTTGTGTATGAAGTAGAGAAGTGACGTCATAACAGTTTATTAACTTGACTTTAGTAGTGTATGAAGTAGATAAGTGACGTCATAAACTGACTATGAACTTAACTTTAGTTATGTATGTAGTAGATAAGTGACGCCATCACTGACTTCCATCTTGAGTTTAGTATTGAAGCAGTAGATAAGTGACGTCATCAATGACTATCAACTTGACTTTATTTGTTTACGTAGTAGATATGTGACGTCATCACTGACTATTAACATGACTTTAGTAGTGTATGTAGCATTATTTAGTTTCTGAGATATCATCAAAATTCGTTTTCAGAATCTGAAAAACACAATTTTTTTTTAAAAATTATTTTTTTCAATTTTGTTTCTAGAGGTGAATTTAGTACTATAGAGCGTTTTGCATCACTTTATTTCAAAACCGCAACTTTCCATCTAAATTAGAACTCGAGTTACAAACTTTTTTCTTCTTCATATGAGCTACAATGCTATAGAATTCGGTAAGAATATACGAAAATTCTCAAAAACTGAGAAAGTTTTATTTTTTGCGACTAAAGTGTTAAAAACTTTTCATAAGACATTTCAAAGTGATACATTTCAGTTCTAACCGTAAGTCTGTAGCATTATTAGTTTCTGATATATCATCAAAAATCGTTTTCTGAATTTGAAAAACACAATTTTTTTTTGAAAAATTATTTTTCTCAATTTTGTTTCTAGAGGTGAATTTAGTACTATAGAGCGTTTTGCATCACTTTATTTCATAACCGCAACTTTCCATCTCATATAGAACTCGAGTTACAAACTTTTTTCTACTTCATATGGGCTACAATGCTATAGACTTCGGTAAGAAAATACGAAAATTCTCAAAAACTGAGAAAGTTTTATTTTTTGCGACTAAAGTGTAATAAACTTTTCATATTCATATTTCTTATTTCATATTCTCTCGGCTATTGAAATGCTATCTACTTGATAAATGTTTCTATAGTTTAAATGAGTTCTACGACAATAAAAATTATTAAATAATTATACATTCATGTATATATTTAACTTGAATAAAATATGTTTTAATTTTATATGCTGTACACACAGCATCACTGTATATATTACCTACTAGTATGTAAGTTGACAATTCCATGTAAAACCTTCAACAATTGTAACTTTTATTGCATATTTGATTGTAAGGAGAATGGAAATAAAAGAATTTTGAATTTTGAATTTTTGAATTTTGAAAAACACATTTTTTTTGGAAAAATTATTTTTCTCAATTTTCTTTCTAGAGGTTAATTTAGTACTATAGAGCGTTTTGCATCACTTTATTTCAAAATCGCAACTTTCCATGGCAATTAGGACTCGAGTTACATATTTTTTTTCTTCATTTGGGCTACAATGCTATAGACTTCGGTAAGAAAATACTAAAATTCTCAAAAACTAAGAATTTTTTTTTTTGCTATTAAAGTATAATAAACTTTTCATAAGACATTTTAAAGTGATACATTTTAATTCAAACCGTAAGTCTGTAGCATTATTAGTTTCTGAGATATCATAAAAAAACGTTTTTACACCTGAATAACACAATTTTTTTCGAATTTTTTTTTCTCAATTTTGTTTCAAGAGGTTAATTTAGTACTATAGAGCGTTTTGCATCACTTTATATCAGAACCGCAACTTTCCATCTCAATTAGAACTCGAGTTACAACCTTTTTTTTTTTATTCATATGGGCTACAATGCTATAGACTTCGGTAAGAAAATACAAAAATTCTCAAAAACTGAGAAAGTTTTATTTTTTGCGACTAAAGTGTAATAAACTTTTCATAAGACATTTCAAAGTGCTCATTTCAGTTCAAACCGTAAGTCTGTAGCATTATTAGTTTCTGTGATATCATCAAAAATCGTTTTCAGAATCTGAAAAACACAATTTTTTAAATTATTTTTCTCAGTTTTGTTTCTAGAGGTTTATTTAAAACTATAGAGCGTTTTGCATCACTTTATTTCAAAACCACAACTTTCCATCTCAATTAGAACTCGAGTTACAAACTTTTTTTTTTCTTCATATGGGCTACAATGCTATAGACTTCGGTAAGAAAATACGAAAATTCTCAAAAACTGAGAAAGTTTTATTTTTTGCGACTAAAGTGAAATAAACTTTTCATAAGACATTTTAAAGTGATACATTTTAGTTTAAACCGTAAGTCTGTTCGATTATTAGTTTCTGAGATATCATCAAAAATCGTTTTCAGAATCTGAAAAACACAATTTTTTTGGAAAAAAATTTTCTCTCAATTTTGTTTCTAGAAGTGAATTTAGTACTATAGAATGTTTTGCATCACTTTATTTCAAAACCGCAACTTTCTATCTCAATTGGAACTCAAGTTACAAACTTTTTTTTTCTTCATATGGGCTACAATGCTATAGACTTCAGTAAGAAAATACGAAAATTCTTAAAAACTGAGAAAGTTTTATTTTTGCGACTAAAGTGTAAAAAACTTTTCATAAGACATTTCAAAGTGATACATTTCAGTTCAAACTGTAAGTCTGTAGCAATATTAGTTATTGAGATATCATCAAAAAAAAATTTCAGAATCTGAAAAACACAATTTTTTTGGAAAAATTATTTTTCTCAATTTTGTTTCTAGAGGTGAATATAGTACTATAGAGCGTTTTGCATCACTTTATTTCAAAACCGCAACTTTCCATATCAATTAGAACTCGAGTTACAAACTTTTTTCTTCTTCATATGGGCTACAATGCTATAGACTCCGGTAAGAAAATACGAAAATTCTCAAAAACTGAGAAAGTTTTTTTTTTTGCGACTAAAGTGTAATAAACTTTTCATAAGACATTTCAAAGTGCTACATTTCAGTTCAAACCGTAAGTCTGTAGCATTATTAGTTTCTGAGATATCATCAAAAATCGTTTTCAGAATCTAAAAAACACAATTTTTTTGGAAAAATTATTTTTCTCAGTTTTGTTTCTAGAGGTATATATAGTACTATAGAGCATTTTGCATCACTTTATTTCAATACCGCAACTTTCCATCTCAATTAGAACTCGAGTTACAAACTTTTTTCTTCTTCATATGGGCTACAATGCTATAGACTTCGGTAAAAAAATTCGAAAATTCTCAAAAACTTAGAAAGTTTTATTTTTTGCGACTAAAGTGTAGTAAACTTTTCATAAGACATTTCAAAGTGATATATTTCAGTACAAACCGTAAGTCTGTAGCATTTTTAGTTTCTGAGATATCATCAAAAATCATTTTCAGAATCTGAAAGACACATTTTTTTTGAAAATTTTTTTTCTCAATTTTGTTTCTAGAGGAGTTGAGTTAAGTCGCTTGGCGAGAACACACGTATTTTCGTTTTGCTCATGGCTCAAACTATTGTATGGTCTATAAGCGCTAGCTTGTTTTATGTTGTTTTTTTTCTCTCTCTTTTTGTGTGTTTTTTTTTTCTTTGTGATATTGGTTCTCTCAATTAAAACTTTATTGTATTACCCATTACCCACAAAATGGGGCGTGTTAGGGTTAATACCATTGAACTCGACTTCTCGAAATGTGGAAGATCAAGACCTAATCCTGCCGTGTTGCACGTGTGGATTATTGATGAAGTGAAAATTCCACTGGGCGATATGGAAGGTATTCAATTAGATCCGGAAAGACAGGTAACTTATATTAAGTTTTTAAATGAAGAAAAATATAATAATGCAGTAAGAAAAATTCTGTGGTGAACATGATTTCACTGACCCGTCGGGTAAAAAATGGATTATTCCTATTCGTGAAGTAGAGGAAGTTACGGTAGTAAGAGTTAGGAACATTCCTTTCGAGGTTCCGATGGAGAATACTGAAAGAAGGTTAAAACAATATGGGAAAGTTTTTTCCAGTGAATTTGAGGTATAGGGGAGGGATTTCAAAGCACCAAAGTGATACATTTCAGTTCAAACCGTAAGTCTGTAGCATTATTAGTTTCTGAGATATCATCAAAAATCGTTTTCAGAATCTGAAAAACACAATTTTTATTTGAAAAATTATTTTTCTCAGTTTTGTTTCTAGAGGTGAATTTAAAACTATAGAGCGTTTTGCATCACTTTATTTCAAAACCACAACTTTCCATCTCAATTAGAACTCGAGTTACAAACTTTTTTTTCTTCATATGGGCTACAATGCTATAGACTTCGGTAAGAAAATTCGAAAATTCTCAAATACTGAGAAAGTTTTATTTTTTGCGACTAAAGTGTAATAAACTTTTCATAAGACATTTCAAAGTGATACATTTCAGTTCAAACCGTAAGTCTGTAGCAATATTAGTTTCTGAGATATAATCAAAACATGTTTTCAGAATCTGAAAAACACAATTTTTTTGGAAAAATTATTTTTCTCAATTTTGTTTCTAGAGGTGAATTTAGTTCTATAGAGCGTTTTGCATCACTTTATTTCGAAACCGCAACTTTCCATCTTAATTAGAACTCGAGTTACAAACTTTTTTCTACTTCATTTGGGCTACAATGCTATAGACTTCGGTAAGAAAATACGAAAATTCTCAAAAACTGAGAAAGTTTTGTTTTTTGCGACTAAAGTGTAATAAACTTTTCATAAGACATTACAAAGTGATACATTTCAGTTCAAACCGTAAGTCTGTAGCATTATTAGTTTCTGAGATATCATCAATTTTCTATCTCAATTGGAACTCGAGTTACAAACTTTTTCTTTATATGGGCTACAATGCTATAGACTTCGGTAAGAAAATACTAAATTCTAAAAACTGAAAAAGTTTTATTTTTTGCGACTAAAGTGTAATAAACTTTTTATAAGACAATTCAAAGAGATGCATTTTATTTCTAACCGCAAGTCTGTAGCATTATTAGTTTCTGAGATATCATCAAAAATCGTGACGCTATCAATGACTAATATTTTGATTTAGTAGTTTATGAAGTAGATAAGTGACGCCATCACTAACTACCAAATTGATTTTAGTGTTGTATGAAGTAGATAAGTGACTTTATCACTGACTATCAACTTGACTTTGGTTGTGTATGAAGTAGATATGTGACGTCATCACTAACTATCATCTTGACTTTAGTTGTGTATAAAGTAGATAAGTGACGTTATCACTAACTATCAATTAGTATTTAGTAGCGTATGAAGCAGATATGTGACGTCATCATTGAATATCAACTTGACTTTAGTATTATATGAAGTCGATAAGTTATGTCATAATTGTTTTTAAACTTGACTTTAGCAGTATATAAAGTCCATATATGACGTTATCACTGACTATCATCTTGACTTTAGTAGTTTATGAAGGAGATAAGTTACGCCATCACTGACTATCAACTTGACTTTAGTAGTGTATGGAAAAGATAAGTGAAGTCATCATTGACTATCAACTTGACTTTAGTGGTATATGAAGTAGATAAGTGACGCAATCACTGACTATCAACTTGACTTTAGTAGTATATGAAGTAGAAATGCATCGTCATCACTGAATATCAATTTGACTTTAGTAGTGTATGAAGTAGAAAAGTGACGTCATCACTGACTATCAACTTGATTTAAGTAGTGTATGAAGAAGATAAGTGACGTCATCACTGACTATCAACTTGACTTATGATATGTTTGTAGTAGATAAGTAACGTCCTCAATGACTATACACTTGACTTTAATAGTGTATGAAATAGATAAGTGACGTCAACACTGACTATCATCTAGACTTTAGAAGTTAATAAAGTAGATAATTGACGCCATTACTGACTACCAACTTGACTATAGTATTGTATGAAGTAGGCAATTGACATTATCACTGACTATCAACTTGACTTTAGTTGGTTACGTAGTAGATATGTGACGTTATCACTGACTATCAACTTGACTTTAGTAGTGTATGAAGTAGATAAGTGACGCTCTCAACTTGACTTTAGTTGTGAATGAAGTAGATATGTGACGTTATCACTGACTATCATCTTAACTTTAGTTTTTTATGAAGTGGATAAGTGATGCCATCACTGACTATTAATTGACTTTAGTAGTGTATGAGGTAGAAATGCAACGTCAACACTGACTATCAATTTGACTTTATTAGTGTATGAAGTAGATAAGTGTTGTCATCGCTGACTATCAACTTGACTTTAGTTGTGTATGAAGTAGATATGTGACGTTATCACTGAATATCATCTTGACTTTAGTTGTGTATAAAGTAGATAAGAGACGTTATCACTAACTATCAACTAGTATTTAGTAGCATATGAAGCAGATATGTGACGTCATCACTGACTGTCAACTTGACGTTAGTATTTTATGAAGTCGATAAGTTACGTCATAATTGTTTTTCAACTTGACTTTAGTAGAGTATGAAATAGATATTTGACGTCATCACTGACTATTAACTTGACTTTAGTAGTATATGGAAAAGATAAGTGAAGTCATCACTGACTATCAACTTGACTTTAGTGGTACTATATGAGGTATATAAGTGACGCAATCACGGACTATCAACTTGACTTTAGTAGTGTATGAAGTAGAAATGCAACGTCATCACTAAATATCAATTTGACTTTAGTAGTGTATGAAGTAGATAAGTGACGTCATCACTGACTAACATCTTAACTTTAGTAGTGTATGAAGTAGATATGTGACGTCATCTCTGACTATCAACTTGACTTTAGTAGTGTATGAAGTAGATAAGTGACGTCATCACTGACTATAAACTTGAATTTAGTTATGTATGTAGTAGATAAGTGACACCATCACTGACAACCATCTTGATTCATCACTTTATTTCAAAATCGCAACTTTCCATGGCAATTAGGACTCGAGTTACATATTTTTTTTCTTCATTTGGGCTACAATGCTATAGACTTCGGTAAGAAAATACTAAAATTCTCAAAAACTAAGAATTTTTTTTTTTTGCTATTAAAGTATAATAAACTTTTCATAAGACATTTTAAAGTGATACATTTTAATTCAAACCGTAAGTCTGTAGCATTATTAGTTTCTGAGATATCATAAAAAATCGTTTTTAGACCTGAATAACACAATTTTTTTCGAATTTTTTTTTCTCAATTTTGTTTCAAGAGGTTAATTTAGTACTATAGAGCGTTTTGCATCACTTTATATCAAAACCGCAACTTTCCATCTCAATTAGAACTCGAGTTACAACCTTTTTTTTTTTATTCATATGGGCTACAATGCTATAGACTTCGGTAAGAAAATACAAAAATTCTCAAAAACTGAGAAAGTTTTATTTTTTGCGACTAAAGTGTAATAAACTTTTCATAAGACATTTCAAAGTGCTCATTTCAGTTCAAACCGTAAGTCTGTAGCATTATTAGTTTCTGTGATATCATCAAAAATCGTTTTCAGAATCTGAAAAACACAATTTTTTAAATTATTTTTCTCAGTTTTGTTTCTAGAGGTTTATTTAAAACTATAGAGCGTTTTGCATCACTTTATTTCAAAACCACAACTTTCCATCTCAATTAGAACTCGAGTTACAAACTTTTTTTTTTCTTCATATGGGCTACAATGCTATAGACTTCGGTAAGAAAATACGAAAATTCTCAAAAACTGAGAAAGTTTTATTTTTTGCGACTAAAGTGTAATAAACTTTTCATAAGACATTTTAAAGTGATACATTTTAGTTTAAACCGTAAGTCTGTACGATTATTAGTTTCTGAGATATCATCAAAAATCGTTTTCAGAATCTGAAAAACACAATTTTTTTGGAAAAAAATTTTCTCTCAATTTTGTTTCTAGAAGTGAATTTAGTACTATAGAATGTTTTGCATCACTTTATTTCAAAACCGCAACTTTCTATCTCAATTGGAACTCAAGTTACAAACTTTTTTTTTCTTCATATGGGCTACAATGCTATAGACTTCAGTAAGAAAATACGAAAATTCTCAAAAACTGAGAAAGTTTTATTTTTGCGACTAAAGTGTAAAAAACTTTTCATAAGACATTTCAAAGTGATACATTTCAGTTCAAACTGTAAGTCTGTAGCAATATTAGTTATTGAGATATCATCAAAAAAAAATTTCAGAATCTGAAAAACACAATTTTTTTGGAAAAATTATTTTTCTCAATTTTGTTTCTAGAGGTGAATATAGTACTATAGAGCGTTTTGCATCACTTTATTTCAAAACCGCAACTTTCCATATCAATTAGAACTCGAGTTACAAACTTTTTTCTTCTTCATATGGGCTACAATGCTATAGACTCCGGTAAGAAAATACGAAAATTCTCAAAAACTGAGAAAGTTTTTTTTTTGCGACTAAAGTGTAATAAACTTTTCATAAGACATTTCAAAGTGCTACATTTCAGTTCAAACCGTAAGTCTGTAGCATTATTAGTTTCTGAGATATCATCAAAAATCGTTTTCAGAATCTAAAAAACACAATTTTTTTGGAAAAATTATTTTTCTCAGTTTTGTTTCTAGAGGTATATATAGTACTATAGAGCATTTTGCATCACTTTATTTCAATACCGCAACTTTCCATCTCAATTAGAACTCGAGTTACAAACTTTTTTCTTCTTCATATGGGCTACAATGCTATAGACTTCGGTAAAAAAATTCGAAAATTCTCAAAAACTTAGAAAGTTTTATTTTTTGCGACTAAAGTGTAGTAAACTTTTCATAAGACATTTCAAAGTGATATATTTCAGTACAAACCGTAAGTCTGTAGCATTTTTAGTTTCTGAGATATCATCAAAAATCATTTTCAGAATCTGAAAGACACATTTTTTTTGAAAATTTTTTTTCTCAATTTTGTTTCTAGAGGAGTTGAGTTAAGTCGCTTGGCGAGAACACACGTATTTTCGTTTTGCTCATGGCTCAAACTATTGTATGGTCTATAAGCGCTAGCTTGTTTTATGTTGTTTTTTTTCTCTCTCTTTTTGTGTGTTTTTTTTTTCTTTGTGATATTGGTTCTCTCAATTAAAACTTTATTGTATTACCCATTACCCACAAAATGGGGCGTGTTAGGGTTAATACCATTGAACTCGACTTCTCGAAATGTGGAAGATCAAGACCTAATCCTGCCGTGTTGCACGTGTGGATTATTGATGAAGTGAAAATTCCACTGGGCGATATGGAAGGTATTCAATTAGATCCGGAAAAACAGGTAACTTATATTAAGTTTTTAAATGAAGAAAAATATAATAATGCAGTAAGAAAAATTCTGTGGTGAACATGATTTCACTGACCCGTCGGGTAAAAAATGGATTATTCCTATTCGTGAAGTAGAGGAAGTTACGGTAGTAAGAGTTAGGAACATTCCTTTCGAGGTTCCGATGGAGAATACTGAAAGAAGGTTAAAACAATATGGGAAAGTTTTTTCCAGTGAATTTGAGGTATAGGGGAGGGATTTCTAAGCACCAAAGTGATACATTTCAGTTCAAACCGTAAGTCTGTAGCATTATTAGTTTCTGAGATATCATCAAAAATCGTTTTCAGAATCTGAAAAACACAATTTTTATTTGAAAAATTATTTTTCTCAGTTTTGTTTCTAGAGGTGAATTTAAAACTAAAGAGCGTTTTGCATCACTTTATTTCAAAAACCACAACTTTCCATCTCAATTAGAACTCGAGTTACAAACTTTTTTTTCTTCATATGGGCTACAATGCTATAGACTTCGGTAAGAAAATTCGAAAATTCTCAAATACTGAGAAAGTTTTATTTTTTGCGACTAAAGTGTAATAAACTTTTCATAAGACATTTCAAAGTGATACATTTCAGTTCAAACCGTAAGTCTGTAGCAATATTAGTTTCTGAGATATAATCAAAACATGTTTTCAGAATCTGAAAAACACAATTTTTTTGGAAAAATTATTTTTCTCAATTTTGTTTCTAGAGGTGAATTTAGTTCTATAGAGCGTTTTGCATCACTTTATTTCGAAACCGCAACTTTCCATCTTAATTAGAACTCGAGTTACAAACTTTTTTCTACTTCATTTGGGCTACAATGCTATAGATTTCGGTAAGAAAATACGAAAATTCTCAAAAACTGAGAAAGTTTTGTTTTTTGCGACTAAAGTGTAATAAACTTTTCATAAGACATTACAAAGTGATACATTTCAGTTCAAACCGTAAGTCTGTAGCATTATTAGTTTCTGAGATATCATCAATTTTCTATATCAATTGGAACTCGAGTTACAAACTTTTTCTTTATATGGGCTACAATGCTATAGACTTCGGTAAGAAAATACTAAATTCTAAAAACTGAAAAAGTTTTATTTTTTGCGACTAAAGTGTAATAAACTTTTTATAAGACAATTCAAAGAGATGCATTTTATTTCTAACCGCAAGTCTGTAGCATTATTAGTTTCTGAGATATCATCAAAAATCGTGACGCTATCAATGACTAATATTTTGATTTAGTAGTTTATGAAGTAGATAAGTGACGCCATCACTAACTACCAAATTGATTTTAGTGTTGTATGAAGTAGATAAGTGACTTTATCACTGACTATCAACTTGACTTTGGTTGTGTATGAAGTAGATATGTGACGTCATCACTAACTATCATCTTGACTTTAGTTGTGTATAAAGTAGATAAGTGACGTTATCACTAACTATCAATTAGTATTTAGTAGCGTATGAAGCAGATATGTGACGTTATCATTGACTATCAACTTGACTTTAGTATTATATGAAGTCGATAAGTTATGTCATAATTGTTTTTAAACTTGACTTTAGTAGTATATAAAGTCCATATATGACGTTATCACTGACTATCATCTTGACTTTAGTAGTTTATGAAGGAGATAAGTTACGCCATCACTGACTATCAACTTGACTTTAGTAGTGTATGGAAAAGATAAGTGAAGTCATCATTGACTATCAACTTGACTTTAGTGGTATATGAAGTAGATAAGTGACGCAATCACTGACTATCAACTTGACTTTAGTAGTATATGAAGTAGAAATGCATCGTCATCACTGAATATCAATTTGACTTTAGTAGTGTATGAAGTAGAAAAGTGACGTCATCACTGACTATCAACTTGATTTAAGTAGTGTATGAAGAAGATAAGTGACGTCATCACTGACTATCAACTTGACTTATGATATGTTTGTAGTAGATAAGTAACGTCCTCAATGACTATACACTTGACTTTAATAGTGTATGAAATAGATAAGTGACGTCAACACTGACTATCATCTAGACTTTAGAAGTTAATAAAGTAGATAATTGACGCCATTACTGACTACCAACTTGACTATAGTATTGTATGAAGTAGGCAATTGACATTATCACTGACTATCAACTTGACTTTAGTTGTTTACGTAGTAGATATGTGACGTTATCACTGACTATCAACTTGACTTTAGTAGTGTATGAAGTAGATAAGTGACGCTCTCAACTTGACTTTAGTTGTGAATGAAGTAGATATGTGACGTTATCACTGACTATCATCTTAACTTTAGTTTTTTATGAAGTGGATAAGTGATGCCATCACTGACTATTAATTGACTTTAGTAGTGTATGAGGTAGAAATGCAACGTCAACACTGACTATCAATTTGACTTTATTAGTGTATGAAGTAGATAAGTGTTGTCATCGCTGACTATCAACTTGACTTTAGTTGTGTATGAAGTAGATATGTGACGTTATCACTGAATATCATCTTGACTTTAGTTGTGTATAAAGTAGATAAGAGACGTTATCACTAACTATCAACTAGTATTTAGTAGCATATGAAGCAGATATGTGACGTCATCACTGACTGTCAACTTGACGTTAGTATTTTATGAAGTCGATAAGTTACGTCATAATTGTTTTTCAACTTGACTTTAGTAGAGTATGAAATAGATATTTGACGTCATCACTGACTATTAACTTGACTTTAGTAGTATATGGAAAAGATAAGTGAAGTCATCACTGACTATCAACTTGACTTTAGTGGTACTATATGAGGTATATAAGTGACGCAATCACGGACTATCAACTTGACTTTAGTAGTGTATGAAGTAGAAATGCAACGTCATCACTAAATATCAATTTGACTTTAGTAGTGTATGAAGTAGATAAGTGACGTCATCACTGACTAACATCTTAACTTTAGTAGTGTATGAAGTAGATATGTGACGTCATCTCTGACTATCAACTTGACTTTAGTAGTGTATGAAGTAGATAAGTGACGTCATCACTGACTATAAACTTGAATTTAGTTATGTATGTAGTAGATAAGTGACACCATCACTGACAACCATCTTGATTCATCACTTTATTTCAAAATCGCAACTTTCCATGGCAATTAGGACTCGAGTTACATATTTTTTTTCTTCATTTGGGCTACAATGCTATAGACTTCGGTAAGAAAATACTAAAATTCTCAAAAACTAAGAATTTTTTTTTTTTGCTATTAAAGTATAATAAACTTTTCATAAGACATTTTAAAGTGATACATTTTAATTCAAACCGTAAGTCTGTAGCATTATTAGTTTCTGAGATATCATAAAAAATCGTTTTTAGACCTGAATAACACAATTTTTTTCGAATTTTTTTTTCTCAATTTTGTTTCAAGAGGTTAATTTAGTACTATAGAGCGTTTTGCATCACTTTATATCAAAACCGCAACTTTCCATCTCAATTAGAACTCGAGTTACAACCTTTTTTTTTTTATTCATATGGGCTACAATGCTATAGACTTCGGTAAGAAAATACAAAAATTCTCAAAAACTGAGAAAGTTTTATTTTTTGCGACTAAAGTGTAATAAACTTTTCATAAGACATTTCAAAGTGCTCATTTCAGTTCAAACCGTAAGTCTGTAGCATTATTAGTTTCTGTGATATCATCAAAAATCGTTTTCAGAATCTGAAAAACACAATTTTTTAAATTATTTTTCTCAGTTTTGTTTCTAGAGGTTTATTTAAAACTATAGAGCGTTTTGCATCACTTTATTTCAAAACCACAACTTTCCATCTCAATTAGAACTCGAGTTACAAACTTTTTTTTTTCTTCATATGGGCTACAATGCTATAGACTTCGGTAAGAAAATACGAAAATTCTCAAAAACTGAGAAAGTTTTATTTTTTGCGACTAAAGTGTAATAAACTTTTCATAAGACATTTTAAAGTGATACATTTTAGTTTAAACCGTAAGTCTGTACGATTATTAGTTTCTGAGATATCATCAAAAATCGTTTTCAGAATCTGAAAAACACAATTTTTTTTGAAAAATTATTTTTCTCAATTTTGTTCTAGAGGTGAATTTAGTACTATAGAGCATTTTGCATCACTTTATTTCAAAACCGCAACTTTCCATCTTAATTAGAACTCGAGTTACAAACTTTTTTCTACTTCATATGGGCTACAATGCTATAGACTTCGGTAAGAAAATTCGAAAATTCTCAAAAACTGAGAAAGTTTTATATTTTTCGACTAAAGTGTAATAAACTTTTCATAAGGCATTTCAAAGTGATACATTTCAGTTCAAACCGTAAGTCTGTAGCATTATTAGTTTCTGAGATATCATCAAAAATCGTTTTCAGAATCTGAAAAACACAATTTTTATTTGAAAAATTATTTTTCTCAGTTTTGTTTCTAGAGGTGAATTTAAAACTATAGAGCGTTTTGCATCACTTTATTTCAAAAACCACAACTTTCCATCTCAATTAGAACTCGAGTTACAAACTTTTTTTTCTTCATATGGGCTACAATGCTATAGACTTCGGTAAGAAAATTCGAAAATTCTCAAATACTGAGAAAGTTTTATTTTTTGCGACTAAAGTGTAATAAACTTTTCATAAGACATTTCAAAGTGATACATTTCAGTTCAAACCGTAAGTCTGTAGCAATATTAGTTTCTGAGATATAATCAAAACATGTTTTCAGAATCTGAAAAACACAATTTTTTTGGAAAAATTATTTTTCTCAATTTTGTTTCTAGAGGTGAATTTAGTTCTATAGAGCGTTTTGCATCACATTATTTCGAAACCGCAACTTTCCATCTTAATTAGAACTCGAGTTACAAACTTTTTTCTACTTCATTTGGGCTACAATGCTATAGACTTCGGTAAGAAAATACGAAAATTCTCAAAAACTGAGAAAGTTTTGTTTTTTGCGACTAAAGTGTAATAAACTTTTCATAAGACATTACAAAGTGATACATTTCAGTTCAAACCGTAAGTCTGTAGCATTATTAGTTTCTGAGATATCATCAATTTTCTATCTCAATTGGAACTCGAGTTACAAACTTTTCTTTATATGGGCTACAATGCTATAGACTTCGGTAAGAAAATACTAAATTCTAAAAACTGAAAAAGTTTTATTTTTTGCGACTAAAGTGTAATAAACTTTTTATAAGACAATTCAAAGAGATGCATTGTATTTCTAACCGCAAGTCTGTAGCATTATTAGTTTCTGAGATATCATCAAAAATCGTGACGCTATCAATGACTAATATTTTGATTTAGTAGTTTATGAAGTAGATAAGTGACGCCATCACTAACTACCAAATTGATTTTAGTGTTGTATGAAGTAGATAAGTGACTTTATCACTGACTATCAACTTGACTTTGGTTGTGTATGAAGTAGATATGTGACGTCATCACTAACTATCATCTTGACTTTAGTTGTGTATAAAGTAGATAAGTGACGTTATCACTAACTATCAATTAGTATTTAGTAGCGTATGAAGCAGATATGTGACGTTATCATTGACTATCAACTTGACTTTAGTATTATATGAAGTCGATAAGTTATGTCATAATTGTTTTTAAACTTGACTTTAGTAGTATATAAAGTCCATATATGACGTTATCACTGACTATCATCTTGACTTTAGTAGTTTATGAAGGAGATAAGTTACGCCATCACTGACTATCAACTTGACTTTAGTAGTGTATGGAAAAGATAAGTGAAGTCATCACTGACTATCAACTTGACTTTAGTGGTATATGAAGTAGATAAGTGACGCAATCACTGACTATCAACTTGACTTTAGTAGTATATGAAGTAGAAATGCATCGTCATCACTGAATATCAATTTGACTTTAGTAGTGTATGAAGTAGAAAAGTGACGTCATCACTGACTATCAACTTGATTTAAGTAGTGTATGAAGAAGATAAGTGACGTCATCACTGACTATCAACTTGACTTATGATATGTTTGTAGTAGATAAGTAACGTCCTCAATGACTATACACTTGACTTTAATAGTGTATGAAATAGATAAGTGACGTCAACACTGACTATCATCTAGACTTTAGAAGTTAATAAAGTAGATAATTGACGCCATTACTGACTACCAACTTGACTATAGTATTGTATGAAGTAGGCAATTGACATTATCACTGACTATCAACTTGACTTTAGTTGTTTACGTAGTAGATATGTGACGTTATCACTGACTATCAACTTGACTTTAGTAGTGTATGAAGTAGATAAGTGACGCTCTCAACTTGACTTTAGTTGTGAATGAAGTAGATATGTGACGTTATCACTGACTATCATCTTAACTTTAATTTTTTATGAAGTGGATAAGTGATGCCATCACTGACTATTAATTGACTTTAGTAGTGTATGAGGTAGAAATGCAACGTCAACACTGACTATCAATTTGACTTTATTAGTGTATGAAGTAGATAAGTGTTGTCATCGCTGACTATCAACTTGACTTTAGTTGTGTATGAAGTAGATATGTGACGTTATCACTGAATATCATCTTGACTTTAGTTGTGTATAAAGTAGATAAGAGACGTTATCACTAACTATCAACTAGTATTTAGTAGCATATGAAGCAGATATGTGACGTCATCACTGACTGTCAACTTGACGTTAGTATTTTATGAAGTCGATAAGTTACGTCATAATTGTTTTTCAACTTGACTTTAGTAGAGTATGAAATAGATATTTGACGTCATCACTGACTATTAACTTGACTTTAGTAGTATATGGAAAAGATAAGTGAAGTCATCACTGACTATCAACTTGACTTTAGTGGTACTATATGAGGTATATAAGTGACGCAATCACGGACTATCAACTTGACTTTAGTAGTGTATGAAGTAGAAATGCAACGTCATCACTAAATATCAATTTGACTTTAGTAGTGTATGAAGTAGATAAGTGACGTCATCACTGACTAACATCTTAACTTTAGTAGTGTATGAAGTAGATATGTGACGTCATCTCTGACTATCAACTTGACTTTAGTAGTGTATGAAGTAGATAAGTGACGTCATCACTGACTATAAACTTGAATTTAGTTATGTATGTAGTAGATAAGTGACACCATCACTGACAACCATCTTGATTCATCACTTTATTTCAAAATCGCAACTTTCCATGGCAATTAGGACTCGAGTTACATATTTTTTTTCTTCATTTGGGCTACAATGCTATAGACTTCGGTAAGAAAATACTAAAATTCTCAAAAACTAAGAATTTTTTTTTTTTGCTATTAAAGTATAATAAACTTTTCATAAGACATTTTAAAGTGATACATTTTAATTCAAACCGTAAGTCTGTAGCATTATTAGTTTCTGAGATATCATAAAAAATCGTTTTTAGACCTGAATAACACAATTTTTTTCGAATTTTTTTTTCTCAATTTTGTTTCAAGAGGTTAATTTAGTACTATAGAGCGTTTTGCATCACTTTATATCAAAACCGCAACTTTCCATCTCAATTAGAACTCGAGTTACAACCTTTTTTTTTTTATTCATATGGGCTACAATGCTATAGACTTCGGTAAGAAAATACAAAAATTCTCAAAAACTGAGAAAGTTTTATTTTTTGCGACTAAAGTGTAATAAACTTTTCATAAGACATTTCAAAGTGCTCATTTCAGTTCAAACCGTAAGTCTGTAGCATTATTAGTTTCTGTGATATCATCAAAAATCGTTTTCAGAATCTGAAAAACACAATTTTTTAAATTATTTTTCTCAGTTTTGTTTCTAGAGGTTTATTTAAAACTATAGAGCGTTTTGCATCACTTTATTTCAAAACCACAACTTTCCATCTCAATTAGAACTCGAGTTACAAACTTTTTTTTTTCTTCATATGGGCTACAATGCTATAGACTTCGGTAAGAAAATACGAAAATTCTCAAAAACTGAGAAAGTTTTATTTTTTGCGACTAAAGTGTAATAAACTTTTCATAAGACATTTTAAAGTGATACATTTTAGTTTAAACCGTAAGTCTGTACGATTATTAGTTTCTGAGATATCATCAAAAATCGTTTTCAGAATCTGAAAAACACAATTTTTTTTGAAAAATTATTTTTCTCAATTTTGTTCTAGAGGTGAATTTAGTACTATAGAGCATTTTGCATCACTTTATTTCAAAACCGCAACTTTCCATCTTAATTAGAACTCGAGTTACAAACTTTTTTCTACTTCATATGGGCTACAATGCTATAGACTTCGGTAAGAAAATTCGAAAATTCTCAAAAACTGAGAAAGTTTTATATTTTTCGACTAAAGTGTAATAAACTTTTCATAAGGCATTTCAAAGTGATACATTTCAGTTCAAACCGTAAGTCTGTAGCATTATTAGTTTCTGAGATATCATCAAAAATCGTTTTCAGAATCTGAAAAACACAATTTTTATTTGAAAAATTATTTTTCTCAGTTTTGTTTCTAGAGGTGAATTTAAAACTATAGAGCGTTTTGCATCACTTTATTTCAAAAACCACAACTTTCCATCTCAATTAGAACTCGAGTTACAAACTTTTTTTTCTTCATATGGGCTACAATGCTATAGACTTCGGTAAGAAAATTCGAAAATTCTCAAATACTGAGAAAGTTTTATTTTTTGCGACTAAAGTGTAATAAACTTTTCATAAGACATTTCAAAGTGATACATTTCAGTTCAAACCGTAAGTCTGTAGCAATATTAGTTTCTGAGATATAATCAAAACATGTTTTCAGAATCTGAAAAACACAATTTTTTTGGAAAAATTATTTTTCTCAATTTTGTTTCTAGAGGTGAATTTAGTTCTATAGAGCGTTTTGCATCACTTTATTTCGAAACCGCAACTTTCCATCTTAATTAGAACTCGAGTTACAAACTTTTTTCTACTTCATTTGGGCTACAATGCTATAGACTTCGGTAAGAAAATACGAAAATTCTCAAAAACTGAGAAAGTTTTGTTTTTTGCGACTAAAGTGTAATAAACTTTTCATAAGACATTACAAAGTGATACATTTCAGTTCAAACCGTAAGTCTGTAGCATTATTAGTTTCTGAGATATCATCAATTTTCTATCTCAATTGGAACTCGAGTTACAAACTTTTCTTTATATGGGCTACAATGCTATAGACTTCGGTAAGAAAATACTAAATTCTAAAAACTGAAAAAGTTTTATTTTTTGCGACTAAAGTGTAATAAACTTTTTATAAGACAATTCAAAGAGATGCATTGTATTTCTAACCGCAAGTCTGTAGCATTATTAGTTTCTGAGATATCATCAAAAATCGTGACGCTATCAATGACTAATATTTTGATTTAGTAGTTTATGAAGTAGATAAGTGACGCCATCACTAACTACCAAATTGATTTTAGTGTTGTATGAAGTAGATAAGTGACTTTATCACTGACTATCAACTTGACTTTGGTTGTGTATGAAGTAGATATGTGACGTCATCACTAACTATCATCTTGACTTTAGTTGTGTATAAAGTAGATAAGTGACGTTATCACTAACTATCAATTAGTATTTAGTAGCGTATGAAGCAGATATGTGACGTTATCATTGACTATCAACTTGACTTTAGTATTATATGAAGTCGATAAGTTATGTCATAATTGTTTTTAAACTTGACTTTAGTAGTATATAAAGTCCATATATGACGTTATCACTGACTATCATCTTGACTTTAGTAGTTTATGAAGGAGATAAGTTACGCCATCACTGACTATCAACTTGACTTTAGTAGTGTATGGAAAAGATAAGTGAAGTCATCACTGACTATCAACTTGACTTTAGTGGTATATGAAGTAGATAAGTGACGCAATCACTGACTATCAACTTGACTTTAGTAGTATATGAAGTAGAAATGCATCGTCATCACTGAATATCAATTTGACTTTAGTAGTGTATGAAGTAGAAAAGTGACGTCATCACTGACTATCAACTTGATTTAAGTAGTGTATGAAGAAGATAAGTGACGTCATCACTGACTATCAACTTGACTTATGATATGTTTGTAGTAGATAAGTAACGTCCTCAATGACTATACACTTGACTTTAATAGTGTATGAAATAGATAAGTGACGTCAACACTGACTATCATCTAGACTTTAGAAGTTAATAAAGTAGATAATTGACGCCATTACTGACTACCAACTTGACTATAGTATTGTATGAAGTAGGCAATTGACATTATCACTGACTATCAACTTGACTTTAGTTGTTTACGTAGTAGATATGTGACGTTATCACTGACTATCAACTTGACTTTAGTAGTGTATGAAGTAGATAAGTGACGCTCTCAACTTGACTTTAGTTGTGAATGAAGTAGATATGTGACGTTATCACTGACTATCATCTTAACTTTAGTTTTTTATGAAGTGGATAAGTGATGCCATCACTGACTATTAATTGACTTTAGTAGTGTATGAGGTAGAAATGCAACGTCAACACTGACTATCAATTTGACTTTATTAGTGTATGAAGTAGATAAGTGTTGTCATCGCTGACTATCAACTTGACTTTAGTTGTGTATGAAGTAGATATGTGACGTTATCACTGAATATCATCTTGACTTTAGTTGTGTATAAAGTAGATAAGAGACGTTATCACTAACTATCAACTAGTATTTAGTAGCATATGAAGCAGATATGTGACGTCATCACTGACTGTCAACTTGACGTTAGTATTTTATGAAGTCGATAAGTTACGTCATAATTGTTTTTCAACTTGACTTTAGTAGAGTATGAAATAGATATTTGACGTCATCACTGACTATTAACTTGACTTTAGTAGTATATGGAAAAGATAAGTGAAGTCATCACTGACTATCAACTTGACTTTAGTGGTACTATATGAGGTATATAAGTGACGCAATCACGGACTATCAACTTGACTTTAGTAGTGTATGAAGTAGAAATGCAACGTCATCACTAAATATCAATTTGACTTTAGTAGTGTATGAAGTAGATAAGTGACGTCATCACTGACTAACATCTTAACTTTAGTAGTGTATGAAGTAGATATGTGACGTCATCTCTGACTATCAACTTGACTTTAGTAGTGTATGAAGTAGATAAGTGACGTCATCACTGACTATAAACTTGAATTTAGTTATGTATGTAGTAGATAAGTGACACCATCACTGACAACCATCTTGATTCATCACTTAATTTCAAAACTGCAACTTTCCATGGCAATTAGGACTCGAGTTACATATTTTTTTTCTTCATTTGGGCTACAATGCTATAGACTTCGGTAAGAAAATACTAAAATTCTCAAAAACTAAGAATTTTTTTTTTGCTATTAAAGTATAATAAACTTTTCATAAGACATTTTAAAGTGATACATTTTAATTCAAACCGTAAGTCTGTAGCATTATTAGTTTCTGAGATATCATAAAAAATCGTTTTTAGACCTGAATAACACAATTTTTTTCGAATTTTTTTTTCTCAATTTTGTTTCAAGAGGTTAATTTAGTACTATAGAGCGTTTTGCATCACTTTATATCAAAACCGCAACTTTCCATCTCAATTAGAACTCGAGTTAGAACCTTTTTTTTTTATTCATATGGGCTACAATGCTATAGACTTCGGTAAGAAAATACGAAAATTCTCAAAAACTGAGAAAGTTTTATTTTTTGCGACTAAAGTGTAATAAACTTTTCATAAGACATTTCAAAGTGATACATTTCAGTTCAAACCGTAAGTCTGTAGCATTATTAGTTTCTGAGATATCATCAAAAATCGTTTTCAGAATCTGAAAAACACAATTTTTTTTGAAAAATTATTTTTCTCAATTTTGTTCTAGAGGTGAATTTAGTACTATAGAGCGTTTTGCATCACTTTATTTCAAAACCGCAACTTTCCATCTTAATTAGAACTCGAGTTACAAACTTTTTTCTACTTCATATGGGCTACAATGCTATAGACTTCGGTAAGAAAATTCGAAAATTCTCAAAAACTGAGAAAGTTTTATTTTTTTCGACTAAAGTGTAATAAACTTTTCATAAGGCATTTCAAAGTGATACATTTCAGTTCAAACCGTAAGTCTGTAGCATTATTAGTTTCTGAGATATCATTAAAAATCGTTTTCAGAATCTGAAAAACGCAATTTTTATTTAAAAATTATTTTTCTCAGTTTTGTTTCTAGAGGTGAATTTAAAACTATTGAGCGTTTTGCATCACTTTATTTCAAAACCACAACTTTTGATCTCAATTAGAACTCGAGTTACAAACTATTTTCTACTTCATATGGGCTACAATGCTATAGACTTCGGTAAGAAAATACAAAAATTCTCAAAAACTGAGAAAGTTTTATTTTTTTCGACTAAAGTGTAATAATCTTTTCATAAGACATTTCAAAGTGATACGTTTCAGTTCAAACCGTAAGTCTGTAGCATTATTAGTTTCTGAGATATCATCAAAAATCGTTTTCAGTATCTGAAAAACACAACTTTTATTTGAAAAATTATTTTTCTCAGTTTTGTTTCTAGAGGTGAATTTAAAACTGTAGAGCGTTTTGCATCACTTTATTTCAAAACCACAACTTTCCATCTCAATTAGAACTCGAGTTACAAACTTTTTTTTCTTCATATGGGCTAAAATGCTATAGACTTCGGTAAGAAAATTCGAAAATTCTCAAAAACTGAGAAAATTTTATTTTTTGCGACTAAAGTGTAATAAACTTTTTATAAGACATTTCAAAGTGATACATTTCAGTTAAAACCGTAAGTCTGTAGCATTTTTAGTTTCTGAGATATCATCAAAAATCGTTTTCAGAATCTGAAAAACACAATTTTTATTTAAAAAACTATTTTTCTCAGTTTTGTTTCTAGAAGTGAATTTAAAACTATAGAGCGTTTTGCATCACTTTATTTCAAAACCACAACTTTCCATCTCAATTAGAACTCGAGTTACAAACTTTTTTTTCTTCATATGGGCTACAATGCTATAGACTTCGGTAAGAAAATTCGAAAATTCTCAAAAACTTAGAAAGTTTTATCTTTTGCGACTAAAGTGTAATAAGCTTTTCATAAGACATTTTAAAGTAATACATTTCAGTTCAAACTGTAAGTCTGTAGCAATATTAGTTATTGAGATATCAAAAAAAAAAATTTTCAGAATCTGAAAAACACAATTTTTTTGGAAAAATTATTTTTCTCAGTTTTGTTTCTAGAGGTATATATAGTACTATAGAGCATTTTGCATCACTTTATTTCAATACCGCAACTTTCCATCTCAATTAGAACTCGAGTTACAAACTTTTTTCTTCTTCATATGGGCTACAATGCTATAGACTTCGGTAAAAAAATTCGAAAATTCTCAAAAACTTAGAAAGTTTTATTTTTTGCGACTAAAGTGTAGTAAACTTTTCATAAGACATTTCAAAGTGATATATTTCAGTACAAACCGTAAGTCTGTAGCATTTTTAGTTTCTGAGATATCATCAAAAATCATTTTCAGAATCTGAAAGACACATTTTTTTTGAAAATTTTTTTTCTCAATTTTGTTTCTAGAGGAGTTGAGTTAAGTCGCTTGGCCTTAACACACGTATTTTCGTTTTGCTCATGGCTCAAACTATTGTATGGTCTATAAGCGCTAGCTTGTTTTATGTTGTTTTTTTTCTCTCTCTTTTTGTGTGTTTTTTTTTTCTTTGTGATATTGGTTCTCTCAATTAAAACTTTATTGTATTACCCATTACCCACAAAATGGGGCGTGTTAGGGTTAATACCATTGAACTCGACTTCTCGAAATGTGGAAGATCAAGACCTAATCCTGCCGTGTTGCACGTGTGGATTATTGATGAAGTGAAAATTCCACTGGGCGATATGGAAGGTATTCAATTAGATCCGGAAAGACAGGTAACTTATATTAAGTTTTTAAATGAAGAAAAATATAATAATGCAGTAAGAAAAATTCTGTGGTGAACATGATTTCACTGACCCGTCGGGTAAAAAATGGATTATTCCTATTCGTGAAGTAGAGGAAGTTACGGTAGTAAGAGTTAGGAACATTCCTTTCGAGGTTCCGATGGAGAATACTGAAAGAAGGTTAAAACAATATGGGAAAGTTTTTTCCAGTGAATTTGAGGTATGGAGGAGGGATTTCAAAGCACCAAAGTGATACATTTCAGTTCAAACCGTAAGTCTGTAGCATTATTAGTTTCTGAGATATCATCAAAAATCGTTTTCAGAATCTGAAAAACACAATTTTTATTTGAAAAATTATTTTTCTCAGTTTTGTTTCTAGAGGTGAATTTAAAACTATAGAGCGTTTTGCATCACTTTATTTCAAAACCACAACTTTCCATCTCAATTAGAACTCGAGTTACAAACTTTTTTTTCTTCATATGGGCTACAATGCTATAGACTTCGGTAAGAAAATTCGAAAATTCTCAAATACTGAGAAAGTTTTATTTTTTGCGACTAAAGTGTAATAAACTTTTCATAAGACATTTCAAAGTGATACATTTCAGTTCAAACCGTAAGTCTGTAGCAATATTAGTTTCTGAGATATAATCAAAAAATGTTTTCAGAATCTGAAAAACACAATTTTTTTGGAAAAATTATTTTTCTCAATTTTGTTTCTAGAGGTGAATTTAGTTCTATAGAGCGTTTTGCATCACTTTATTTCGAAACCGCAACTTTCCATCTCAATTAGAACTCGAGTTACAAACTTTTTTTTCTTCATATGGGCTACAATGCTATAGACTTCGGTAAGAAAATTCGAAAATTCTCAAATACTGAGAAAGTTTTATTTTTTGCGACTAAAGTGTAATAAACTTTTCATAAGACATTTCAAAGTGATACATTTCAGTTCAAACCGTAAGTCTGTAGCAATATTAGTTTCTGAGCTATAATCAAAACATGTTTTCAGAATCTGAAAAACACAATTTTTATGGAAAAATTATTTTTCTCAATTTTGTTTCTAGAGGTGAATTTAGTTCTATAGAGCGTTTTGCATCACTTTATTTCGAAACCGCAACTTTCCATCTTAATTAGAACTCGAGTTACAAACTTTTTTCTACTTCATTTGGGCTACAATGCTATAGACTTCGGTAAGAAAATACGAAAATTCTCAAAAACTGAGAAAGTTTTGTTTTTTGCGACTAAAGTGTAATAAACTTTTCATAAGACATTTCAAAGTGATACATTTCAGTTCAAACCGTAAGTCTGTAGCATTATTAGTTTCTGAGATATCATCAAAAATCGTTTTCAGAATCTGAAAAACACAATTTTTTTTGAAAAATTATTTTTCTCAATTTTGTTCTAGAGGTGAATTTAGTACTATAGAGCGTTTTGCATCACTTTATTTCAAAACCGCAACTTTCCATCTTAATTAGAACTCGAGTTACAAACTTTTTTCTACTTCATATGGGCTAGAATGCTATAGACTTCGGTAAGAAAATTCGAAAATTCTCAAAAACTGAGAAAGTTTTATTTTTTTCGACTAAAGTGTAATAAACTTTTCATAGGACATTTCAAAGTGATACATTTCAGTTCAAACCGTAAGTCAGTAGCAATATTAGTTTCTGAGATATCATCAAAAATTGTTTTCAGAATCTGAAAAACACAATTTTTTTAAAAAAATTATATTTCTCAATTTTGTTTCTAGAGGTGAATTTAAAACTATAGAGCGTTTTGCATCACTTTATTTCAAAATCACAACTTTCCATCTCAATTAGAACTCGAGTTACAAACTTTTTTTTCTTCATATGGGTTACAATGCTATAGACTTCGGTAAGAAAATTCGAAAATTCTCAAAAACTGAGAAAGTTTTTTTTTTTACGACTAAAGTGTAATAAACTTTTCATAAGACATTTCAAAGTAATACATTTCAGTACAAACCGTAAGTCTGTAGCATTATTAGTTTCTGAGATATCATCAAAAATCGTTTTCAGAATCTGAAAAACACAAATTTTTTGGAAATTTTTTTTTCTCAATTTTGTTTCTAGAGGTGAATTTAGTACTATATAATGATTTGCATCACTTTATTTCAAAACCGCAACTTTCTATCTCATTTGGAACTGAAGTTACAAATTTTTTTTTTTCTTCATATGGGCTACAATGCTATAGACTTCGGTAAGAAAATACGAAAATTCTCAAAAACTGAGAAAGTTTTATTTTTTGCGACTAAAGTGTAATAAACTTTTCATAAGACATTTCAAAGTGATACATTTCAGTTCAAACCGTAAGTCTGTAGCAATATTAGTTTCTGAGATATCATCAACTTTCTATCTCAATTGGAATTCGAGTTACAAACTTTTTCTTTATATGGGCTACAATGCTATAGACTTCGGTAAGAAAATACTAAATTCTAAAAAACTGAAAAAGTTTTATTTTTTGAGACTAAAGTGTAATAAACTTTTTATAAGACAATTCAAAGAGATGCATTTTATTTCTAACCGCAAGTCTGTAGCATTTTTATTTTCTGAGATATCATCAAAAATCGTGACGCTATCAATGACTAATATTTTGATTTAGTAGTTTATGAAGTAGATAAGTGACTTTATCACTGTATATCAACTTGACTTTGGTTGTGTATTAAGTAGATATGTGACGTCATCACTAACTATCATCTTGACTTTAGTTGTGTATAAAGTAGATAAGTGACGTTATCACTAACTATCAATTAGTATTTAGTAGCGTATGAAGCAGATATGTGACGTCATTATTAACTATCAACTTCACTTTAGTATTATATGAAGTCGATAAGTAATGTCATAATTGTTTTTAAACTTGAATTTAGTAGTATATAAAGTCCATATATGACGTTATCACTGACTATCATCTTGACTTTAGTAGTGTATGGAAAAGATAAGTGAAGTCATCACTGACTATCAACTTGACTTTAGTGGTATATGAAGTAGATAAGTGACGCAATCACTGACTATCAACTTGACTTTAGTAGTATATGAAGTAGAAATGCATCGTCATCACTGAATATCAATTTGACTTTAGTAGTGTATGAAGTAGAAAAGTGACGTCATCACTGACTATCAACTTGATTTTAATAGTGTATGAAGAAGATAAGTGACGTCATCACTGACTATCAACTTGACTTATGTTATGTTTGTAGTAGATAAGTAACGTCCTCAATGACTATACACTTGACTTTAATAGTGTATAAAATAGATAAGTGACGTCAACACTGACTATCATCTAGAATTTAGAAGTTAATAAAGTAGATAATTGACGCCATTACTAACTATCAACTTGACTATAGTATTGTATGAAGTAGGCAATTGACATCATCACTGACTATCAACTTGACTTTAGTTGTTTTCGTAGTAGATATGTGACGTTATCACTGACTATCAACTTGACTTTAGTGGTGTATGAAGTAGATAAGTGACGCTCTCAACTTGACTTTAGTTGTGAATGAAGTAGATATGTGACGTTATCACTGACTATCATCTTAACTTTAGTTTTTTATGAAGTGGATAAGTGATGCCATCACTGACTATTAATTGACTTTAGTAGTGTATGAAGTAGATAAGTGTTGTCATCGCTGACTATCAACTTGACTTTAGTTGTGTATGAAGTAGATATGTGACGTTATCACTGAATATCATCTTGACTTTAGTTGTGTATAAAGTAGATAAGAGACGTTATCACTAACTATCAACTAGTATTTAGTAGCATATGAAGCAGATATGTGACGTCATCACTGACTGTCAACTTGACGTTAGTATTTTATGAAGTCGATAAGATACGTCATAATTGTTTTTCAACTTGACTTTAGTAGAGTATGAAATAGATCTTTGACGTCATCACTGACTTTCATCTTGACTTTAGTAGTTTATGAAGAAGGTAAGTTACGCCATCACTGACTATTAACTTGACTTTAGTAGTGTATGGAAAAGATAAGTGAAGTCATTACTGACTATCAACTTGACTTTAGTGGTACTATATGAGGTAGATAAGTGACGCAATCACGGACTATCAACTTGACTTTAGTAGTGTATGAAGTAGAAATGCAACGTCATCACTAAATATCAATTTGACTTTAGTAGTGTATGAAGTAGATAAGTGACGTCATCACTGACTAACATCTTAACTTTAGTAGTGTATGAAGTAGATATGTGACGTCATCTCTGACTATTAACTTGACTTTAGTAGTTTATGAAGTAGATAAGTGACGTCATTACTGACTATCAACTTGAATTTAGTTATGTATGTAGTAGATAAGTGACACCATCACTGACAACCATCTTGATTCATCACTTAATTTCAAAACCGCAACTTTCCATCGCAATTAGAACTCGAGTTACATATTTTGTTTTCTTCATATGGGCTACAATGCTATAGACTTCGGTAAGAAAATACTAAAATTCTCAAAAACTAAGATTTTTTTTTTTTGCTATTAAAGTATAATAAACTTTTCATAAGACATTTTAAAGTGATACATTATAGTTCAAACCGTAAGTCTGTAGCATTATTAGTTTCTGAGATATCATAAAAAATCGTTTTTAGACCTGAATAACACAATTTTTTTCGATTTTTTTTTCTCAATTTTGTTTCTTGAGGGTAGTTTAGTACTATAGAGCATTTTGCATCACTTTATATCAAAACCGCAACTTTCCATCTCAATTAGAACTCGAGTTACAAACTTTTTTTTTTATTCATATGGGCTACAAGGCTATAGACTTCGGTAAGAAAATACGAAAATTCTCAAAAACTGAGAAAGTTTTATTTTTTGCGACTGAAGTGTAATAAATTTTTCATAAGACATTTTAAAGTGATACATTTCAGTTCAAACCGTAAGTCTGTAGCATTATTAGTTTCTGAGATATTATCAAAAATCGTTTTCAGAATCTGAAAAACACAATTTTTTTTGAAAAATTATATTTCTCAGTTTTGTTTCTAGAGGTGAATTTAAAACTATAGAGCGTTTCGCATCACTTTATTTCAAAACCACAACTTTCCATCTCAATTAGAACTCGAGTTACAAACTTTTTTTTTCTTCATATGGGCTACAATGCTATAGACTTCGGTAACAAAATTCGAAAATTCTCAAAAACTAAGAAAGTTTTATTTTTTGCGACTAAAGTGTAATTAACTTTTCATAAGACATTTCAAAGTGATACATTAGTAGAGAGGGGTGGCAGGTTCTGTTCTAGATATGATAACATGGTGTTCCTATGCTAATGCATGTTAAATTTTAAGGAGCCAAGGAGCCATTCTCCTGCCTACCTAACTGTATGGTAAAATATACATACAGAATGTAGTATAGCATTTTCAATATAGCTTATACATATTTTTATATTATTATAGTACTATACACACGAAAAATTCATATTATAAATTATTATGTGTGTACGCTATGTTAACCATGATATTGTATATATAACATTTTTCTTAAAGTTAGGTATTTTTATTTACATTATATATATTTTTATATGGTATTACTTACGTGTATAATATACAATACATACACATATACGCTGTATACTAAAATTGCTATACGTGAAGCTAAAATTGTCATATACAAGTTACGTCGCGGCATCATATATCATGCATTCTATTTTCGCTGTGTCCACACAATTATTATTTTTCTTCTTGCTTTCGTATAAGTGAGTACTTTTGTTGTAATACTTTTATTAAAGTTATGTACTCCTAATATTGCCTTTTTTTTAAGTATTATAAAAAGATGTTACAAATTATGTTTTGCTATAGTAACTATATATAATCTTACATTAAAACAATATATAGAAATATGCACATGACACAATCATCATACAGTATAAACAGTGTATAATACATTATACTTTATGTCCAATTTTTAAATTACATGTTATAAATATTGCTATATTTTCCACTGCATGTATGCGTTATAAGCATCATAATATGTATAACTAAGGCATTGTCTTATCATCACAAAATGCACTCTCTCTCCAGGCTTATATATATATTTTTTTTGCACATATACTTTATAAAATATATTTTTTATAGCCTGTGCATATGTTATTATAACTGCGTGTTATATCTATATAGCACTATATAGAGTTTAAATTTATTTAGTATACTAAGTTTTTTTTTTTTTTTTCATTATATTATAAATGATATATACTAATGTTTTAATGTATAATTTTGGTTGTATATTTTACAATATATGTAAAAATAAGAAGTGCGTTGCAAGTTGCATACTTTCAAAAAGATGTCGCTTCTTTGTTTAGTATTTAAGATGGCAGTTCTCAAGTCTTAATGTATTTATACAAAAAAAAAAGTACTGAAATGAGATCTAATTTGTCGATAGATTGATTAATAATGATCGATTATTAAAACAAAAGTATCAGTTTTATTGTAAATGATTAGTTTTAACAGACTTTTTGTTAATATTCCGATTAAAAATAATTTTACGGGAAAAAAATTGATTTTGTAATTTGAAGAAATCATATTTCGAAATAGACTGTGAATTGGTAGGGCAGATGTGGTGGACAAGAAAAAACTTAACTCGCAGCTACTACTGAGAGGTTAGTAGTTGCAATATATGATCCTCGGATCACACAGAGGTCCTGTGCCAAATTTTATCAGGACCTCTGTTTAAAACGTATGATATTTCTAGAGATCTGCACGGAAGATTGAAATCCTCATATTGAATACTTGGAGCAAGCGCACAGTAGTACAGTACTTCTAACTGCAAGACTAAGGCTGGACCAAGAATATTCAATGTGAGTATATCTAATGAAATAATTTTTTTTTTCTTCTCATGTGGTAAGATATGATAGTTTTTACATCATGGACAGCCACAGAAGAGAGAACGCAAAGCGGCACGCTATAGACGGCCAGAGAAGAGATATTATACGTTGGCAACATAGCATACCCCATACGTCAAGCAGTATAATACTTTATTTTCAGTGCATGTAAATGAAATATGTAAAAAAAATAAATTATTTTTTCAGTACATTTAAATGAAGTACATAATATTTTATTTTCATTGCATGTTAAATAAAGTAAATGAAGTAGCTAATAATTACACACTAATAATATCTTAGGAATATTTCATGACATGGACAGCCAGAGAAGAGATGTATTAAAGACCTATGCTATGTGGCTATACTATGGGGATAACATGGTGTGATGCATACATCAAGAAGCTTATATTTTCTTTTCAGCGCAAGTAAATGAAGTATTTTTTTTTATGCTAGTAAAATGAAGTAAATGAAGTACATAATCATTACAGGCTAATAATATCTTAGGAATATTTCACGAATTGTACAGCACGAGAAGAGATGTATTAAAGACCTATGCTATGTGGCTATACTATGGGGATAACATGGTGTGATGCATACATCGAGCACTTCGAGCAGCTTATATTTTCTTTTCAGCGCATGTAAATGAAGTAATATTTTTTTTATTCTTGTAAAATGAAGTAAATAAAGTACACAATTTTTATAGGCTAATAATATTTTAGGAATATTTCGCAAACCAAGAGAAGAGATGTATGTGTCAAAACCTTATACATTATGTATAACATGACAAAATGCATACATTGTGCTAATGTTATTTTTTTCTTTTCAGCGCATGTATATTTTTAAAGTACAATTTTTTTTTGTTTAAATGCCTATTATGATCGAAGTATATAACTTGAACAGTACATTATTATCTTAACAGTATTATAGCTTATAATATATATATATATATATATATATATATATATATATATATATATTTATATATTATATTAATGTGTGTGTTTTTTATATTAATAATTTTAATATGTTCCAGAGAGAAAAATTAATATTGTATATAATAATATTTATATATATATATATATATATATATATATATATATATATATATATATATATATATATATATATACATATATATATATATATATATATATATATGTGTGTGTGTTTGTGTGTAATGAGAATATTGAAAAACACGTTTTGCTATGTAATATTAAAATAACGAAATATATATAATGGCATATTAATAATATGACAAAAATCATATATATTATACTGTATGTATTATATTAATATGAAGATAGTTGCAAATAATGTGCTGTTATATACTTATATTTAAGTTCAACAGTAAGAATAATAAATAAGAAAAACTATGTATGATTTAACTTTGTTCACAGAAACAAGCATGGCGCTCAGCAAAGCTGATATTAAAATTCAGTGTGACAGCTGCGAGTTAAGCTTCAAAGAGAAAAAAGAAGCCCAAATTCATGGACACTTAGTGCATAATAAAAGGATTTTTCATTGTGATAACTGTTGTGAAGTGTTTACACAGAACAAAAATTTAAAAAGACACAAAGACTATAGCTGTAAGAACAATTTTCAAAACAAGAAATCAAGGCTAGACATTAAAGACACCATAGAGGAAATATCAGATGATACCGAAAATGCAGAGTTTTTTGGTAAGAAATTTTTGTGTACTATGTGTAATAAAAATTTCTCCAGAAGTGACAATTTAAAGACTCATCATAAGAAACCATGTAGTAAAAGAGGCTTAGGTATAGCCTCTACATCACAAGTAAACATTGCAAATAATGATAAAATTAAATTAAATTTAGAGAAGGAGAAAAGTTTAGATGAAATCACTGACGTCGAGAAAAAAGAAATAGCCATTATAGAGACTGCATTTAAAAGCAGACTTGTAACATACAACATACAAAATAACTTAAACATTAGTAATCCTGTTGATTATCTACAATCTAAAAACAATGTTGTTAAATATTTAATACAAAAGGAATTACAAAGAAAAATATGTGTTAAAGTCAATCTTAAGTTTAATGTTGAACATGCTAATTTAATAGGGGAGTGTCAAGACAAACTTTTTAAAACAAAAAATGTGTCAGTGTATAGGGAATCTGACTTGAATTCATTAATTCAAAAATCCTTTGATAAGTTGCAAAAAGAAATGAGTGAATTTCAAGGGAAAGGTAGTGGATGGACTAGTCATATGGTTCATGGGCTTGAAGTATGTATAAATAAATATTCACCATTGTATGGATGTAGCTATATTGAGATTCCAAAAGAAATTATAAACCGAAAAGCTATTATAAATGTACAAAATACCGACCAAAGGTGCTTTGAATATGCAATACTTAGCAAATTAATAAATAGAGATAAGTCGTCTCCAGGTAGCTATGTAAATATAAATCATAGATATGATTTTAGTTGTGTATCGTCACCAACTCTACTTAAAGAAATTCCAATCTTTGAGAGAAAAAATAATATAAGCATTAATGTCTTTAGCATTGGTGAAGGTAATAATATATACCCCATTAAAGTTTGCAACACAGAGCTTCCAGATCATAGAGACTTGTTATATGTTACTTATAATGGTGTTTCACATTATTGTTACATTTCAAACTTTGCCAGATTAGTAGGATCGCAAATTTCAAAATCAACAAGGAAGAAAATTATATGTAAGAAATGCTTTACATATTACACAATGACAAGAAAGGGTGAGATGAGAATGAGGATACATAAGGAAATTTGTGATAAGAAAAAAACTGTAAGGATAGATATGCCCACTGCAGAAAAGTCTAAAATTAAATTTAAAAATGTTGAACATTCTATTATCATGCCAGTAGTTATATATGCAGATTTTGAATCTTTGCTTAAAAAGTATTCTTCGTGTGATCCAAGACCAGGTGTAAGTAGCACTACAAAACAACAACACCATGAACTACTTAGCTTTTGCATTCATGTTAAATCAAACAATCTCTTAGATAATGAAAAAAAGTATTTACCTAAGAAACCGATTATGTACAGAAAAAAATATGATAAAGATGATGTTGGATCTGCCTTTGTAAATTATATTAAAGATATAGCAAATAACGTCAAGGAAATATACAGGAAGTATGACCCGATGAATGATTTAACTGACAACGAGAAAGTTAGTCATAAAGATGCTAAAGAATGCTATTTGTGTAAACATGAATTTACACAACAAAATTATAAAGTACGTGATCATGATCATCTCACTGGCCAATACAGAGGAGCTGCACATAATATATGTAATCTAAATAACAGAAAGCCCAGAACTCTGCCAATATTTATGCATGGGTTGTCAAACTATGATTCTCATTTCATTATAAAGGCTCTAGACACTATTCCTGGAAATGTAGAAGTTATTCCTAATACAGAAGAAAAATATATCTCCTTTACTAAGAAGGTAGGAAATATCAATTGTAGGTTTTTAGACACATTCAGATTCATGCCTACAAGCCTTGCTCAATTAGCAGAAAACTTACCAAAAGATTCCTTTAAAGAAACTAAGCTTCATAATAGCTCACTGACAGATAATGAGTTAAAATTATTAACTCGTAAAGGTGTTTATTGTTATGACTATACAGACAGCTTAAAAAAGCTGGAGGAAACTTGTATACCAGAAAAAGAAGACTTCTATAGTGAACTAAATGAAAACGATATATCAGATGAAGATTATCAGCATGCAAGAAATGTGTGGGATACATTTAACATACAAACTCTAGGTGATTACAGTGATTTGTATTTACGTACTGATGTTCTTATACTTGCAGATGTTTTTGAGCACTTTCGTTCATTATGTATGAAAACGTATCAATTAGATCCAAGTTATTACTATACTGCGCCAGGTTTAGCGTGGGATGCTGCTCTTAAATATACTGGTATAACTCTAGAGCTTCTTGTTGAATATGATATGTTGCTTATGTTTGAAGAGGGTATAAGAGGAGGTATAACTCAGTGTGTTAAACGTCATGCTATTGCTAATAATCCATACTTTGTGGATTACGACCCTATGTTACCAGAAGTCTATTTGCTTTATGCAGACAGTAATAATTTATATGGCGCAGGGATGTCATCTAGATTACCTTATGGGGGATTTGAGTGGGTTAGTGATGTAAATATATGTGATTTGGAAAAATTAGATGATACAGACTATGGTTATATATTTGAGGTTGATGTTCTATATCCTGAGGTTTTGCATGATTATCATTCTGATCTGCCTTTTTTACCTATAAAGCAAATTCCAGTAGGTTCAAAATATCCTAAACTGTTAACAACACTTCATAATAAAGAAAAATATATAGCACATTATACAGTACTGTTACAGGCAATGAAGCATGGCTTAGAAATAACAAAAATTCATAGAGGGATAAAATTCTTGCACTCTTGCTGGTTAGAACCCTACATAAGGCTAAATACAGAAGCAAGGAAAAAAGCAATGAATGATTTTGAAAGGGACTTTTATAAGTTGATGAATAATGCTGTATATGGTAAGACTATGGAAAATATACGTAATAGGTTGAATATGCAAATTGTAACAACAGAGCAAGGCATTCAAAGGTTAATTAACAAAAGTAATTTCCTCGACAGATCCATATTCTCAGAAAATATAGTAGCTGTACACTTAGCTAAAGAATCTGTTTATATGAATAAACCCATATATATAGGAATGTGTATCCTTGATATATCTAAGACGATTATGTATGATTTTTTATATAGTGTACTCAAACCATATTACGGGCCAAAAATACATTTACTTTATTGTGATACTGACAGCTTTATAATTACAGCTGAAACGTTGGATATTTACGATGATATCAAAGAACTAGAATCGCACTTTGATACGTCTGGATATCCAAAGAGCCATCCATGCTATTCTATTGCAAATATGAAAAAGCTTGGCAAATTCAAAGATGAAACTAATGGTACTCCTATTAAAGAATTCATTGGTTTACGACCAAAAATGTACTGCATTGATGTTAAAGATGAGCATATTAAGAAAATTAAAGGTGTAAAGTCATATGCTGTAAAGATGAAAATTCATAAAAATGATTTTTTAGAGTGTTTAAACGCTAAGAAAATACATCATGTTAATTTTCAAACAATACAGTCTAAGAAACATATTGTTGATACTGTTACATGTTGTAAGGTAGCTTTAAGTCCATATGATGATAAAAGAATAATTCTTGAGGATGGTATTCACACTATTCCTTATGGTCATAAAATTTCTCTAAATAACGTAAATGATATGTAATATATAGTGAAACATTTTAACTTTGTAAAATTTTGTATAATAATATATATATATATATAGTATACTATTTGTAAAAATAAATTTTTAATGTAAAGTATATGATAAAAGCAATTAATAATAATGTGTATATAATATATACATAATGTATATGTATATAATAACAGTATGTAAAGCTTATAGCAATTTTCTTTGTAATGATATAATATTCCTACTGTATATAAAGGTATAGAAATAAAAGTATGTAAATCAATTTAAACATATAAATTTTATTTATTTTAATACATCATTCTTATTAACCCAAGCATTATGCTTCTTATCAAAACCTAAAAATTTTACAAACAATCTATTACCAGAACGTTTAAGAACTTTTTCAATCAAATATACTTCATCAACATTAGTTTTTTGAAGTTCTTCTTCATAAAAGCCACCAAGCACAGGTTGATCTAAATAATCATTTAACAAGTATGTAACTGGGTTAGTTGCTTTAACTTTAACAATTTTAAATATTTCATTAGACCAATTAGGTGTATAACCTTTTGCAAATACAGATTTTGCCTTGGATATTCTTACCCTATCACCAACAATATATTTAGGCTTCTTACGTGTTATAGGCTTTATTTTATATATTTTGTTTAACAGTAACTTTTCATTCTTTTTGCTTACATCTACAGGTTTCATACGAATAGTACTATGTACAGTGTTATTATAGGTTAACATAAGCTGTGGAAGTATACCTAACCATTTATAATTACCTTGTAAGCTAAATTGCTTCCACATTAAGGTCTTAAGAGTCCTATTGAATCTTTCACATATAAAACTTTTCATTGTAGTATATGAACTATAGTGATTTATATTGTATTTTTGCATAAGTGCAGAGAATGTAGCATTATAAAATTCTTTACCCATGTCACTTTGTATATTTTTTGGTATACGTCCTTTCTTAAACACACTCTCCATAGCTATTGTTACTAAAGCACCAGTTTTATTTTTTATAGGAATAGCCCAAGCATACTTAGAAAATACACATATGATAGTGAGCAAGTAATTATAGCCTCTGTTTGTTCGAGAATATTCATTCATTTCAACCAAGTCTATTTGCCAGAGATCATCAATGCCTTTCATCACCATTTTACGTCTAGGATAGTTTTTTCTAGCAGGCTTATGTAACTCATTTACCAATGTTTCTTTTACTGTTGCCATTCTCCTAATATTTTTCTTAATATACGTAGTATAAGTATTTCAACACTAACACTTGGATCACCAGTTACTCTTGTTAATGGTATACCTTCAGTTTTATAGTTATTTACAATGCTAATAAGGTCTTCCTTTTCTTTCTCTATAGCTGCTTGTAAGTTTTCTTCTGTTATTTTTAGAGTGTTGGCTTCACTTTTAATTAAATTACTATCAGTTTTAGTATCTACATAAAGTTTATTAGCAGCATCCTTATGGTCTATAGGATCTTCAACGTTAGTAATTCTTCTTCTTTTAGCATTTAATACTTCTTCTTCCTCATACAACACTTCTACAAAGCCATGCTTTTGCTGGAACTGGTATGAAGAACGTCCAAACTTGTCAACACTCATTGCTGTAATGATAAAATTAGTATTACATGTTATTTTATATAGTTTGATTCACGCAGCTCCTCTACAATAGATGTAATTTCATTTTGATGGCTATTATTCCCAGCCCCTTTTGAACTAAGTAATAAGCGTAGTCTATCCACTAATTCATTAGGATCATCCCAGTACTCGTATATAGGCTTATTTGCTACCATACCAAAGCCAGTATGACTGTCTTGCTGATTGAATAAAGGCTTTATTATTTTAGTATACTTAAAGCCTCTATTTGATGCCTTCTGATTACCAGCATTGTAGTACTGTTTATGGGCATTTGTTGCTTCTAACATTGATTTATATTGCTGTAAATCACGTGTTGTATAAATTTCTGCATCTGGTTGTTTCATAAACAACAATTCAAATAAGCCTGGAGTTCCATTATATATACCTTTCTTTATATATATTTTATCATCATGAATTTTCACTGTGGAATCTCCTAGGAACCACTTGTTTGTGTAGGCGCGTATTCCATAGCGTGTATCAAGCTGATCTTCATATTTTCCACTCAAATGATAAAGTATATATTTTGCTGCATATACACCAAGCTGCTTTACTCTTTCTCTAGCAAAACGTTCTCCTTTAGGTGTGTTGAATTGTTTCTTGAGTTTTTCAATGTCTATTATAACGTGTTCTTCTCTTTTCTCCTCCTCTTCTTCCTCTTTCTCCTCTTCTTCCTCGTCAGAATCTTTGAAATTTGTTGTTGTAGATTTACTCTCTGTTATGACTGCTTTCTTTGCTTTAACTAATTCATTCAATGGTTTAATGATAGGTTGGTACTTTACTTCAAGGTTTTCTTGTATTTTGGCATTATTCAGTTTTAGTTTTTTATATTTACTTCTTATAGCCTTTGAACTTGCAATGATGTCAAGCGTAATGCTTTGCTTTGGTTTGCCAACTGTCTTCATGTTAAAATTGTGAATATATGCAAACAGTATATCTTTATTTAACAGATATATACACTGATTTATATACAAAAGGGCTAGCCTTATTACTTTTACATATAAAACCACTAAGAAGTAATCTAGTTGCTCTCTTGATGGTATGAGTAGTTATAGAATTATAAGCCTTAGCCATGTAACTATAAACATAAATACATCAACGTACTATATAAAATTATATAAGCCAGCTTATGGTAAGAATAAAGCAGTATTATAAATATGGTGAGCTATAACTATAATACAGGTAGCCGTTGTAAATAAACGGGTGGCCGTTTAATATTAACGGATAGCCGTTTTATAAAAACGGGTAGCTGTTTTACTTAAACGGGTAGAGTGAATATTTAAATGCTATAGTAATGATGAACACTATATGTAGCACTATAACAAAGCACAGATGATGTTTTCACTATCAAGTACTACATGTAAATGAATATATTACCTAATGCATTGAGCTTATATCAATATAATGGTCAAACCCTTTTCTAAATCTTCCTTCATTAATTTTACATTCTTTGTCTATAGTAAGAAAGCTATAATCTTCATTCCATATGTGGTTACATATAACTTTAAATTGATCAAAGCTTATATCTGGGCTTACATGATCCATGAAAGCATGCTTCATGTTCAATTCATCTTGTTTGAAGAGTATGATGATATTTGCATTATCACGTATTAAATGTTTTGGTACTTTAGCATATGTTTGACATAGATAAAAGCAATCTACAGACTTATGGCGTCCCATGCTAAAGTAATTCTTCATATTCTCTTGCTTATCACATATGACATCGTCAAATATGAACACTGAATTTTCTTTAGCATCTTCTGGAGGTAGTACTTCATTAGTGTTGCTGAATGTTTGATAATTTATTTCTGGTATTGATATCATCATATCATTTAAGAACGTATATTTTGGCTGAAACAAACTTTTACTATACACATAAAGACTTTCAAACTTTAGACCATTTGGATTTGTTATTAAGTGAAGCATAAGATTAGTTTTCCCACAAGAAGATGGACCGCAAATCAGAGCACGTATACTGTTAGGAAACAGTGAACTATGCTTGCTTCTAGCAGTCTGTTGCACTCCTAACTGAATATTAGTTATAGGCAGGCGAACGTGTTGTGGTATTAGCTTCATCTTTAACACTGATATATTTTTAACATTATACATCTATATATAGAAAAGTTCTTTATAAGCTTCATGCATAATGAGTCTAGACGCCAAAGGCAGTGGTTGGGTCACAGATGCTCTGAGCAAAGTTCCAAGTGAGCTTCACATCCCTAGCTATCAATTTTGTGGACCGAATACTAAGTTAGCAGAGAGGCTTGCTGCTGGAGATGAAGGTATAAATCCTCTCGACGAGGCTTGCAAAGAACATGATATATTTTATTCAAAAACAAAAGATACAACAGAACGCCATAAGGCTGACAATATTTTAGCTGAAAAGGCTTGGAAGAGAGTCAAAGCACCAAGCGCATCGCTTGGAGAAAAACTTGCAAGTATGCTAGTTACTGGTGCTATGAAAGCAAAGGTAAAGCTAGGAGGAAAGCTGAAGAAGCCATCTACTAAGAAGGATGAATTTGAAGATAAGCTACGTGGTGTTAAAACCGCTATAAGAAAATCTGGTATGAAGAATGTTAAAGATGCAGCCAAAGTTGCGTTACAAGCAGCCAAGAAAACAATGAAGCAAATCAAAGTATTGAAGAAAACACCAAGAATTATTCCTATTCCCAAGACAGGAGGTATACTGCCTTTGGTACCAATATTTGCTGGACTATCTGCAGCAGGTGCACTCTTTGGAGGAGCCTCTACCATTGCAAGGGCAGTTAATGAAGCTCATAATGCAAGAAAGCAGTTGGGGGAAATGAAACGCCACAACGAGAAGATGGAGGCTATAGCTATAGGTGGAAAAAGTAAGAAGAATGGAGCTGGGTTTTTCCTCAAGCCATATAAAGCAGGCTATGGTCTAGTTATTAAATCAAAAAACTAAATTACATGCTGCCATCTCATGCTTTGTCTAATGTTGAATTGAAATACCATTGTAAAAAACTTAATGTAAAGCATTTTAGAAATGTTTATATGAGAGATAAATTACCTAAGAAGCCTTTGAAATATGAAAGTGCTATAATCAACTTAGATGGCAGCAGTGGTCCAGGCACACACTGGGTATGCTTTAGAAAATCTTGTAATAACATAGAATATTTTGACAGCTTTGGAAACTTGCAGCCTCCAATGGAGTTTTTAAACTATGTGAAAAATTGCAATGTTAACTATAACCGTCAAAACTACCAAAGCTATAACACTGTTGTATGTGGACATTTATGTATTGGATTTTTATGTATATAAAACAAAATAAAAATACTTTCTATTCAGTCATGTCTTATACTTTGACAGTATCACAACCCTCTAGTGTTATTAATAGTGATATTTATCCTCCTATAGCACTTAATGATGGAGCAAAATATGAAGTTGGTTTACTTAGTTTCTGTGCATACTTCTCTGTACCTAACGTAGATGATACTAACAATAAGCTACATTATGGCAATGGTAAATTACTAGAGCTTCCAACTGGCAGCTATGAGCTTAAAGACATTACTTCATATATAAAATCTGAACTACAAAAAGAGAGTATATCATTTAGTGTGTTTGCTAACAAGAATACACTGAAAGTTTTTATTAAATGTTCAGTTGACATAGATTTTACACAGCCAGGTTCCATAGGGCTATTACTTGGTTTCAACAAAACAATACTTAAAGCCTCAACTCCACACTATGCTGATAATATTGTTGATATTATGAAGGTTCATACCTTAGATATACAAAGTAATATATCAAGTGGATCCTACATAAATGGAATACCTTCACATTCATTACATTGTTTTGCTCCTAAAGTAGCACCAGGCTTTAAAATAATTGAAGCACCCAATAATGTCATATACCTACCTGTAGATGTCACCATAGTCGATCAACTCTGTCTTAAAATATGTGACCAGGATGGAAATATAGTCAATTTTAGAGGTGAAACCATAACAATAAGACTTCATATAAGAAAAGCTATTTAATATGGGCTTAGTGTTTAAAAAGCAATATAAGAAGGGAAATGTGCAGAAAATAGTCAGTAACGTACAAGGACGCAAAACGTTAACACCAGAAAATTTTCAGTTCCTGAAAGAGATAGGATTAAAACCTATATAAGTTATATAGCATATCCTACTATAATGGATATACTTCAAATTAATAGTGACCTTGAGTTGAATAATAGCATTACAAGCATTGAATACAGAGATCATGAAGCATATGCTGGTACACGATATGAAAATACAGATGAAATAAGGATTGAAATTAAAAATCAAGATATATACACTCTACCAAGTGAGAGTATATTATACGTTGAGGGACATCTTCTTGGTGCCGACAACAATGCTGCTAAGAAAACCAAGCTAGTTAAAAATTTTCTAGCACATATGATCAGTGAAATGCACTATAAAATCAATGATGTAGAGATCGACCAAACAAGAAACGTTGGTGTTGCAAGTACATTAAAAGGCCTAGTATCTTTTACCGATGGTAAAAGAAAACTATTGTCAAACAGTGGCTGGACTCCTACAGAAACTACTTCAATATTGAATCAAGAAGATGGGTCATTTAATGTAGCTGTACCCTTGAACACACTCATGGGATTCTTTGAAGATCATACCAAAATAATCATCAACTGCAAACAAGAGTTAGTTATTCTTCGCTCTCAAAATGACTACAATGCTGTTATAACTACACCTGTAGCAGCTTCAGTTTCAACTCCAGCGTCTGTTGAAGTCACTCACATCAAAATTTCAAAGTTCAAGTGGAAGATGCCTCACGTTGAAGTAGATGATGAAACCAAGCTCCGTTTGCTATCGTTCCTTCAAGCTGATAGGCCTATATTCCTTGGATTTAGAAGCTGGTTTGTAGCTGAGAAACCAATGTCTACTACTACAACGCGTGATGAGTGGCAACTTCAAGCAATGACATCCATCGAGCGACCTCGTTATATCATTATAGCTTTTCAAACAGGAAAACGCAACAATGTAACATATGATATAAATGCATATGACCATTGTAACATCAGAAATATTAAAGCCTATATTAATGGAAAATGTTTCCCTTATGTTGACTTCAATTTAGATATGAAAAGAAAGCAATGTGCAATGCTGTACACTAACTACGCAGCCTTTCAGAAGAGTTACTATGGTACTACACCAAAGCCTCTTTTATCATATCCTGAATTCATTAGCATGGGAACTATGTTCGTCATTGATTGCTCAAAACAGAAGGAATCCATCAAAACCACAACTGTTGATGTTCGTATAGAAATAGAAGCTACTACAGCATTCCCTACATCCACAATTGCATACTGTATTATAATGCATGATAGAATTGTAGAATATACTCCACTAACTAATATTGTACGTAGACATGTCTAAATAATAAATAATGTACTACTAACAACATATATAACACATATATATTCTACATAGCTGCATTCATATATGTTAAAATATATTATATTGTTATTATCTAAATAATGTTTAAATTTAATATTCATATAGCTAAACATATGTTAATTTTTCTATCCATATATTCACTATTATTAAATAATTTTATCTTTGTAATACATAAATATACGTATATATATAAATATACGTATACATACATATATATATATATATATATATATATATATATATATATATATATATATATATATATATATATATATATATATATATATAAATATATAAATAATATGTTCTCGTATTAATATGTAAAACCTCCTTATAAAAATAAATAAAAATATATATTATAAAAAAATGTCTAAATCTTATTTAAAAAAAAAACTCTATATGTATAATTTATTATGTAACTATAGTAGGAAAAAGGTTTGTTTTTATAAAAATAAACATAGAATAGTTTTTTAGACATTGTTTTCTTTATTTAAGAAAAGTACTGTGAAGAAAATTCAATATCAATGTATTTTCCCTTCATGCCCCTGTAGATCATGAACATTTTTTCAGTGACTGGGCAACTGTTGTAGTTAGTTATAAAATCATCAGAGAACTTATTTGCATTAATTCTGGCTGGAAGATAGACGTTCACCACGTCTTTTTCATCAAGCTGTACTGTAGTAGTAAGAACCAAATCTTCATTGTACATAGAAGGCTTTTTTTCGAAGCTCATAACACGATAGGTTTTATTTTCAACCAAATTTTTGCAGGAATATGTAGGGAATATGTGTCCCATCTCTTGAAGGAGTTCTACTTCAGCTTTCTGTAACATTAAGCGTAAAATTGTAATAACTAACTCAAATAAAGAATTTGTAATTTACTTTAAAAAAAAAAAAAGCAATACTTACAAATGAAGTCATTTTTCAGTTTTGCGGAGTAGATGTTGTTCTGTCGACTGATAAATATCATATGAGTTTCTTTTATAAATCTTCAAACTTATATAATTTAAGAATTACAGTAAAATCGATAATTTGAATAATCGATGTAGGAAGCGTTAGAACAATATTTAAATATAATATATATATAATAAATATATAATATATATATAAATGTATAATACAACCAAAATTATATATTAGTGCTATATCATATATATAATATAAAAAAAAAATTACTATACTAAATACAAATTAAAACTCTATATATAATGCTATATAGATATAACACGCAGTTTTAATAATATATTTATGCTAACTTGAGAAAAAAAAAATCATATACCGTCTTCTGTATATTACTATATAATGTTTTAACGTTATATTATGAATCGTAGCTATAGCAAAAAATAATTTGTAACGTCATGTTATAATACTTTAAAATATATATTTATATATGTGTATGTATATTCGGAGTTCATAACTATAGTAAAAGTATTACAACAAGTACTCTCTTATATGTCAGCAAAGAAGAGAAATAATAATTGTGCGGACAGAGCGAGAAATAGAATACACGATATATGATGCCGCAACGTAACTTGTATATAACATTTATATATCCAGGTATAGCAAGTATAAAGCGTATAAATATGTATTGTAAAATATACATGTTAAAAAATTAACTTTAAGAAACATTATAATATACAATATCATTGTTAACATATCGTATACATAATAATAAAAAATATGCATATTTCATGTATATATTATTTTTTATACAATAAGAATATTTATGACATATTAAAAACGCTATACTATATTCTGCATGTATATTTTACTATACAGTTGGGTAGGCAGGAGAATGGCTCCTTGGCTCCTTAAAATTTAACATGCATTAGCATAGGAACAAAATGTTATCATATCTAGAACAGAACCTGCCACCCCTCTCTACTTACATTTCAGTACAAACCGTAGGTCTGTAGCATTATTAGTTTCTGAGATTTCATCAAAAATCGTTTTCAGAATCTGAAAAACACAATTTTTTTGGAAAATTTTTTTTCTCAATTTTGTTTCTAGAGGTGAATTTAGTACTATAGAATGTTTTGCATCACTTTATTTCAAAACCGCAACTTTCTATCTCAATTGGAACTCAAGTTACAAACTTTTTTTTTCTTCATATGGGCTACAATGCTATAAACTTCGGTAACAAAATTCGAAAATTCTCAAAAACTAAGAAAGTTTTATTTTTTGCGACTAAAGTGTAATAAACTTTTCATAAGACATTTCAAAGTGATACATTTCAGTACAAACCGTAGGTCTGTAGCATTATTAGTTTCTGAGATTTCATCAAAAATCGTTTTCAGAATCTGAAAAACACAATTTTTTTGGAAATTTTTTTTTCTCAATTTTGTTTCTAGAGGTGAATGTAGTACTATAGAGCGTTTTGCATCAATTTATTTCGAAACCGCAACTTTCCATCTTAATTAGAACTCGAGTTACAAACTTTTTTCTACTTCATATGGGCTACAATGCTATAGACTTCGGTAAGAAAATACGAAAATTCTCAAAAACTGAGAAAGTTTTGTTTTTTGCGACTAAAGTGTAATAAACTTTTCATAAGACATTTCAAAGTGATACATTTCAGTTCAAACCGTAAGTCTGTAGCATTATTAGTTTCTGAGATATCATTAACTTTCTATCTCAATTGGAACTCGAGTTACAAACTTTTTCTTTATATGGGCTACAATGCTATAGACTTCGGTAAGAAAATACTAAATTCTAAAAAACTGAAAAAGTTTTATTTTTTGCGACAAAAGTGTAATAAACTTTTTATAAGACAATTCAAAGAGATGCATTTTATTTCTAACCGCAAGTCTGTAGCATTATTAGTTTCTGAGATATCATCAAAAATCGTGACGCTATCAATGACTAATATTTTGATTTAGTAGTTTATGAAGTAGATAAGTGACGCCATCATTAACTACCAAATTGATTTTAGTGTTGTATGAAGTAGATAAGAGACTTTATCACTGACTATCAACTTGACTTTGGTTGTGTATGAAGTAGATATGTGACGTCATCACTAACTATCATCTTGACTTTTGTTGTGTATAAAGTAGATAAGTGACGTTATCACTAACTATCAATTAGTATTTAGTAGCGTATGAAGCAGATATGTGACGTCATCATTGACTATCAACTTGACTTTAGTATTATATGAAGTCGATAAGTTATGACATAATTATTTTTAAACTTGACTTTAGTAGTATATAAAGTCCATATATGACGTTATCACTGACTATCATCTTGATTTTAGTAGTTTTTGAAGGAGATAAGTTACGCCATCACTGACTATCAACTTGACTTTAGTGTGTATGGAAAAAATAAGTGAAGTCATCACTGACTATCAACTTGACTTTAGTGGTATATGAAGTAGATAAGTGACGCAATCACTGACTATCAACTTGACTTTAGTAGTATATGAAGTAGAAATGCATCGTCATTACTGAATATCAATTTGACTTTAGTAGTGTATGAGGTAGAAATGCAACGTCAACACTGACTATCAATTTGACTTTATTAGTGTATGAAGTAGATAAGTGTTGTCATCGCTGACTATCAACTTGACTTTAGTTGTGTATGAAGTAGATATGTGACGTTATCACTGAATATCATCTTGACTTTAGTTGTGTATAAAGTAGATAAGAGACGTTATCACTAACTATCAACTAGTATTTAGTAGCATATGAAGCAGATATGTGACGTCATGACTGACTGTCAACTTGACGTTAGTATTTTATGAAGTCGATAAGTTACGTCATAATTGTTTTTCAACTTGACTTTAGTAGAGTATAAAATAGATATTTGACGTCATCACTGACTTTCATCTTGACTTTAGTAGTTTATGAAGAAGATAAGTTACGCCATCACTGACTATTAACTTGACTTTAGTAGTGTATGGAAAGATAAGTGAAGTCATCACTGACTATCAACTTGACTTTAGTGGCACTATATGAGGTAGATAAGTGACGCAATTACGGACTATCAACTTGATTTTAGTAGTGTATGAAGTAGAAATGCAACGTCATCACTGAATATCAATTTGACTTTAGTAGTGTATGAAGTAGATAAGTGACGTCATCACTGACTATCATCTTGACTTTAGTAGTGTATGAAGTAGATATGTGACGTCATCTCTGGCTATCAACTTGACTTTAGTAGTGTATAAAGTAGATAAGTGACGTCATCACTGACTATCAACTTGACTTTAGTTGTGTATAAAGTAGATAAGAGACGTTATCACTAACTATCAACTAGTATTTAGTAGCATATGAAGCAGATATGTGACGTCATGACTGACTGTCAACTTGACGTTAGTATTTTATGAAGTCGATAAGTTACGTCATAATTGTTTTTCAACTTGACTTTAGTAGAGTATGAAATAGATATTTGACGTCATCACTGACTTTCATCTTGACTTTAGTAGTTTATGAAAAAGATAAGTTACGCCATCACTGACTATTAACTTGACTTTAGTAGTGTATGAAGTAGAAATGCAACGTCATCACTGAATATCAATTTGACTTTATTAGTGTATGAAGTAGATAAGTGACGTCATCACTGACTATCATCTTGACTTTAGTAGTGTATGAAGTAGATATGTGACGTCATCTCTGACTATCAACTTGACTTTAGTAGTGTATAAAGTAGATAAGTGACGTCATCACTGACTATCAACTTGACTTTAGTTATGTATGTAGTAGATAAGTGACACCATCACTGACAACCATCTTGATTCATCACTTAATTTCAAAACCGCAACTTTCCATCGCAATTAGAACTCGAGTTACGTATTTTTTTTTTCTTCATATGGGCTACAATGCTATAGACTTCGGTAAGAAAATACTAAAATTCTCAAAAACTTATAATTTTTTTTTTTTGCTATTAAAGTATAATAAACTTTTCATAAGACATTTTAAAGTGATACATTTTAGTTCAAACCGTAAGTCTGTAGCATTATTTGTTTCTGAGATATCATCAAAAATCGTTTTCAGAATCTGAAAAACACAATTTTTTTGGAAATTTTTTTTTTTCAATTTTGTTTCTAGAGGTGAATTTAGTACTATAGAATGTTTTGCATCACTTTATTTCAAAACCGCAACTTTCTATCTCAATTGGAACTCAAGTACTTTTTTTTTTCTTCATATGGGCTACAATGCTATAGATTTCGGTAAGAAAATACGAAAATTCTCAAAAACTGAGAAAGTTTTATTTTTTTTGCGACTAAAGTGTAATAAACTTTTCATAAGACATTTCAAAGTGATACATTTCAGTTCAAACCGTAAGTCTGAAGCAATATTAGTTTCTGAGATATCATCAAAAATTGTTTTCAGAATCTGAAAAACACAATTTTTTTGGAAAAATTATTTTTCTCAGTTTTGTTTCTAGAGGAGAATTTAAAACTATAGAGCGATTTGCATCACTTTATTTCAAAACCACAACTTTCCATCTCAATTAGAACTCGAGTTACAAACTTTTTTTTTCTTCATGTGGGCTACAATGCTATAGACTTCGGTAAGAAAATTCGAAAATTCTCAAAAACTGAGAAAGTTTTATTTTTTGCGACTAAAGTGTAATAAACTTTTCATAAGACATTTCAAAGTGATACATTTCAGTTCAAACCATAAGTCAGTAGCAATATTAGTTTCTGAGATATCATCAAAAATTGTTTTCAGAATCTGAAAAACACAATTTTTTTGGAAAATTTTTTTTCTCAATTTTGTTTCTAGAGGTGAATTTAGTACTATAGAGCGTTTTGCATCACTTTATTTCAAAACCGCAACTTTCCATCTTAATTAGAACTCGAGTTACAAACTTTTTCTACTTCATATGGGCTACAATGCTATAGACTTCGGTAAGAAAATACGAAAATTCTCAAAAACTGAGAAAGTTTTATTTTTTCGACTAAAGTGTAATAAACTTTTCATAAGACATTTCAAAGTGATACATTTCAGTTCAAACCGTAAATCTGTAGCATTATTAGTTTCTGAGATATCATCAAAAATCGTTTTCAGAATCTGAAAAACACAATTTTTTTTTAAAAAAAATTTTCTCAATTTTGTTTCTAGAGGTGAATTTAGTACTATAGAATGTTTTACATCACTTAATTTCAAAACCGCAACTTTCCATCGCAATTAGAACTCGAGTTACATATTTTTTTTTCTTCATATGGGCTACAATGCTATAGACTTCGGTAAGAAAATACTAAAATTCTCAAAAACTAAGAATTTTTTTTTTTTGCTATTAAAGTATAATAAACTTTTCATAAGACATTTTAAAGTGATACATTTTGGTTCAAACCGTAAGTCTGTAGCATTATTAGTTTCTGAGGTATCATCAAAAATCGTTTTCAGAATCTGAAAAACACAATTTTTTTGGAATTTTTTTTTTCAATTTTGTTTCGAGAGGTGAATTTAGTACTATAGAATGTTTTGCATCACTTTATTTCAAAACCGCAACTTTCTATCTCAATTGGAACTCAAGTACTTTTTTTTTCTTCATATGGGCTACAATGCTATAGATTTCGGTAAGAAAATACGAAAATTCTCAAAAACTGAGAAAGTTTTATTTTTTTGCGACTAAAGTGTAATAAACTTTTCATAAGAAAATTCAAAGTAATACATTTCAGTACAAACCGTAAGTCTGTAGCAATATTAGTTTCTGAGATATCATCAAAAATCGTTTTCAGAATCTGAAAAACACAATTTTTTTTTAAAAAATTTTTTCTCAATTTTGTTTCTAGAGGTGAATTTAGTAATATAGAATGTTTTACATCACTTTATTTCAAAACCGCAACTTTCTATCTCAATTGGAACTCAAGTTACAAACTTTTTTTTTCTTCATGTGGGCTACAATGCTATAGACTTCGGTAAGAAAATTCGAAAGTTCTGAAAAACTGAGAAAGTTTTATTTTTTGCGACTAAAGTGTAATAAACTTTTTATAAGACATTTCAAAGTGATACATTTCAGTACAAACCGTAAGTCTGTAGCATTATTAGTTTCTGAGATATCATCAAAAATCGTTTTCAGAATCTGAAAAACACAATTTTTTTTGAAAAATTATTTTTCTCAATTTTGTTTCTAGAGGTGAATTTAGTACTATAGAGCGTTTTGCATCACTTTATTTCAAAACCGCAACTTTCCATCTTAATTAGAACTCGAGTTTAATTTTTTTCTTCTTCATATGGGCTACAATGCTATAGACTTCGGTAAGAAAATACGAAAATTCTCAAAAACTGAGAAAGTTTTATTTTTTGCGACTAAAGTGTAATGAACTTTTCATAAGATATTTCAAAGTGATACATTTCAGTTCAAACCGTAAGTCTGTAGCATTATTAGTTTCTGAGATATCAATAAAAATCGTTTTTAGAATCTGAAAAACACAATTTTTTTGGAAATTTTTTTTTTCTCAATTTTGTTTCTAGAGGTGAATTTAGTACTATAGAATAATTTACATCACTTTATTTCAAAACTGCAACTTTCCATTTTAATTAGAACTCGAGTTACAAACTTTTTTCTACTTCGTATGGGCTACAATGCTATAGACTTCGGTAAGAAAATACTAAAATTCTCAAAAACTGAGAAAGTTTTATTTCTTGCGACTAAAGTGTTATAAACTTTTCATAAGACATTTCAAAGTGATACATTTCAGTTCAAACCGTAAGTCTGTAGCATTATTAGTTTCTGAGATATCATCAAAAATCCTTTTCAGAATCTGAAAAACACAATTTTTATTTGAAAAATTATTTTTCTCAGTTTTGTTTCTAGAGGTGAATTTAAAACTATAGAGCGTTTTGCATCACTTAATTTCAAAACCGCAACTTTCCATCGTAATTAGAACTCGAGTTACATATTTTTTTTTCTTCATATGGGCTACAATGCTATAGACTTCGGTAAGAAAATACTAAAATTCTCAAAAACTAAGATTTTTTTTTTTTTGCTATTAAAGTATAATAAACTTTTCATAAGACATTTTAAAGTGATACATTTTAGTTCAAACCGTAAGTCTGTAGCATTATTAGTTTCTGAGATATCATCAAAAATCGTTTTCAGATTCTTAAGAACACTTTTTTTTTGAAAAATTATTTTTTTCAATTTTGTTTCTAGAGGTGAATTTAGTACTATAGAGCGTTTTGCATCAATTTATTTCAAAACCGCAACTTACTATCTCAATTAGAACTCGAGTTACAAACTTTTTTTTTCTTCATATGGCTACAATGCTATAGACTTCGATAAGAAAACACTAAAATTCTCAAAAACTGAGAAAGTTTTATTTTTTGCCACTAAAGTGTAATAAACTTTTCATAACACTATTCAAAGTGATACATTTCAGTTCAAACCGTAAGTCAGTAGCAATATTAGTTTCTGAGATATCATCAAAAATTGTTTTCAGAATCTGAAAAACACAATTTTTTTGGAAAATTTTTTTTCTCAATTTTGTTTCTAGAGGTGAATTTAGTACTATAGAGCGTTTTGCATCACTTTATTTCAAAACCGCAACTTTCCATCTTAATTAGAACTCGAGTTACAAACTTTTTCTACTTCATATGGGCTACAATGCTATAGACTTCGGTAAGAAAATACGAAAATTCTCAAAAACTGAGAAAGTTTTATTTTTTCGACTAAAGTGTAATAAACTTTTCATAAGACATTTCAAAGTGATACATTTCAGTTCAAACCGTAAATCTGTAGCATTATTAGTTTCTGAGATATCATCAAAAATCGTTTTCAGAATCTGAAAAACACAATTTTTTTTTAAAAAAAATTTTCTCAATTTTGTTTCTAGAGGTGAATTTAGTACTATAGAATGTTTTACATCACTTAATTTCAAAACCGCAACTTTCCATCGCAATTAGAACTCGAGTTACATATTTTTTTTTCTTCATATGGGCTACAATGCTATAGACTTCGGTAAGAAAATACTAAAATTCTCAAAAACTAAGAATTTTTTTTTTTGCTATTAAAGTATAATAAACTTTTCATAAGACATTTTAAAGTGATACATTTTAGTTCAAACCGTAAGTCTGTAGCATTATTAGTTTCTGAGGTATCATCAAAAATCGTTTTCAGAATCTGAAAAACACAATTTTTTTGGAAATTTTTTTTTTCAATTTTGTTTCGAGAGGTGAATTTAGTACTATAGAATGTTTTGCATCACTTTATTTCAAAACCGCAACTTTTTATCTCAATTGGAACTCAAGGACTTTTTTTTTCTTCATATGGGCTACAATGCTATAGATTTCGGTAAGAAAATACAAAAATTCTCAAAAACTGAGAAAGTTTTATTTTTTTGCGACTAAAGTGTAATAAACTTTTCATAAGACAATTCAAAGTAATACATTTCAGTACAAACCGTAAGTCTGTAGCAATATTAGTTTCTGAGATATCATCAAAAATCGTTTTCAGAATCTGAAAAACACAATTTTTATGGAAATTTTTTTTCTCAATTTTGTTTCTAGAGGTGAATTTAGTACTATATAATGTTTTGCATCACTTTATTTCAAAACCGCAACTTTCTATCTCAATAGGAACTCAAGTTACAAACTTTTTTTTTCTTCATATGGGCTACAATGCTATAGAATTCGATAAGAAAACACTAAAATTCTCAAAAACTGAAAATTTTTTATTTTTTGCGACTTAAGTGTAATAAACTTTTCATAACACAATTCAAAGTGATACATTTCAGTTCAAACCACGAGTTTGTAGCATTATTACTTTCTGAGACATCATCAAAAATCGTTTTCAGAATCTTAAGAACACTTTTTTTTTTTGAAAAATTATTTTTCTTAATTTTGTTTCTAGAGGTGAATTTAGTACTATAGAGCGTTTTGTATCAATTTATTTCAAAACCGCAACTTTCTATCTCAATTAGAACTCGAGTTACAAACTTTTTTTTTCTTCATATGGCTACAATGCTGTAGACTTCGATAAGAAAACACTAAAATTCTCAAAAACTGAGAAAGTTTTATTTTTTGCCACTAAAGTGTAATAAACTTTTCATAACACTATTCAAAGTGATACATTTCAGTTCAAATCGCAAGTCAGTAGCATTATTAGTTTCTGAGATATCATCATAATTCGTTTTCAGAATCTGAAAAACACAGTTTTTTTGGAAAAATTATTTTTCTCAATTTTGTTTCTAGAGGTGAATTTAGTACTATAGAGCGTTTTGCATCAATTTATTTCAAAAATGCAACTTTTTATCTCAATTAGAACTCGAGTTACAACCTTTTTTTTGTCTTCATATGGCTACAATGCTATAGACTTCGATAAGAAAACACTAAAATTCTCAAAAACTGAGAAAGTTTTATTTTTTGCGACTAAAATGTAATAAACTTTTCATAACACAATTCAAAGTGATACAATTCAGTTCAAACCGCAAGTCTGTAGCATTATTAGTTTCTGAGATATCATCAAAATTCGTTTTCAGAATCTGAAAAACACAATTTTTTTTGAAAAATTATTTTTCTCAATTTTATTTCTAGAGGTGAATGTAGTACTATAGAGCGTTTTGCATCACTTTATTTCAAAACCGCAACTTTTTATCTCAATTGGAACTCGAGTTACAAACTTTTTTTTCTTTTCTTATGGGCTACAATGCTATAGAATTCGATATGAAAACACTAAAATTCTCAAAAACTGAGAAAGTTTCATTTTTTGGGACTAAAGTGTGATAAACTTTTCATAACACAATTCAAAGTGATACATTTCATTTCAAACCACAAGTTTGTAGCATTAATAGTTTCTGAGACATCATCAAAAATCGTTTTCAGAATCTTAAGAACACTTTTTTTTTTAAAAAATTATTTTTCTCAATTTTGTTTCTAGAGGTGAATTTAGTACTATAGAGCGTTTTGCATCAATTTATTTCAAAACCGCAACTTTCTATCTCAATTAGAACTCGAGTTACAAACTTTTTTTTTCTTCATATGGCTACAATGCTATAGACTTCGATAAGAAAACACTAAAATTCTCAAAAACTGAGAAAGTTTTATTTTTTGCCACTAAAGTGTAATAAAATTTTCATAACACAATTCAAAGTGATACATTTCAGTGCAAACCGCAAGTCTGTAGCATTATTAGTTTCTGAGATATCATCAAAATTCGTTTTCAAGATCTGAAAAACACAATTTTTTTGGAAAAATTATTTTTCTCAATTTTATTTCTAGAGGTGAATGTAGTACTATAGAGCGTTTTGCATCACTTTATTTCAAAACCGCAACTTTTTATCTCAATTGGAACTCGAGTTACAAACTTTTTTTTTCTTTTCTTATGGGCTACAATGCTATATAATTCGATATGAAAACACTAAAATTCTCAAAAACTGAGAAAGTTTCATTTTTTGGGACTAAAGTGTGATAAACTTTTCATAACACAATTCAAAGTGATACATTTCAGTTCAAACCGCAAGTCTGTAGCATTATTAATTTCAGAGATATCATCAAAAATCGTTTTCAGAATCTGAAGAACACATTTTTTTTGGAAAAATTATTTTTCTCAATTTTGTTTCTAGAAGTGAATTTAGTACTATTGATCGTTTTGCATCAATTTATTTCAAAACCGTAACTTTCTATCTCAATTAGAACTCGAGTTACAAATTTTTTTTTCTTCATATGGCTACAATGCTATAGACTTCGATAAGAAAACACTAAAATTCTCAAAAACTAAAAAAGTTTTATTTTTTGCAACTTAAGTGTTATAAACTTTTCATAACACAATTCAAAGTGATACATTTCAGTTCAAACCGCAAGTCTGTAGCATTATTAGTTTCTGAGATATCATCAAAATTCGTTTTCAGAATCTGAAAAACACAATTTTTTTTGAAAAATTATTTTTCTCAATTTTATTTCTAGAGGTGAATGTAGTACTATAGAGCGTTTTGCATCACTTTATTTCAAAACCGCAACTTTTTATCTCAAGTGGAACTCGAGTTACAAACCTTTTTTTTCTTCATATGGGCTACAATGCTATAGAATTCGATATGAAAACACTAAAATTCTCAAAAACTGAGAAAATTTCCTTTTTTGGGACTAAAGTGGGATAAACTTTTCATAAGACAATTCAAAGTGATACATTTCAGTTCAAACCGCAAGTCTGTAGCATTATTAGTTTCTGAGATATCATCAAAAATCGTTTTCAGAATCTGAAGAACACATTTTTTTTTGAAAAATTATTTTTCTCAATTTTTTTTCTAGAGGTGAATTTAGTACTATAGAGCGTTTTGCATCAATTTATTTCAAAACCGCAACTTTCTATCTCAATTAGAACTCGAGTTACAAACTTTTTTTTTCTTCATATGGCTACAATGCTATAGACTTCGATAAGAAAACACTAAAATTCTCAAAAACTGAAAATTTTTTATTTTTTGCGACTTAAGTGTAATAAACTTTTCATAACACAATTCAAAGTGATACATTTTAGTTCAAACCACGAGTTTGTAGCATTATTAGTTTCTGAGACATCATCAAAAATCGTTTTCAGAATCTTAAGAACATTTTTTTTTTTTGAAAAATTATTTTTCTCAATTTTGTTTCTAGAGGTGAATTTAGTACTATAGAGCGTTTTGTATCAAATTATTTCAAAACCGCAACTTTCTATAACAATTAGAACTCGAGTTACAAACTTTTTTTTTTCTTCATATGGCTACAATGCTATAGACTTCGATAAGAAAACACTAAAATTCTCAAAAACTGAGAAAGTTTTATTTTTTGCCACTAAAGTGTAATAAACTTTTCATAACACAATTCAAAGTGATACATTTCAGTTCAAATCGCAAGTCAGTAGCATTATTAGTTTCTGAGATATCATCATAATTCGTTTTCAGAATCTGAAAAACACAATTTTTTTGGAAAAATTATTTTTCTCAATTTTGTTTCTAGAGGTGAATTTAGTACTATAGAGCGTTTTGCATCAATTTATTTCAATAATGCAACTTTTTATCTCAATTAGAACTCGAGTTACAACCTTTTTTTTGTCTTCATATGGCTACAATGCTATAGACTTCGATAAGAAAACACTAAAATTCTCAAAAACTGAGAAAGTTTTATTTTTTGCGACTAAAATGTAATAAATTTTTCATAACACAATTCAAAGTGATACAATTCAGTTCAAACCGCAAGTCTGTAGCATTATTAGTTTCTGAGATATCATCAAAATTCGTTTTCAGAATCTGAAAAACACAATTTTTTTTGAAAAATTATTTTTCTCAATTTTATTTCTAGAGGTGAATGTAGTACTATAGAGCGTTTTGCATCACTTTATTTCAAAACCGCAACTTTTTATCTCAATTGGAACTCGAGTTACAAACTTTTTTTTCTTTTCTTATGGGCTACAATGCTATAGAATTCGATATGAAAACACTAAAATTCTCAAAAACTGAGAAAGTTTCATTTTTTGGGACTAAAGTGTGATAAACTTTTCATAACACAATTCAAAGTGATACATTTCAGTTCAAACCGCAAGTCTGTAGCATTATTAATTTCTGAGATATCATCAAAAATCGTTTTCAGAATCTGAAGAACACACTTTTTTTGGAAAAATTATTTTTCTCAATTTTGTTTCTAGAGGTGAATTTAGTACTATAGAGCGTTTTGCATCAATTTATTTCAAAACCGTAACTTTCTATCTCAATTAGAACTCGAGTTACAAATTTTTTTTTTCTTCATATGGCTACAATGCTATAGACTTCGATAAGAAAACACTAAAATTCTCAAAAACTGAAATTTTTTTATTTTTTGCGACTTAAGTGTAATAAACTTTTCATAACACAATTCAAAGTGATACATTTCATTTCAAACCACAAGTTTGTAGCATTATTAGTTTCTGAGACATCATCAAAAATCGTTTTCAGAATCTTAAGAACACTTTTTTTTTTAAAAAATTATTTTTCTCAATTTTGTTTCTAGAGGTGAATTTAGTACTATAGAGCGTTTTGCATCAATTTATTTCAAAACCGCAACTTTCTATCTCAATTAGAACTTGAGTTACAAACTTTTTTTTTCTTTTCTTATGGGCTACAATGCTATAGAATTCGATATGAAAACACTAAAATTCTCAAAAACTGAGAAAGTTTCATTTTTTGGGACTAAAGTGTGATAAACTTTTCATAACACAATTCAAAGTGATACATTTCAGTTCAAACCGCAAGTCTGTAGCATTATTAATTTCTGAGATATCATCAAAAATCGTTTTCAGAATCTGAAGAACACATTTTTTTTGGAAAAATTATTTTTCTCAATTTTGTTTCTAGAGGTGAATTTAGTACTATAGAGCGTTTTGCATCAATTTATTTAAAAACCGTAACTTTCTATCTCAATTAGAACTCGAGTTACAAATTTTTTTTTTCTTCATATGGCTACAATGCTATAGACTTCGATAAGAAAACACTAAAATTTTAAAAAACTGAAATTTTTTTATTTTTTGCGACTTAAGTGTAATAAACTTTTCATAACACAATTCAAAGTGATACATTTCATTTCAAACCACAAGTTTGTAGCATTATTAGTTTCTGAGACATCATCAAAAATCGTTTTCAGAATCTTAAGAACACTTTTTTTTTTTAAAAATTATTTTTCTCAATTTTGTTTCTAGAGGTGAATTTAGTACTATAGAGCGTTTTGCATCAATTTATTTCAAAACCGCAACTTTCTATCTCAATTAGAACTTGAGTTACAAACTTTTTTTTTCTTTTCTTATGGGCTACAATGCTATAGAATTCGATATGAAAACACTAAAATTCTCAAAAACTGAGAAAGTTTCATTTTTTGGGACTAAAGTGTGATAAACTTTTCATAACACAATTCAAAGTGATACATTTCAGTTCAAACCGCAAGTCTGTAGCATTATTAATTTCTGAGATATCATCAAAAATCGTTTTCAGAATCTGAAGAACACATTTTTTTTGGAAAAATTATTTTTCTCAATTTTGTTTCTAGAGGTGAATTTAGTACTATAGAGCGTTTTGCATCAATTTATTTAAAAACCGTAACTTTCTATCTCAATTAGAACTCGAGTTACAAATTTTTTTTTTCTTCATATGGCTACAATGCTATAGACTTCGATAAGAAAACACTAAAATTTTAAAAAACTGAAATTTTTTTATTTTTTGCGACTTAAGTGTAATAAACTTTTCATAACACAATTCAAAGTGATACATTTCAGTGCAAACCGCAAGTCTGTAGCATTATTAGTTTCTGAGATATCATCAAAATTCGTTTTCAAGATCTGAAAAACACAATTTTTTTGGAAAAATTATTTTTCTCAATTTTATTTCTAGAGGTGAATGTAGTACTATAGAGCGTTTTGCATCACTTTATTTCAAAACCGCAACTTTTTATCTCAATTGGAACTCGAGTTACAAACTTTTTTTTTCTTTTCTTATGGGCTACAATGCTATATAATTCGATATGAAAACACTAAAATTCTCAAAAACTGAGAAAGTTTCATTTTTTGGGACTAAAGTGTGATAAACTTTTCATAACACAATTCAAAGTGATACATTTCAGTTCAAATCGCAAGTCAGTAGCATTATTAGTTTCTGAGATATCATCATAATTCGTTTTCAGAATCTTAAGAACACTTTTTTTTTGAAAATTTATTTTTCTCAATTTTGTTTCTAGAGGTGAATTTAGTACTATAGAGCGTTTTGTATCAATTTATTTCAAAACCGCAACTTTCTATCTCAATTAGAACTCGAGTTACAAACTTTTTTTATTCTTCATATGGCTACAATGCTATAGACTTCGATAAGAAAACACTAAAATTCTCAAAAACTGAGAAAGTTTTATTTTTTGCCACTAAAGTGTAATAAACTTTTCATAACACAATTCAAAGTGATACATTTCAGTTCAAATCGCAAGTCAGTAGCATTATTAGTTTCTGAGATATCATCATAATTCGTTTTCAGAATCTGAAAAACACAATTTTTTTGGAAAATTTATTTTTCTCAATTTTGTTTCTAGAGGTGAATTTAGTACTATAGAGCAATTTGCAACAATTTATTTTAAAACCGCAACTTTCTATCTCAATTAGAACTCGAGTTACAAACTTTTTGTTTCTTCATATGGCTACAATGCTAAAGACTTCGATAAGAAAACACTAAAATTCTCAAAAACTGAGAAAGTTTTATTTTTTGCCACTAAAGTGTAATAAACTTTTCATAACACAATTCAAAGTGATACATTTTAGTGCAAACCGCAAGTCTGTAGCATTATTAGTTTCTGAGATATCATCAAAATTCGTTTTCAAGATCTGAAAAACACAATTTTTTTGGAAAAATTATTTTTCTCAATTTTATTTCTAGAGGTGAATGTAGTACTATAGAGCGTTTTGCATCACTTTATTTCAAAACCGCAACTTTTTATCTCAATTGGAACTCGAGTTACAAACTTTTTTTTTCTTTTCTTATGGGCTACAACGCTATAGAATTCGATATGAAAACACTAAAATTCTCAAAAACTGAGAAAGTTTCATTTTTTGGGACTAAAGTGTGATAAACTTTTCATAACATAATTCAAAGTGATACATTTCAGTTCAAACCGCAAGTCTGTAGCATTAATAATTTCTGAGATATCATCAAAAATCGTTTTCAGAATCTGAAGAACACATTTTTTTCGGAAAAATTATTTTTCTCAATTTTGTTTCTAGAGGTGAATTTAGTACTATAGAGCATTTTGCATCAATTTATTTCAAAACCGTAACTTTCTATCTCAATTAGAACTCGAGTTACAAATTTTTTTTTCTTCATATGGCTACAATGCTATAGACTTCGATAAGAAAACACTAAAATTCTCAAAAACTGAGAAAGTTTTATTTTTTGCCACTAAAGTGTAATAAACTTTTCATAACACAATTCAAAGTGATACATTTCAGTTCAAACCGCAAGTCTGTAGCATTATTAGTTTCTGAGATATCATCAAAATTCGTTTTCAGAATCTGAAAAACACAATTTTTTTTGAAAAATTATTTTTCTCAATTTTATTTCTAGAGGTGAATGTAGTACTATAGAGCGTTTTGCATCACTTTATTTCAAAACCGCAACTTTTTATCTCAATTGGAACTCGAGTTACAAACTTTTTTTTTCTTCATATGGCTACAATGCTATAGACTTCGATAAGAAAACACTAAAATTCTCAAAAACTGAAAATTTTTTATTTTTTGCGACTTAAGTGTTATAAACTTTTCATAACACAATTCAAAGTGATACATTTCAGTTCAAACCGCAAGTCTGTAGCATTATTAGTTTCTGAGATATCATCAAAATTCGTTTTCAGAATCTGAAAAACACAATTTTTTTTGAAAAATTATTTTTCTCAATTTTATTTCTAGAGGTGAATGTAGTACTATAGAGCGTTTTGCATCACTTTATTTCAAAACCGCAACTTTTTATCTCAATTGGAACTCGAGTTACAAACCTTTTTTTTCTTCATATGGGCTACAATGCTATAGAATTCGATATGAAAACACTAAAATTCTCAAAAACTGAGAAAATTTCCTTTTTTGGGACTAAAGTGGGATAATATTTTCATAAGACAATTCAAAGTGATACATTTCAGTTCAAACCGCAAGTCTGTAGCATTATTAGTTTCTGAGATATCATCAAAAATCGTTTTCAGAATCTGAAGAACACATTTTTTTTTGAAAAATTATTTTTTTAAATTTTGTTTCTAGAGGTGAATTTAGTACTATAGAGCGTTTTGCATCAATTTATTTCAAAACCGTAACTTTTTATCTCAATCAGAACTCGAGTTACAAATTTTTTTTTTCTTCATATGGCTACAATGCTATAGACTTCGATAAGAAAACACTAAAATTCTCAAAAACTAAAAAAGTTTTATTTTTTGCGACTTAAGTGTAATAAACTTTTCATAACACAATTCAAAGTGATACATTTCAGTTCAAACCGCAAGTCTGTAGCATTATTAGTTTCTGAGATATCATCAAAATTCGTTTTCAGAATCTTAGGAACACATTTTTTTTTGGAAAAATTATTTTTCTCAATTTTGTTTCTAGAGGTGAATTTAGTACTATAGAGCGTTTTGCATCAATTTATTTCAAAACCGCAACTTTCTATCTCAATTAGAACTCGAGTTACAAACTTTTTTTTCTTCATATGGCTACAATGCTATAGACTTCGATAAGAAAACACTAAAATTCTCAAAAACTGAGAAAGTTTTATTTTTTGCCACTAAAGTGTAATAAACTTTTCATAACACAATTCAAAGTGATACATTTCAGTTCAAACCGCAAGTCTGTAGCATTATTAGTTTCTGAGATATCATCAAAATTCGTTTTCAGAATCTGAAAAACACAATTATTTTGGAAAAATTATTTTTCTCAATTTTGTTTCTAGAGGTGAATTTAGTACTATAGAGCGTTTTGCATCAATTTATTTCAAAACCGTAACTTTCTATCTCAATTAGAACTCGAGTTACAAATTTTTTTTTTCTTCATATGGCTACAATGCTATAGACTTCGATAAGAAAACACTAAAATTCTCAAAAACTGAAATTTTTTTATTTTTTGCGACTTAAGTGTTATAAACTTTTCATAACACAATTCAAAGTGATACATTTCAGTTCAAACCGCAAGTCTGTAGCATTATTAGTTTCTGAGATATCATCAAAATTCGTTTTCAGAATCTGAAAAACACAATTTTTTTTGAAAAATTATTTTTCTCAATTTTATTTCTAGAGGTGAATGTAGTACTATAGAGCGTTTTGCATCACTTTATTTCAAAACCGCAACTTTTTATCTCAATTGGAACTCGAGTTACAAACCTTTTTTTTCTTCATATGGGCTACAATACTATAGAATTCGATATGAAAACACTAAAATTCTCAAAAACTGAGAAAATTTCCTTTTTTGGGACTAAAGTGGGATAAACTTTTCATAAGACAATTCAAAGTGATACATTTCAGTTCAAACCGCAAGTCTGTAGCATTATTAGTTTCTGAGATATCATCAAAAATCGTTTTCAGAATCTGAAGAACACATTTTTTTTTGAAAAATTATTTTTCTCAATTTTGTTTCTAGAGGTGAATTTAGTACTATAGAGCGTTTTGCATCAATTTATTTCAAAACCGCAACTTTCTATCTCAATTAGAACTCGAGTTACAAACTTTTTTTTTCTTCACATGGCTACAATGCTATAGACTTCGATAAGAAAACACTAAAATTCTCAAAAACTGAAAATTTTTTATTTTTTGCGACTTAAGTGTAATAAACTTTTCATAACACAATTCAAAGTGATACATTTCAGTTCAAACCGCAAGTCTGTAGCATTATTAGTTTCTGAGATATCATCAAAAATCGTTTTCAGAATCTGAAAAACACAATTTTTTTGGAAAAATTATTTTTCTCAATTTTATTTCTAGAGGTGAATGTAGTACTATAGAGCGTTTTGCATCACTTTATTTCAAAACCGCAACTTTTTATCTCAATTGGAACTCGAGTTACAAACTTTTTTTTTCTTTTCTTATGGGCTACAACGCTATAGAATTCGATATGAAAACACTAAAATTCTCAAAAACTGAGAAAGTTTCATTTTTTGGGACTAAAGTGTGATAAACTTTTCATAACATAATTCAAAGTGATACATTTCAGTTCAAACCGCAAGTCTGTAGTATAATTAATTTCTGAGATATCATCAAAAATCGTTTTCAGAATCTGAAGAACACAATTATTTTGGAAAAATTATTTTTCTCAATTTTGTTTCTAGAGGTGAATTTAGTACTATAGAGCGTTTTGCATCAATTTATTTCAAAACCGTAACTTTCTATCTCAATTAGAACTCGAGTTACAAATTTTTTTTTTCTTCATATGGCTACAATGCTATAGACTTCGATAAAAAAACTAACATTCTCAAAAACTAAAAAAGTTTTATTTTTTGCGACTTAAGTGTTATAAACTTTTCATAACACAATTCAAAGTGATACATTTCAGTTCAAACCGCAAGTCTGTAGCATTATTAGTTTCTGAGATATCATCAAAATTCGTTTTCAGAATCTGAAAAACACAATTTTTTTGGAAAAATTATTTTTCTCAATTTTATTTCTAGAGGTGAATGTAGTACTATAGAGCGTTTTGCATCACTTTATTTCAAAACCGCAACTTTTTATCTCAATTGGAACTCGAGTTACAAACTTTTTTTTTCTTCATATGGCTACAATGCTATAGACTTCGATAAGAAAACACTTAAATTCTCAAAAACTGAAATTTTTTTATTTTTTGCGACTTAAGTGTTATAAACTTTTCATAACACAATTCAAAGTGATACATTTCAGTTCAAACCGCAAGTCTGTAGCATTATTAGTTTCTGAGATATCATCAAAATTCGTTTTCAGAATCTGAAAAACACAATTTTTTTTGAAAAATTATTTTTCTCAATTTTATTTCTAGAGGTGAATGTAGTACTATAGAGCGTTTTGCATCACTTTATTTCAAAACCGCAACTTTTTATCTCAATTGGAACTCGAGTTACAAACTTTTTTTTCTTTTCTTATGGGCTACAACGCTATAGACTTCGATAAGAAAACACTAAAATTCTCAAAAACTGAGCAAGTTTTATTTTTTGGCACTAAAGTGTAATAAACTTTTCATAACACAATTCAAAGTGATACATTTTAGTGCAAACCGCAAGTCTGTAGCATTATTAGTTTCTGAGATATCATCAAAATTCGTTTTTAAGATCTGAAAAACACAATTTTTTTGGAAAAATTATTTTTCTCAATTTTATTTCTAGAGGTGAATGTAGTACTATAGAGCGTTTTGCATCACTTTATTTCAAAACCGCAACTTTTTATCTCAATTGGAACTCGAGTTACAAACTTTTTTTTTCTTTTCTTATGGGCTACAACGCTATAGAATTCGATTTGAAAACACTAAAATTCTCAAAAACTGAGAAAGTTTCATTTTTTGGGACTAAAGTGTGATAAACTTTTCATAACATAATTCAAAGTGATACATTTCAGTTCAAACCGCAAGTCTGTAGCATTATTAATTTCTGAGATATCATCAAAAATCGTTTTTAGAATCTGAAGAACACATTTTTTTTGGAAAAATTACTTTTCTCAATTTTGTTTCTAGAGGTGAATATAGTACTATAGAGCGTTTTGCATCAATTTATTTCAAAACCGTAACTTTCTATCTCAATCAGAACTCGAGTTACAAATTTTTTTTTTCTTCATATGGCTACAATGCTATAGACTTCGATAAGAAAACACTAAAATTCTCAAAAACTAAAAAAGTTTTATTTTTTGCGACTTAAGTGTAATAAACTTTTCATAACACAATTCAAAGTGATACATTTCAGTTCAAACCGCAAGTCTGTAGCATTATTAGTTTCTGAGATATCATCAAAATTCGTTTTCAGAATCTTAGGAACACATTTTTTTTTGGAAAAATTATTTTTCTCAATTTTGTTTCTAGAGGTGAATTTAGTACTATAGAGCATTTTGCATCAATTTATTTCAAAACCGCAACTTTCTATCTCAATTAGAACTCGAGTTACAAACTTTTTTTTTCTTCATATGGCTACAATGCTATAGACTTCGATAAGAAAACACTAAAATTCTCAAAGACTGAGAAAGTTTTATTTTTTGCCACTAAAGTGTAATAAACTTTTCATAACACAATTCAAAGTGATACATTTCAGTTCAAACCGCAAGTCTGTAGCATTATTAGTCTCTGAGATATCATCAAAATTCGTTTTCAGAATCTGAAAAACAAAATTTTTTTGGAAAAATTATTTTTCTCAATTTTATTTCTAGAGGTGAATGTAGTACTATAGAGCGTTTTGCATCACTTTATTTCAAAACCGCAACTTTTTATCTCAATTGGAACTCGAGTTACAAACTTTTTTTTTCTTTTCTTATGGGCTACAATGCTAAATAATTCGATATGAAAACATTAAAATTCTCAAAAACTGAGAAAGTTTCATTTTTTGGGACTAAAACGTGATAAACTTTTCATAACACAATTCAAAGTGATACATTTCAGTTCAAACCGCAAGTCTGTAGCATTATTAGTTTCTGAGATATCATCAAAATTCGTTTTCAGAATCTTAGGAACACATTTTTTTTTGGAAAAATTATTTTTCTCAATTTTGTTTCTAGAGGTGAATTTAGTACTATAGAGCATTTTGCATCAATTTATTTCAAAACTGCAACTTTCTATCTCAATTAGAACTCGAGTTACAAACTTTTTTTTTCTTCATATGGCTACAATGCTATAGACTTCGATAAGAAAACACTAAAATTCTCAAAAACTAAAAAAGTTTTATTTTTTGCGACTTAAGTGTTATAAACTTTTCATAACACAATTTAAAGTGATACATTTCAGTTCAAACCGCAAGTCTGTAGCATTATTAGTCTCTGAGATATCATCAAAATTCGTTTTCAGAATCTGAAAAACACAATTTTTTTGGAAAAATTATTTTTCTCAATTTTATTTCTAGAGGTGAATGTAGTACTATAGAGCGTTTTGCATCAATTTATTTCAAAACCGCAACTTTTTATCTCAATTGGAACTCGAGTTACAAACTTTTTTTTTCTTCATATGGCTACAATGCTATAGACTTCGATAAGAAAACACTAAAATTCTCAAAAACTGAAATTTTTTTATTTTTTGCGACTTAACTGTTATAAACTTTTCATAACACAATTCAAAGTGATACATTTCAGTTCAAACCGCAAGTCTGTAGCATTATTAGTTTCTGAGATATCATCAAAATTCGTTTTCAGAATCTGAAAAACACAATTTTTTTTGAAAAATTATTTTTCTCAATTTTATTTCTAGAGGTGAATGTAGTACTATAGAGCGTTTTGCATCACTTTATTTCAAAACCGCAACTTTTTATCTCAATTGGAACTCGAGTTACAAACCTTTTTTTTCTTCATATGGGCTACAATACTATAGAATTCGATATGAAAACACTAAAATTCTCAAAAACTGAGAAAATTTCCTTTTTTGGGACTAAAGTGGGATAAACTTTTCATAAGACAATTCAAAGTGATACATTTCAGTTCAAACCGCAAGTCTGTAGCATTATTAGTTTCTGAGATATCATCAAAAATCGTTTTCAGAATCTGAAGAACACATTTTTATTTGAAAAATTATTTTTCTCAATTTTGTTTCTAGAGGTGAATTTAGTACTATAGAGCGTTTTGCATCAATTTATTTCAAAACCGCAACTTTCTATCTCAATTAGAACTCGAGTTACAAACTTTTTTTTTCTTCATATGGCTACAATGCTATAGACTTCGATAAGAAAACACTAAAATCCTCAAAAACTGAAAATTTTTTATTTTTTGCGACTTAAGTGTAATAAACTTTTCATAACACAATTCAAAGTGATACATTTCAGTTCAAACCACAAGTTTGTAGCATTATTAGTTTCTGAGACATCATCAAAAATCGTTTTCAGAATCTTAAGAACACTTTTTTTTTTGAAAAATTATTTTTCTCAATTTTGTTTCTAGAGGTTAATTTAGTACTATAGAGCAATTTGCATCAATTTATTTTAAAACCGCAACTTTCTATCTCAATTAGAACTCGAGTTACAAACTTTTTTTTTCTTCATATGGCTACAATGCTATAGACTTCGATAAGAAAACACTAAAATTCTCAAAAACTGAGCAAGTTTTATTTTTTGCCACTAAAGTGTAATAAACTTTTCATAACACAATTCAAAGTGATACATTTTAGTGCAAACCGCAAGTCTGTAGCATTATTAGTTTCTGAGATATCATCAAAATTCGTTTTCAAGATCTGAAAAACACAATTTTTTTGGAAAAATTATTTTTCTCAATTTTATTTCTAGAGGTGAATGTAGTACTATAGAGCGTTTTGCATCACTTTATTTCAAAACCGCAACTTTTTATCTCAATTGGAACTCGAGTTACAAACTTTTTTTTTCTTTTCTTATGGGCTACAACGCTATAGAATTCGATATGAAAACACTAAAATTCTCAAAAACTGAGAAAGTTTCATTTTTTGGGACTAAAGTGTGATAAACTTTTCATAACATAATTCAAAGTGATACATTTCAGTTCAAACCGCAAGTCTGTAGCATTATTAATTTCTGAGATATCATCAAAAATCGTTTTCAGAATCTGAAGAACACATTTTTTTCGGAAAAATTATTTTTCTCAATTTTGTTTCTAGAGGTGAATTTAGTACTATAGAGCGTTTTGCATCAATTTATTTCAAAACCGTAACTTTCTATCTCAATCAGAACTCGAGTTACAAATTTTTTTTTTCTTCATATGGCTACAATGCTATAGACTTCGATAAGAAAACACTAAAATTCTCAAAAACTGAGAAAGTTTTATTTTTTGCCACTAAAGTGTAATAAACTTTTCATAACACAATTCAAAGTGATACATTTCAGTTCAAACCGCAAGTCTGTAGCATTATTAGTTTCTGAGATATCATCAAAATTCGTTTTCAGAATCTGAAAAACACAATTATTTTGGAAAAATTATTTTTCTCAATTTTGTTTCTAGAGGTGAATTTAGTACTATAGAGCGTTTTGCATCAATTTATTTCAAAACTGTAACTTTCTATCTCAATTAGAACTCGAGTTACAAATTTTTTTTTTCTTCATATGGCTACAATGCTATAGACTTCGATAAGAAAACACTAAAATTCTCAAAAACTAAAAAAGTTTTATTTTTTGCGACTTAAGTGTTATAAACTTTTCATAACACAATTCAAAGTGATACATTTCAGTTCAAACCGCAAGTCTGTAGCATTATTAGTTTCTGAGATATCATCAAAATTCGTTTTCAGAATCTGAAAAACACAATTTTTTTGGAAAAATTATTTTTCTCAATTTTATTTCTAGAGGTGAATGTAGTACTATAGAGCGTTTTGCATCACTTTATTTCAAAACCGCAACTTTTTATCTCAATTGGAACTCGAGTTACAAACTTTTTTTTTTTCATATGGCTACAATGCTATAGACTTCGATAAGAAAACACTTAAATTCTCAAAAACTGAAAATTTTTTATTTTTTGCGACTTAAGTGTTATAAACTTTTTATAACACAATTCAAAGTGATACATTTCAGTTCAAACCGCAAGTCTGTAGCATTATTAGTTTCTGAGATATCATCAAAATTCGTTTTCAGAATCTGAAAAACACAATTTTTTTTGAAAAATTATTTTTCTCAATTTTATTTCTAGAGGTGAATGTAGTACTATAGAGCGTTTTGCATCACTTTATTTCAAAACCGCAACTTTTTATCTCAATTGGAACTCGAGTTACAAACCTTTTTTTTCTTCATATGGGCTACAATGCTATAGAATTCGATATGAAAACACTAAAATTCTCAAAAACTGAGAAAATTTCCTTTTTTGGGACTAAAGTGGGATAAACGTTTCATAACATAATTCAAAGTGATACATTTCAGTTCAAACCGCAAGTCTGTAGCATTATTAATTTCTGAGATATCATCAAAAATCGTTTTCAGAATCTGAAGAACACATTTTTTTTGGAAAAATTATTTTTCTCAATTTTGTTTCTAGAGGTGAATATAGTACTATAGAGCGTTTTGCATCAATTTATTTCAAAACCGTAACTTTCTATCTCAATCAGAACTCGAGTTACAAATTTTTTTTTTCTTCATATGGCTACAATGCTATAGACTTCGATAAGAAAACACTAAAATTCTCAAAAACTAAAAAAATTTTATTTTTTGCGACTTAAGTGTAATAAACTTTTCATAACACAATTCAAAGTGATACATTTCAGTTCAAACCGCAAGTCTGTAGCATTATTAGTTTCTGAGATATCATCAAAATTCGTTTTCAGAATCTTAGGAACACATTTTTTTTTGGAAAAATTATTTTTCTCAATTTTGTTTCTAGAGGTGAATTTAGTACTATAGAGCATTTTGCATCAATTTATTTCAAAACCGCAACTTTCTATCTCAATTAGAACTCGAGTTACAAACTTTTTTTTTCTTCATATGGCTACAATGCTATAGACTTCGATAAGAAAACACTAAAATTCTCAAAAACTGAGCAAGTTTTATTTTTTGCCACTAAAGTGTAATAAACTTTTCATAACACAATTCAAAGTGATACATTTTAGTGCAAACCGCAAGTCTGTAGCATTATTAGTTTCTGAGATATCATCAAAATTCGTTTTCAAGATCTGAAAAACACAATTTTTTTGGAAAAATTATTTTTCTCAATTTTATTTCTAGAGGTGAATGTAGTACTATAGAGCGTTTTGCATCACTTTATTTCAAAACCGCAACTTTTTATCTCAATTGGAACTCGAGTTACAAACTTTTTTTTTCTTTTCTTATGGGCTACAACGCTATAGAATTCGATATGAAAACACTAAAATTCTCAAAAACTGAGAAAGTTTCATTTTTTGGGACTAAAGTGTGATAAACTTTTCATAACATAATTCAAAGTGATACATTTCAGTTCAAACCGCAAGTCTGTAGCATTATTAATTTCTGAGATATCATCAAAAATCGTTTTCAGAATCTGAAGAACACATTTTTTTCGGAAAAATTATTTTTCTCAATTTTGTTTCTAGAGGTGAATTTAGTACTATAGAGCGTTTTGCATCAATTTATTTCAAAACCGTAACTTTCTATCTCAATCAGAACTCGAGTTACAATTTTTTTTTTTCTTCATATGGCTACAATGCTATAGACTTCGATAAGAAAACACTAAAATTCTCAAAAACTGAGAAAGTTTTATTTTTTGCCACTAAAGTGTAATAAACTTTTCATAACACAATTCAAAGTGATACATTTCAGTTCAAACCGCAAGTCTGTAGCATTATTAGTTTCTGAGATATCATCAAAATTCGTTTTCAGAATCTGAAAAACACAATTATTTTGGAAAAATTATTTTTCTCAATTTTGTTTCTAGAGGTGAATTTAGTACTATAGAGCGTTTTGCATCAATTTATTTCAAAACCGTAACTTTCTATCTCAATTAGAACTCGAGTTACAAATTTTTTTTTTCTTCATATGGCTACAATGCTATAGACTTCGATAAGAAAACACTAAAATTCTCAAAAACTGAGAAAGTTTTATTTTTTGCCACTAAAGTGTAATAAACTTTTCATAACACAATTCAAAGTGATACATTTCAGTTCAAACCGCAAGTCTGTAGCATTATTAGTTTCTGAGATATCATCAAAATTCGTTTTCAGAATCTGAAAAACACAATTTTTTTGGAAAAATTATTTTTCTCAATTTTATTTCTAGAGGTGAATGTAGTACTATAGAGCGTTTTGCATCACTTTATTTCAAAACCGCAACTTTTTATCTCAATTGGAACTCGAGTTACAAACTTTTTTTTTTTCATATGGCTACAATGCTATAGACTTCGATAAGAAAACACTTAAATTCTCAAAAACTGAAATTTTTTTATTTTTTGCGACTTAAGTGTTATAAACTTTTTATAACACAATTCAAAGTGATACATTTCAGTTCAAACCGCAAGTCTGTAGCATTATTAGTTTCTGAGATATCATCAAAATTCGTTTTCAGAATCTGAAAAACACAATTTTTTTTGAAAAATTATTTTTCTCAATTTTATTTCTAGAGGTGAATGTAGTACTATAGAGCGTTTTGCATCACTTTATTTCAAAACCGCAACTTTTTATCTCAATTGGAACTCGAGTTACAAACCTTTTTTTTCTTCATATGGGCTACAATGCTATAGAATTCGATATGAAAACACTAAAATTCTCAAAAACTGAGAAAATTTCCTTTTTTGGGACTAAAGTGGGATAAACGTTTCATAACATAATTCAAAGTGATACATTTCAGTTCAAACCGCAAGTCTGTAGCATTATTAATTTCTGAGATATCATCAAAAATCGTTTTCAGAATCTGAAGAACACATTTTTTTTGGAAAAATTATTTTTCTCAATTTTGTTTCTAGAGGTGAATATAGTACTATAGAGCGTTTTGCATCAATTTATTTCAAAACCGTAACTTTCTATCTCAATCAGAACTCGAGTTACAAATTTTTTTTTTCTTCATATGGCTACAATGCTATAGACTTCGATAAGAAAACACTAAAATTCTCAAAAACTAAAAAAATTTTATTTTTTGCGACTTAAGTGTAATAAACTTTTCATAACACAATTCAAAGTGATACATTTCAGTTCAAACCGCAAGTCTGTAGCATTATTAGTTTCTGAGATATCATCAAAATTCGTTTTCAGAATCTTAGGAACACATTTTTTTTTGGAAAAATTATTTTTCTCAATTTTGTTTCTAGAGGTGAATTTAGTACTATAGAGCATTTTGCATCAATTTATTTCAAAACCGCAACTTTCTATCTCAATTAGAACTCGAGTTACAAACTTTTTTTTTCTTCATATGGCTACAATGCTATAGACTTCGATAAGAAAACACTAAAATTCTCAAAAACTGAGAAAGTTTTATTTTTTGCCACTAAAGTGTAATAAACTTTTCATAACACAATTCAAAGTGATACATTTCAGTTCAAACCGCAAGTCTGTAGCATTATTAGTCTCTGAGATATCATCAAAATTCGTTTTCAGAATCTGAAAAACACAATTTTTTTGGAAAAATTATTTTTCTCAATTTTATTTCTAGAGGTGAATGTAGTACTATAGAGCGTTTTGCATCACTTTATTTCAAAACCGCAACTTTTTATCTCAATTGGAACTCGAGTTACAAACTTTTTTTTTCTTTTCTTATGGGCTACAATGCTATATAATTCGATATGAAAACATTAAAATTCTCAAAAACTGAGAAAGTTTTATTTTTTGGGACTAAAACGTGATAAACTTTTCATAACACAATTCAAAGTGATACATTTCAGTTCAAACCGCAAGTCTGTAGCATTATTAGTTTCTGAGATATCATCAAAATTCGTTTTCAGAATCTTAGGAACACATTTTTTTTTGGAAAAATTATTTTTCTCAATTTTGTTTCTAGAGGTGAATTTAGTACTATAGAGCATTTTGCATCAATTTATTTCAAAACCGCAACTTTCTATCTCAATTAGAACTCGAGTTACAAACTTTTTTTTTCTTCATATGGCTACAATGCTATAGACTTCGATAAGAAAACACTAAAATTCTCAAAAACTAAAAAAGTTTTATTTTTTGCGACTTAAGTGTTATAAACTTTTCATAACACAATTCAAAGTGATACATTTCAGTTCAAACCGCAAGTCTGTAGCATTATTAGTCTCTGAGATATCATCAAAATTCATTTTCAGAATCTGAAAAACACAATTTTTTTGGAAAAATTATTTTTCTCAATTTTATTTCTAGAGGTAAATGTAGTACTATAGAGCGTTTTGCATCAATTTATTTCAAAACCGCAACTTTTTATCTCAATTGGAACTCGAGTTACAAACTTTTTTTTTCTTCATATGGCTACAATGCTATAGACTTCAATAAGAAAACACTAAAATTCTCAAAAACTGAAATTTTTTTATTTTTTGCGACTTAACTGTTATAAACTTTTCATAACACAATTCAAAGTGATACATTTCAGTTCAAACCGCAAGTCTGTAGCATTATTAGTTTCTGAGATATCATCAAAATTCGTTTTCAGAATCTGAAAAACACAATTTTTTTTGGAAAAATTATTTTTCTCAATTTTGTTTCTAGAGGTGAATTTAGTACTATAGAGCATTTTGCATCAAATTATTTCAAAACCGCAACTTTCTATCTCAATTAGAACTCGAGTTACAAACTTTTTTTTTCTTCATATGGCTACAATGCTATAGACTTCGATAAGAAAACACTAAAATTCTCAAAAACTAAAAAAGTTTTATTTTTTGCGACTTAAGTGTTATAAACTTTTCATAACACAATTCAAAGTGATACATTTCAGTTCAAACCGCAAGTCTGTAGCATTATTAGTCTCTGAGATATCATCAAAATTCATTTTCAGAATCTGAAAAACACAATTTTTTTGGAAAAATTATTTTTCTCAATTTTATTTCTAGAGGTGAATGTAGTACTATAGAGCGTTTTGCATCACTTTATTTCAAAACCGCAACTTTTTATCTCAATTGGAACTCGAGTTACAAACCTTTTTTTTCTTCATATGGGCTACAATACTATAGAATTCGATATGAAAACACTAAAATTCTCAAAAACTGAGAAAATTTCCTTTTTTGGGACTAAAGTGGGATAAACTTTTCATAAGACAATTCAAAGTGATACATTTCAGTTCAAACCGCAAGTCTGTAGCATTATTAGTTTCTGAGATATCATCAAAAATCGTTTTCAGAATCTGAAGAACACATTTTTTTTTGAAAAATTATTTTTCTCAATTTTGTTTCTAGAGGTGAATTTAGTACTATAGAGCGTTTTGCATCAATTTATTTCAAAACCGCAACTTTCTATCTCAATTAGAACTCGAGTTACAAACTTTTTTTTTCTTCATATGGCTACAATGCTATAGACTTCGATAAGAAAACACTAAAATCCTCAAAAACTGAAAATTTTGTATTTTTTGCGACTTAAGTGTAATAAACTTTTCATAACACAATTCAAAGTGATACATTTCAGTTCAAACCACAAGTTTGTAGCATTATTAGTTTCTGAGACATCATCAAAAATCGTTTTCAGAATCTTAAGAACACTTTTTTTTTTGAAAAATTATTTTTCTCAATTTTGTTTCTAGAGGTGAATTTAGTACTATAGAGCAATTTGCATCAATTTATTTTAAAACCGCAACTTTCTATCTCAATTAGAACTCGAGTTACAAACTTTTTTTTTCTTCATATGGCTACAATGCTATAGACTTCGATAAGAAAACACTAAAATTCTCAAAAACTGAGCAAGTTTTATTTTTTGCCACTAAAGTGTAATAAACTTTTCATAACACAATTCAAAGTGATACATTTTAGTGCAAACCGCAAGTCTGTAGCATTATTAGTTTCTGAGATATCATCAAAATTCGTTTTCAAGATCTGAAAAACACAATTTTTTTGGAAAAATTATTTTTCTCAATTTTATTTCTAGAGGTGAATGTAGTACTATAGAGCGTTTTGCATCACTTTATTTCAAAACCGCAACTTTTTATCTCAATTGGAACTCGAGTTACAAACTTTTTTTTTCTTTTCTTATGGGCTACAACGCTATAGAATTCGATATGAAAACACTAAAATTCTCAAAAACTGAGAAAGTTTCATTTTTTGGGACTAAAGTGTGATAAACTTTTCATAACATAATTCAAAGTGATACATTTCAGTTCAAACCGCAAGTCTGTAGCATTATTAATTTCTGAGATATCATCAAAAATCGTTTTCAGAATCTGAAGAACACATTTTTTTCGGAAAAATTATTTTTCTCAATTTTGTTTCTAGAGGTGAATTTAGTACTATAGAGCGTTTTGCATCAATTTATTTCAAAACCGTAACTTTCTATCTCAATCAGAACTCGAGTTACAAATTTTTTTTTTCTTCATATGGCTACAATGCTATAGACTTCGATAAGAAAACACTAAAATTCTCAAAAACTGAGAAAGTTTTATTTTTTGCCACTAAAGTGTAATAAACTTTTCATAACACAATTCAAAGTGATACATTTCAGTTCAAACCGCAAGTCTGTAGCATTATTAGTTTCTGAGATATCATCAAAATTCGTTTTCAGAATCTGAAAAACACAATTATTTTGGAAAAATTATTTTTCTCAATTTTGTTTCTAGAGGTGAATTTAGTACTATAGAGCGTTTTGCATCAATTTATTTCAAAACCGTAACTTTCTATCTCAATTAGAACTCGAGTTACAAATTTTTTTTTTCTTCATATGGCTACAATGCTATAGACTTCGATAAGAAAACACTAAAATTCTCAAAAACTAAAAAAGTTTTATTTTTTGCGACTTAAGTGTTATAAACTTTTCATAACACAATTCAAAGTGATACATTTCAGTTCAAACCGCAAGTCTGTAGCATTATTAGTTTCTGAGATATCATCAAAATTCGTTTTCAGAATCTGAAAAACACAATTTTTTTGGAAAAATTATTTTTCTCAATTTTATTTCTAGAGGTGAATGTAGTACTATAGAGCGTTTTGCATCACTTTATTTCAAAACCGCAACTTTTTATCTCAATTGGAACTCGAGTTACAAACTTTTTTTTTTTCATATGGCTACAATGCTATAGACTTTGATAAGAAAACACTTAAATTCTCAAAAACTGAAAATTTTTTATTTTTTGCGACTTAAGTGTTATAAACTTTTCATAACACAATTCAAAGTGATACATTTCAGTTCAAACCGCAAGTCTGTAGCATTATTAGTTTCTGAGATATCATCAAAATTCGTTTTCAGAATCTGAAAAACACAATTTTTTTTGAAAAATTATTTTTCTCAATTTTATTTCTAGAGGTGAATGTAGTACTATAGAGCGTTTTGCATCACTTTATTTTAAAACCGCAACTTTTTATCTCAATTGGAACTCGAGTTACAAACCTTTTTTTTCTTCATATGGGCTACAATGCTATAGAATTCGATATGAAAACACTAAAATTCTCAAAAACTGAGAAAAGTTCCTTTTTTGGGACTAAAGTGGGATAAACGTTTCATAACATAATTCAAAGTGATACATTTCAGTTCAAACCGCAAGTCTGTAGCATTATTAATTTCTGAGATATCATCAAAAATCGTTTTCAGAATCTGAAGAACACATTTTTTTTGGAAAAATTATTTTTCTCAATTTTGTTTCTAGAGGTGAATATAGTACTAAAGAGCGTTTTGCATCAATTTATTTCAAAACCGTAACTTTCTATCTCAATCAGAACTCGAGTTACAAATTTTTTTTTTCTTCATATGGCTACAATGCTATAGACTTCGATAAGAAAACACTAAAATTCTCAAAAACTAAAAAAATTTTATTTTTTGCGACTTAAGTGTAATAAACTTTTCATAACACAATTCAAAGTGATACATTTCAGTTTAAACCGCAAGTCTGTAGCATTATTAGTTTCTGAGATATCATCAAAATTCGTTTTCAGAATCTTAGGAACACATTTTTTTTTGGAAAAATTATTTTTCTCAATTTTGTTTCTAGAGGTGAATTTAGTACTATAGAGCATTTTGCATCAATTTATTTCAAAACCGCAACTTTCTATCTCAATTAGAACTCGAGTTACAAACTTTTTTTTTCTTCATATGGCTACAATGCTATAGACTTCGATAAGAAAACACTAAAATTCTCAAAAACTGAGAAAGTTTTATTTTTTGCCACTAAAGTGTAATAAACTTTTCATAACACAATTCAAAGTGATACATTTCAGTTCAAACCGCAAGTCTGTAGCATTATTAGTCTCTGAGATATCATCAAAATTCGTTTTCAGAATCTGAAAAACACAATTTTTTTGGAAAAATTATTTTTCTCAATTTTATTTCTAGAGGTGAATGTAGTACTATAGAGCGTTTTGCATCACTTTATTTCAAAACCGCAACTTTTTATCTCAATTGGAACTCGAGTTACAAACTTTTTTTTTCTTTTCTTATGGGCTACAATGCTATATAATTCGATATGAAAACATTAAAATTCTCAAAAACTGAGAAAGTTTTATTTTTTGGGACTAAAACGTGATAAACTTTTCATAACACAATTCAAAGTGATACATTTCAGTTCAAACCGCAAGTCTGTAGCATTATTAGTTTCTGAGATATCATCAAAATTCGTTTTCAGAATCTTAGGAACACATTTTTTTTTGGAAAAATTATTTTTCTCAATTTTGTTTCTAGAAGTGAATTTAGTACTATAGAGCATTTTGCATCAATTTATTTCAAAACCGCAACTTTCTATCTCAATTAGAACTCGAGTTACAAACTTTTTTTTTCTTCATATGGCTACAATGCTATAGACTTCGATAAGAAAACACTAAAATTCTCAAAAACTGAGAAAGTTTTATTTTTTGCCACTAAAGTGTAATAAACTTTTCATAACACAATTCAAAGTGATACATTTCAGTTCAAACCGCAAGTCTGTAGCATTATTAGTCTCTGAGATATCATCAAAATTCGTTTTCAGAATCTGAAAAACACAATTTTTTTGGAAAAATTATTTTTCTCAATTTTATTTCTAGAGGTGAATGTAGTACTATAGAGCGTTTTGCATCACTTTATTTCAAAACCGCAACTTTTTATCTCAATTGGAACTCGAGTTACAAACTTTTTTTTTCTTTTCTTATGGGCTACAATGCTATATAATTCGATATGAAAACATTAAAATTCTCAAAAACTGAGAAAGTTTTATTTTTTGGGACTAAAACGTGATAAACTTTTCATAACACAATTCAAAGTGATACATTTCAGTTCAAACCGCAAGTCTGTAGCATTATTAGTTTCTGAGATATCATCAAAATTCGTTTTCAGAATCTTAGGAACACATTTTTTTTTGGAAAAATTATTTTTCTCAATTTTGTTTCTAGAAGTGAATTTAGTACTATAGAGCATTTTGCATCAATTTATTTCAAAACCGCAACTTTCTATCTCAATTAGAACTCGAGTTACAAACTTTTTTTTTCTTCATATGGCTACAATGCTATAGACTTCGATAAGAAAACACTAAAATTCTCAAAAACTAAAAAAGTTTTATTTTTTGCGACTTAAGTGTTATAAACTTTTCATAACACATTCAAAGTGATACATTTCAGTTCAAACCGCAAGTCTGTAGCATTATTAGTCTCTGAGATATCATCAAAATTCATTTTCAGAATCTGAAAAACACAATTTTTTTGGAAAAATTATTTTTCTCAATTTTATTTCTAGAGGTGAATGTAGTACTATAGAGCGTTTTGCATAAATTTATTTCAAAACCGCAACTTTTTATCTCAATTGGAACTCGAGTTACAAACTTTTTTTTTCTTCATATGGCTACAATGCTATAGACTTCAATAAGAAAACACTAAAATTCTCAAAAACTGAAATTTTTTTATTTTTTGCGACTTAACTGTTATAAACTTTTCATAACACAATTCAAAGTGATACATTTCAGTTCAAACCGCAAGTCTGTAGCATTATTAGTTTCTGAGATATCATCAAAATTCGTTTTCAGAATCTGAAAAACACAATTTTTTTTGAAAAATTATTTTTCTCAATTTTATTTCTAGAGGTGAATGTAGTACTATAGAGCGTTTTGCATCACTTTATTTCAAAACCGCAACTTTTTATCTCAATTGGAACTCGAGTTACAAACCTTTTTTTTCTTCATATGGGCTACAATACTATAGAATTCGATATGAAAACACTAAAATTCTCAAAAACTGAGAAAATTTCCTTTTTTGGGACTAAAGTGGGATAAACTTTTCATAAGACAATTCAAAGTGATACATTTCAGTTCAAACCGCAAGTCTGTAGCATTATTAGTTTCTGAGATATCATCAAAAATCGTTTTCAGAATCTGAAGAACACATTTTTTTTTGAAAAATTATTTTTCTCAATTTTGTTTCTAGAGGTGAATTTAGTACTATAGAGCGTTTTGCATCAATTTATTTCAAAACCGCAAATTTCTATCTCAATTAGAACTCGAGTTACAAACTTTTTTTTTCTTCATATGGCTACAATGCTATAGACTTCGATAAGAAAACACTAAAATTCTCAAAAACTGAAAATTTTTTATTTTTTGCGACTTAAGTGTAATAAACTTTTCATAACACAATTCAAAGTGATACATTTCAGTTCAAACCACAAGTTTGTAGCATTATTAGTTTCTGAGACATCATCAAAAATCGTTTTCAGAATCTTAAGAACACTTTTTTTTTTGAAAAATTATTTTTCTCAATTTTGTTTCTAGAGGTGAATTTAGTACTATAGAGCAATTTGCATCAATTTATTTTAAAACCGCAACTTTCTATCTCAATTAGAACTCGAGTTACAAACTTTTTTTTTCTTCATATGGCTACAATGCTATAGACTTCGATAAGAAAACACTAAAATTCTCAAAAACTGAGCAAGTTTTATTTTTTGCCACTAAAGTGTAATAAACTTTTCATAACACAATTCAAAGTGATACATTTCAGTTCAAACCGCAAGTCTGTAGCATTATTAGTTTCTGAGATATCATCAAAATTCGTTTTCAGAATCTGAAAAACACAATTTTTTTTGAAAAATTATTTTTCTCAATTTTATTTCTAGAGGTGAATGTAGTACTATAGAGCGTTTTGCATCACTTTATTTCAAAACCGCAACTTTTTATCTCAATTGGAACTCGAGTTACAAACTTTTTTTTTCTTTTCTTATGGGCTACAACGCTATAGAATTCGATATGAAAACACTAAAATTCTCAAAAACTGAAAATTTTTTATTTTTTGCGACTTAAGTGTTATAAACTTTTCATAACACAATTCAAAGTGATACATTTCAGTTCAAACCGCAAGTCTGTAGCATTATTAGTTTCTGAGATATCATCAAAATTCGTTTTCAGAATCTGAAAAACACAATTTTTTTTGAAAAATTATTTTTCTCAATTTTATTTCTAGAGGTGAATGTAGTACTATAGAGCGTTTTGCATCACTTTATTTCAAAACCGCAACTTTTTATCTCAATTGGAACTCGAGTTACAAACCTTTTTTTTCTTCATATGGGCTACAATGCTATAGAATTCGATATGAAAACACTAAAATTCTCAAAAACTGAGAAAATTTCCTTTTTTGGGACTAAAGTGGGATAAACGTTTCATAACATAATTCAAAGTGATACATTTCAGTTCAAACCGCAAGTCTGTAGCATTATTAATTTCTGAGATATCATCAAAAATCGTTTTCAGAATCTGAAGAACACATTTTTTTTGGAAAAATTATTTTTCTCAATTTTGTTTCTAGAGGTGAATATAGTACTATAGAGCGTTTTGCATCAATTTATTTCAAAACCGTAACTTTCTATCTCAATCAGAACTCGAGTTACAAATTTTTTTTTTCTTCATATGGCTACAATGCTATAGACTTCGATAAGAAAACACTAAAATTCTCAAAAACTAAAAAAATTTTATTTTTTGCGACTTAAGTGTAATAAACTTTTCATAACACAATTCAAAGTGATACATTTCAGTTCAAACCGCAAGTCTGTAGCATTATTAGTTTCTGAGATATCATCAAAATTCGTTTTCAGAATCTTAGGAACACATTTTTTTTTGGAAAAATTATTTTTCTCAATTTTGTTTCTAGAGGTGAATTTAGTACTATAGAGCATTTTGCATCAATTTATTTCAAAACCGCAACTTTCTATCTCAATTAGAACTCGAGTTACAAACTTTTTTTTCTTCATATGGCTACAATGCTATAGACTTCGATAAGAAAAAACTAAAATTCTCAAAAACTGAGTAAGTTTTATTTTTTGCCACTAAAGTGTAATAAACTTTTCATAACACAATTCAAAGTGATACATTTCAGTTCAAACCGCAAGTCTGTAGCATTATTAGTCTCTGAGATATCATCAAAATTCGTTTTCAGAATCTGAAAAACACAATTTTTTGGGAAAAATTATTTTTCTCAATTTTATTTCTAGAGGTGAATGTAGTACTATAGAGCGTTTTGCATCACTTTATTTCAAAACCGCAACTTTTTATCTCAATTGGAACTCGAGTTACAAACTTTTTTTTTCTTTTCTTATGGGCTACAATGCTATATAATTCGATATGAAAACATTAAAATTCTCAAAAACTGAGAAAGTTTTATTTTTTGGGACTAAAACGTGATAAACTTTTCATAACACAATTCAAAGTGATACATTTCAGTTCAAACCGCAAGTCTGTAGCATTATTAGTTTCTGAGATATCATCAAAATTCGTTTTCAGAATCTTAGGAACACATTTTTTTTTGGAAAAATTATTTTTCTCAATTTTGTTTCTAGAGGTGAATTTAGTACTATAGAGCATTTTGCATCAATTTATTTCAAAACCGCAACTTTCTATCTCAATTAGAACTCGAGTTACAAACTTTTTTTTTCTTCATATGGCTACAATGCTATAGACTTCGATAAGAAAACACTAAAATTCTCAAAAACTAAAAAAGTTTTATTTTTTGCGACTTAAGTGTTATAAACTTTTCATAACACAATTCAAAGTGATACATTTCAGTTCAAACCGCAAGTCTGTAGCATTATTAGTCTCTGAGATATCATCAAAATTCATTTTCAGAATCTGAAAAACACAATTTTTTTGGAAAAATTATTTTTCTCAATTTTATTTCTAGAGGTGAATGTAGTACTATAGAGCGTTTTGCATCAATTTATTTCAAAACCGCAACTTTTTATCTCAATTGGAACTCGAGTTACAAACTTTTTTTTTCTTCATATGGCTACAATGCTATAGACTTCAATAAGAAAACACTAAAATTCTCAAAAACTGAAATTTTTTTATTTTTTGCGACTTAACTGTTATAAACATTTCATAACACAATTCAAAGTGATACATTTCAGTTCAAACCGCAAGTCTGTAGCATTATTAGTTTCTGAGATATCATCAAAATTCGTTTTCAGAATCTGAAAAACACAATTTTTTTTGAAAAATTATTTTTCTCAATTTTATTTCTAGAGGTGAATGTAGTACTATAGAGCGTTTTGCATCACTTTATTTCAAAACCGCAACTTTTTATCTCAATTGGAACTCGAGTTACAAACCTTTTTTTTCTTCATATGGGCTACAATACTATAGAATTCGATATGAAAACACTAAAATTCTCAAAAACTGAGAAAATTTCCTTTTTTGGGACTAAAGTGGGATAAACTTTTCATAAGACAATTCAAAGTGATACATTTCAGTTCAAACCGCAAGTCTGTAGCATTATTAGTTTCTGAGATATCATCAAAAATCCTTTTCAGAATCTGAAGAACACATTTTTTTTTGAAAAATTATTTTTCTCAATTTTGTTTCTAGAGGTGAATTTAGTACTATAGAGCGTTTTGCATCAATTTATTTCAAAACCGCAACTTTCTATCTCAATTAGAACTCGAGTTACAAACTTTTTTTTTCTTCATATGGCTACAATGCTATAGACTTCGATAAGAAAACACTAAAATTCTCAAAAACTGAAAATTTTTTATTTTTTGCGACTTAAGTGTAATAAACTTTTCATAACACAATTCAAAGTGATACATTTCAGTTCAAACCACAAGTTTGTAGCATTATTAGTTTCTGAGACATCATCAAAAATCGTTTTCAGAATCTTAAGAACACTTTTTTTTTTGAAAAATTATTTTTCTCAATTTTGTTTCTAGAGGTGAATTTAGTACTATAGAGCAATTTGCATCAATTTATTTTAAAACCGCAACTTTCTATCTCAATTAGAACTCGAGTTACAAACTTTTTTTTTCTTCATATGGCTACAATGCTATAGACTTCGATAAGAAAACACTAAAATTCTCAAAAACTGAGCAAGTTTTATTTTTTGCCACTAAAGTGTAATAAACTTTTCATAACACAATTCAAAGTGATACATTTTAGTGCAAACCGCAAGTCTGTAGCATTATTAGTTTCTGAGATATCATCAAAATTCGTTTTCAAGATCTGAAAAACACAATTTTTTTGGAAAAATTCTTTTTCTCAATTTTATTTCTAGAGGTGAATGTAGTACTATAGAGCGTTTTGCATCACTTTATTTCAAAACCGCAACTTTTTATCTCAATTGGAACTCGAGTTACAAACTTTTTTTTTCTTTTCTTATGGGCTACAACGCTATAGAATTCGATATGAAAACACTAAAATTCTCAAAAACTGAGAAAGTTTCATTTTTTGGGACTAAAGTGTGATAAACTTTTCATAACATAATTCAAAGTGATACATTTCAGTTCAAACCGCAAGTCTGTAGCATTATTAATTTCTGAGATATCATCAAAAATCGTTTTCAGAATCTGAAGAACACATTTTTTTCGGAAAAATTATTTTTCTCAATTTTGTTTCTAGACGTGAATTTAGTACTATAGAGCGTTTTGCATCAATTTATTTCAAAACCGTAACTTTCTATCTCAATCAGAACTCGAGTTACAAATTTTTTTTTTCTTCATATGGCTACAATGCTATAGACTTCGATAAGAAAACACTAAAATTCTCAAAAACTAAAAAAGTTTTATTTTTTGCGACTTAAGTGTAATAAACTTTTCATAACACAATTCAAAGTGATACATTTCAGTTCAAACCGCAAGTCTGTAGCATTATGAGTTTCTGAGATATCATCAAAATTCGTTTTCAGAATCTTAGGAACACATTTTTTTTTGGAAAAATTATTTTTCTCAATTTTGTTTCTAGAGGTGAATTTAGTACTATAGAGCGTTTTGCATCAATTTATTTCAAAACCGCAACTTTCTATCTCAATTAGAACTCGAGTTACAAACTTTTTTTTTCTTCATATGGCTACAATGCTATAGACTTCGATAAAAAACACTAAAATTCTCAAAAACTGAGAAAGTTTTATTTTTTGCCACTAAAGTGTAATAAACTTTTCATAACACAATTCAAAGTGATACATTTCAGTTCAAACCGCAAGTCTGTAGCATTATTAGTTTCTGAGATATCATCAAAATTCGTTTTCAGAATCTGAAAAACACAATTATTTTGGAAAAATTATTTTTCTCAATTTTGTTTCTAGAGGTGAATTTAGTACTATAGAGCGTTTTGCATCAATTTATTTCAAAACCGTAACTTTCTATCTCAATTAGAACTCGAGTTACAAATTTTTTTTTTCTTCATATGGCTACAATGCTATAGACTTCGATAAGAAAACACTAAAATTCTCAAAAACTAAAAAAGTTTTATTTTTTGCGACTTAAGTGTTATAAACTTTTCATAACACAATTCAAAGTGATACATTTCAGTTCAAACCGCAAGTCTGTAGCATTATTAGTTTCTGAGATATCATCAAAATTCGTTTTCAGAATCTGAAAAACACAATTTTTTTGGAAAAATTATTTTTCTCAATTTTATTTCTAGAGGTGAATGTAGTACTATAGAGCGTTTTGCATCACTTTATTTCAAAACCGCAACTTTTTATCTCAATTGGAACTCGAGTTACAAACTTTTTTTTTCTTCATATGGCTACAATGCTATAGACTTCGATAAGAAAACACTTAAATTCTCAAAAACTGAAAATTTTTTATTTTTTGCGACTTAAGTGTTATAAACTTTTCATAACACAATTCAAAGTGATACATTTCAGTTCAAACCGCAAGTCTGTAGCATTATTAGTTTCTGAGATATCATCAAAAATCGTTTTCAGAATCTGAAGAACACAATTTTTTTGGAAAAATTATTTTTCTCAATTTTATTTCTAGAGGTGAATGTAGTACTATAGAGCGTTTTGCATCACTTTATTTCAAAACCGCAACTTTTTATCTCAATTGGAACTCGAGTTACAAACTTTTTTTTTCTTTTCTTATGGGCTACAACGCTATAGAATTCGATATGAAAACACTAAAATTCTCAAAAACTGAAAATTTTTTATTTTTTGCGACTTAAGTGTTATAAACTTTTCATAACACAATTCAAAGTGATACATTTCAGTTCAAACCGCAAGTCTGTAGCATTATTAGTTTCTGAGATATCATCAAAATTCGTTTTCAGAATCTGAAAAACACAATTTTTTTTGAAAAATTATTTTTCTCAATTTTATTTCTAGAGGTGAATGTAGTACTATAGAGCGTTTTGCATCACTTTATTTCAAAACCGCAACTTTTTATCTCAATTGGAACTCGAGTTACAAACCTTTTTTTTCTTCATATGGGCTACAATGCTATAGAATTCGATATGAAAACACTAAAATTCTCAAAAACTGAGAAAATTTCCTTTTTTGGGACTAAAGTGGGATAAACGTTTCATAACATAATTCAAAGTGATACATTTCAGTTCAAACCGCAAGTCTGTAGCATTATTAATTTCTGAGATATCATCAAAAATCGTTTTCAGAATCTGAAGAACACATTTTTTTTGGAAAAATTATTTTTCTCAATTTTGTTTCTAGAGGTGAATATAGTACTATAGAGCGTTTTGCATCAATTTATTTCAAAACCGTAACTTTCTATCTCAATCAGAACTCGAGTTACAAATTTTTTTTTTCTTCATATGGCTACAATGCTATAGACTTCGATAAGAAAACACTAAAATTCTCAAAAACTAAAAAAATTTTATTTTTTGCGACTTAAGTGTAATAAACTTTTCATAACACAATTCAAAGTGATACATTTCAGTTCAAACCGCAAGTCTGTAGCATTATTAGTTTCTGAGATATCATCAAAATTCGTTTTCAGAATCTTAGGAACACATTTTTTTTTGGAAAAATTATTTTTCTCAATTTTGTTTCTAGAGGTGAATTTAGTACTATAGAGCATTTTGCATCAATTTATTTCAAAACCGCAACTTTCTATCTCAATTAGAACTCGAGTTACAAACTTTTTTTTCTTCATATGGCTACAATGCTATAGACTTCGATAAGAAAACACTAAAATTCTCAAAAACTGAGAAAGTTTTATTTTTTGCCACTAAAGTGTAATAAACTTTTCATAACACAATTCAAAGTGATACATTTCAGTTCAAACCGCAAGTCTGTAGCATTATTAGTCTCTGAGATATCATCAAAATTCGTTTTCAGAATCTGAAAAACACAATTTTTTGGGAAAAATTATTTTTCTCAATTTTATTTCTAGAGGTGAATGTAGTACTATAGAGCGTTTTGCATCACTTTATTTCAAAACCGCAACTTTTTATCTCAATTGGAACTCGAGTTACAAACTTTTTTTTTCTTTTCTTATGGGCTACAATGCTATATAATTCGATATGAAAACATTAAAATTCTCAAAAACTGAGAAAGTTTTATTTTTTGGGACTAAAACGTGATAAACTTTTCATAACACAATTCAAAGTGATACATTTCAGTTCAAACCGCAAGTCTGTAGCATTATTAGTTTCTGAGATATCATCAAAATTCGTTTTCAGAATCTTAGGAACACATTTTTTTTTGGAAAAATTATTTTTCTCAATTTTGTTTCTAGAGGTGAATTTAGTACTATAGAGCATTTTGCATCAATTTATTTCAAAACCGCAACTTTCTATCTCAATTAGAACTCGAGTTACAAACTTTTTTTTTCTTCATATGGCTACAATGCTATAGACTTCGATAAGAAAACACTAAAATTCTCAAAAACTAAAAAAGTTTTATTTTTTGCGACTTAAGTGTTATAAACTTTTCATAACACAATTCAAAGTGATACATTTCAGTTCAAACCGCAAGTCTGTAGCATTATTAGTCTCTGAGATATCATCAAAATTCATTTTCAGAATCTGAAAAACACAATTTTTTTGGAAAAATTATTTTTCTCAATTTTATTTCTAGAGGTGAATGTAGTACTATAGAGCGTTTTGCATCAATTTATTTCAAAACCGCAACTTTTTATCTCAATTGGAACTCGAGTTACAAACTTTTTTTTTCTTCATATGGCTACAATGCTATAGACTTCAATAAGAAAACACTAAAATTCTCAAAAACTGAAATTTTTTTATTTTTTGCGACTTAACTGTTATAAACATTTCATAACACAATTCAAAGTGATACATTTCAGTTCAAACCGCAAGTCTGTAGCATTATTAGTTTCTGAGATATCATCAAAATTCGTTTTCAGAATCTGAAAAACACAATTTTTTTTGAAAAATTATTTTTCTCAATTTTATTTCTAGAGGTGAATGTAGTACTATAGAGCGTTTTGCATCACTTTATTTCAAAACCGCAACTTTTTATCTCAATTGGAACTCGAGTTACAAACCTTTTTTTTCTTCATATGGGCTACAATACTATAGAATTCGATATGAAAACACTAAAATTCTCAAAAACTGAGAAAATTTCCTTTTTTGGGACTAAAGTGGGATAAACTTTTCATAAGACAATTCAAAGTGATACATTTCAGTTCAAACCGCAAGTCTGTAGCATTATTAGTTTCTGAGATATCATCAAAAATCGTTTTCAGAATCTGAAGAACACATTTTTTTTTGAAAAATTATTTTTCTCAATTTTGTTTCTAGAGGTGAATTTAGTACTATAGAGCGTTTTGCATCAATTTATTTCAAAACCGCAACTTTCTATCTCAATTAGAACTCGAGTTACAAACTTTTTTTTTCTTCATATGGCTACAATGCTATAGACTTCGATAAGAAAACACTAAAATTCTCAAAAACTGAAAATTTTTTATTTTTTGCGACTTAAGTGTAATAAACTTTTCATAACACAATTCAAAGTGATACATTTCAGTTCAAACCACAAGTTTGTAGCATTATTAGTTTCTGAGACATCATCAAAAATCGTTTTCAGAATCTTAAGAACACTTTTTTTTTTGAAAAATTATTTTTCTCAATTTTGTTTCTAGAGGTGAATTTAGTACTATAGAGCAATTTGCATCAATTTATTTTAAAACCGCAACTTTCTATCTCAATTAGAACTCGAGTTACAAACTTTTTTTTTCTTCATATGGCTACAATGCTATAGACTTCGATAAGAAAACACTAAAATTCTCAAAAACTGAGCAAGTTTTATTTTTTGCCACTAAAGTGTAATAAACTTTTCATAACACAATTCAAAGTGATACATTTTAGTGCAAACCGCAAGTCTGTAGCATTATTAGTTTCTGAGATATCATCAAAATTCGTTTTCAAGATCTGAAAAACACAATTTTTTTGGAAAAATTCTTTTTCTCAATTTTATTTCTAGAGGTGAATGTAGTACTATAGAGCGTTTTGCATCACTTTATTTCAAAACCGCAACTTTTTATCTCAATTGGAACTCGAGTTACAAACTTTTTTTTTCTTTTCTTATGGGCTACAACGCTATAGAATTCGATATGAAAACACTAAAATTCTCAAAAACTGAGAAAGTTTCATTTTTTGGGACTAAAGTGTGATAAACTTTTCATAACATAATTCAAAGTGATACATTTCAGTTCAAACCGCAAGTCTGTAGCATTATTAATTTCTGAGATATCATCAAAAATCGTTTTCAGAATCTGAAGAACACATTTTTTTCGGAAAAATTATTTTTCTCAATTTTGTTTCTAGACGTGAATTTAGTACTATAGAGCGTTTTGCATCAATTTATTTCAAAACCGTAACTTTCTATCTCAATCAGAACTCGAGTTACAAATTTTTTTTTTCTTCATATGGCTACAATGCTATAGACTTCGATAAGAAAACACTAAAATTCTCAAAAACTAAAAAAGTTTTATTTTTTGCGACTTAAGTGTAATAAACTTTTCATAACACAATTCAAAGTGATACATTTCAGTTCAAACCGCAAGTCTGTAGCATTATGAGTTTCTGAGATATCATCAAAATTCGTTTTCAGAATCTTAGGAACACATTTTTTTTTGGAAAAATTATTTTTCTCAATTTTGTTTCTAGAGGTGAATTTAGTACTATAGAGCGTTTTGCATCAATTTATTTCAAAACCGCAACTTTCTATCTCAATTAGAACTCGAGTTACAAACTTTTTTTTTCTTCATATGGCTACAATGCTATAGACTTCGATAAAAAACACTAAAATTCTCAAAAACTGAGAAAGTTTTATTTTTTGCCACTAAAGTGTAATAAACTTTTCATAACACAATTCAAAGTGATACATTTCAGTTCAAACCGCAAGTCTGTAGCATTATTAGTTTCTGAGATATCATCAAAATTCGTTTTCAGAATCTGAAAAACACAATTATTTTGGAAAAATTATTTTTCTCAATTTTGTTTCTAGAGGTGAATTTAGTACTATAGAGCGTTTTGCATCAATTTATTTCAAAACCGTAACTTTCTATCTCAATTAGAACTCGAGTTACAAATTTTTTTTTTCTTCATATGGCTACAATGCTATAGACTTCGATAAGAAAACACTAAAATTCTCAAAAACTAAAAAAGTTTTATTTTTTGCGACTTAAGTGTTATAAACTTTTCATAACACAATTCAAAGTGATACATTTCAGTTCAAACCGCAAGTCTGTAGCATTATTAGTTTCTGAGATATCATCAAAATTCGTTTTCAGAATCTGAAAAACACAATTTTTTTGGAAAAATTATTTTTCTCAATTTTATTTCTAGAGGTGAATGTAGTACTATAGAGCGTTTTGCATCACTTTATTTCAAAACCGCAACTTTTTATCTCAATTGGAACTCGAGTTACAAACTTTTTTTTTCTTCATATGGCTACAATGCTATAGACTTCGATAAGAAAACACTTAAATTCTCAAAAACTGAAAATTTTTTATTTTTTGCGACTTAAGTGTTATAAACTTTTCATAACACAATTCAAAGTGATACATTTCAGTTCAAACCGCAAGTCTGTAGCATTATTAGTTTCTGAGATATCATCAAAATTCGTTTTCAGAATCTGAAAAACACAATTTTTTTTGAAAAATTATTTTTCTCAATTTTATTTCTAGAGGTGAATGTAGTACTATAGAGCGTTTTGCATCACTTTATTTCAAAACCGCAACTTTTTATCTCAATTGGAACTCGAGTTACAAACCTTTTTTTTCTTCATATGGGCTACAATGCTATAGAATTCGATATGAAAACACTAAAATTCTCAAAAACTGAGAAAATTTCCTTTTTTGGGACTAAAGTGGGATAAACTTTTCATAAGACAATTCAAAGTGATACATTTCAGTTCAAACCGCAAGTCTGTAGCATTATTAGTTTCTGAGATATCATCAAAAATCGTTTTCAGAATCTGAAGAACACATTTTTTTTTGAAAAATTATTTTTCTCAATTTTGTTTCTAGAGGTGAATTTAGTACTATAGAGCGTTTTGCATCAATTTATTTCAAAACCGCAACTTTCTATCTCAATTAGAACTCGAGTTACAAACTTTTTTTTTCTTCATATGGCTACAATGCTATAGACTTCGATAAGAAAACACTAAAATTCTCAAAAACTGAAAATTTTTTATTTTTTGCGACTTAAGTGTAATAAACTTTTCATAACACAATTCAAAGTGATACATTTCAGTTCAAACCGCAAGTCTGTAGCATTATTAGTTTCTGAGATATCATCAAAATTCGTTTTCAGAATCTTAGGAACACATTTTTTTTTGGAAAAATTATTTTTCTCAATTTTGTTTCTAGAGGTGAATTTAGTACTATAGAGCGTTTTGCATCAATTTATTTCAAAACCGCAACTTTCTATCTCAATTAGAACTCGAGTTACAAACTTTTTTTTTCTTCATATGGCTACAATGCTATAGACTTCGATAAGAAAACACTAAAATTCTCAAAAACTGATAAAGTTTTATTTTTTGCCACTAAAGTGTAATAAACTTTTCATAACACAATTCAAAGTGATACATTTCAGTTCAAACCGCAAGTCTGTAGCATTATTAGTTTCTGAGATATTATCAAAATTCGTTTTCAGAATCTGAAAAACACAATTATTTTGGAAAAATTATTTTTCTCAATTTTGTTTCTAGAGGTGAATTTAGTACTATAGAGCGTTTTGCATCAATTTATTTCAAAACCGTAACTTTCTATCTCAATTAGAACTCGAGTTACAAATTTTTTTTTTTTTCATATGGCTACAATGCTATAGACTTCGATAAGAAAACACTAAAATTCTCAAAAACTAAAAAAGTTTTATTTTTTGCGACTTAAGTGTTATAAACTTTTCATAACACAATTCAAAGTGATACATTTCAGTTCAAACCGCAAGTCTGTAGCATTATTAGTTTCTGAGATATCATCAAAATTCGTTTTCAGAATCTGAAAAACACAATTTTTTTGGAAAAATTATTTTTCTCAATTTTATTTCTAGAGGTGAATGTAGTACTATAGAGCGTTTTGCATCACTTTATTTTAAAACCGCAACTTTTTATCTCAATTAGAACTCGAGTTACAAACTTTTTTTTTCTTCATATGGCTACAATGCTATAGACTTCGATAAGAAAACACTAAAATTCTCAAAAACTGAGCAAGTTTTATTTTTTGCCACTAAAGTGTAATAAACTTTTCATAACACAATTCAAAGTGATACATTTTAGTGCAAACCGCAAGTCTGTAGCATTATTAGTTTCTGAGATATCATCAAAATTCGTTTTCAAGATCTGAAAAACACAATTTTTTTGGAAAAATTATTTTTCTCAATTTTATTTCTAGAGGTGAATGTAGTACTATAGAGCGTTTTGCATCACTTTATTTCAAAACCGCAACTTTTTATCTCAATTGGAACTCGAGTTACAAACTTTTTTTTTCTTTTCTTATGGGCTACAACGCTATAGAATTCGATATGAAAACACTAAAATTCTCAAAAACTGAGAAAGTTTCATTTTTTGGGACTAAAGTGTGATAAACTTTTCATAACATAATTCAAAGTGATACATTTCAGTTCAAACCGCAAGTCTGTAGCATTATTAATTTCTGAGATATCATCAAAAATCGTTTTCAGAATCTGAAGAACACATTTTTTTTGGAAAAATTATTTTTCTCAATTTTGTTTCTAGAGGTGAATATAGTACTATAGAGCGTTTTGCATCAATTTATTTCAAAACCGTAACTTTCTATCTCAATCAGAACTCGAGTTACAAATTTTTTTTTTCTTCATATGGCTACAATGCTATAGACTTCGATAAGAAAACACTAATATTCTCAAAAACTAAAAAAGTTTTATTTTTTGCGACTTAAGTGTAATAAACTTTTCATAACACAATTCAAAGTGATACATTTCAGTTCAAACCGCAAGTCTGTAGCATTATTAGTTTCTGAGATATCATCAAAATTCGTTTTCAGAATCTTAGGAACACATTTTTTTTTGGAAAAATTATTTTTCTCAATTTTGTTTCTAGAGGTGAATTTAGTACTATAGAGCGTTTTGCATCAATTTATTTCAAAACCGCAACTTTCTATCTCAATTAGAACTCGAGTTACAAACTTTTTTTTTCTTCATATGGCTACAATGCTATAGACTTCGATAAGAAAACACTAAAATTCTCAAAAACTGAGCAAGTTTTATTTTTTGCCACTAAAGTGTAATAAACTTTTCATAACACAATTCAAAGTGATAGATTTCAGTTCAAACCGCAAGTCTGTAGCATTATTAGTCTCTGAGATATCATCAAAATTCGTTTTCAGAATCTGAAAAACACAATTTTTTTGGAAAAATTATTTTTCTCAATTTTATTTCTAGAGGTGAATGTAGTACTATAGAGCGTTTTGCATCACTTTATTTCAAAACAGCAACTTTTTATCTCAATTGGAACTCGAGTTACAAACTTTTTTTATCTTTTCTTATGGGCTACAATGCTATATAATTCGATATGAAAACACTAAAATTCTCAAAAACTGAGAAAGTTTTATTTTTTGCCACTAAAGTGTGATAAACTTTTCATAACACAATTCAAAGTGATACATTTCAGTTCAAACCGCAAGTCTGTAGCATTATTAATTTCTGAGATATCATCAAAATTCGTTTTCAGAATCTGAAGAACACATTTTTTTTGGAAAAATTATTTTTCTCAATTTTGTTTCTAGAGGTGAATTTAGTACTATAGAGCGTTTTGCATCAATTTATTTCAAAACCGTAACTTTCTATCTCAATTAGAACTCGAGTTACAAATTTTTTTTTCTTCATATGGCTACAATGCTATTGTCACGTCAACAAGCAGGATCACCACTTGACGGCACTAATTTAGGATGTATATTTAGGCTATGATATATGATAGGTTGATATATTAAATAACACACTGTATGACGTTGTATGTCATTTATTGACTAACAAATTAATACACAAGATATATGTGTCAGCGCGTTGCATAATCTCCGCGCTGACCGACTTACTTACACATCAAGTGTAGTTCCTTTTTATATCCATAACTTGCACAGCACTGCAGTTCTTATTCTGCAATGTGTGCATTATTTATTACATAATTACATAACATCATACTTATGCAATTTGTGTTACATAACAATATAATAATGCTGTCACATATTTCCCCCTTCTTGTAAAATTACATGCCCTCATGTTATCTCTAAAAAAACATTATAATATTAATATCTTTATTTTCTACCATTTTTTTTTTTTTTTTTTTTTTTTAAAGGATTTCTAAACATCTTTATTGTTATTACATATTTTATTAATTATACGTTTTTATTTATACATCTATTTATTCAAAAAAATTTCTAACCCTTGTTATAATAAAAAATACATTAAATTATAAAATTAAACAGTTAGTTAAGAGAAAAACATATATTATGATATATACTTTATTAATTACAATAATAATAATTATTTCATATCATTAGGTATAATTACTTGGGGTATACTGCTGGAACAACAAAGCAGCACCTCTTAAGACAATATGCTAATATAAAAACACAAAAAGCTATCGCTAAAATACTCCCTAATGTACTGTTAACAATATAATTAATGAATGTATGATTCCCAACTTTACTCTGTAAATTACTCAATACTTCATCATTAAAATAATTTTATACCCATTATTATGTTAAATAAAATAAAATTCAAAATTATTATCATTATTATAATGTAACTAATCGTATTTATGAACCATGTTTTTATAATAACCAGGTACTCTGCCTCTAACTCTACGTGCACCTGGTCTTATAGTCACCCCTTCTATAGCGTCCTCACTTCCACTGTCACTGCTTCCAGACTCTTGCGCAAGCTCCTGTTCCTGTCCACTCGCAGAATCCAATTGTACAGCAGGTTGTTGTGATTGTTGAGATATCGCTTCAGGCTGTATATCTTGCGACCCTTGTGCCACCCCAGACTGTGACGACTGCGATGACTGCGTTGACTGCGTTGACTGCGTTGACTGTGTTAACTGCGTTAACTGCGTTGACTGCTGTGAATCAGAGAGAACAGTATGTGATCTTTGCTTAAACAGTTTTACCCTATTAGCATGCACAATTGCAGAACGATTAGGTAACTGAATTTCAAGCAAAACAGGAGGTATGACCTTCAAAACATTAAAAGGCCCAGTATAAGCTGCCTTTAATTTTTTATTCTCCCCCTTCTTTAAAACAGTATCTCTTAGGAAAATTTTATCCCCTATTTTAAAATTAATTTCATTTGCTCTTTTGTCATGAGCCTACGCATAAGTTTTAAACGCACGATGACTGTACTCCTGCACCTCAGTCCAAATCTCTTGTAATCTCTCCGCAAGCTGATATACTTCCTCATTTTCAAGTTGTGGCAATTGTTCCCCAATAATATTAAATGGCGATTTCATCTGACGCCCAAATAAAATTTCATATGGCGTATAAATCACGCTATGATGTGGTTTACTATTATGTATGCTTACCGCGTAATTTAAATATTTCAGCCAATTATTTTGCCTCTTGTTCACTAGATGAGATAATATCCTCTTAATGTCCTGATGTACAATCTCCGTTCTCCCATCACCTTGTGGATAATACGGTGAACTCCTACTTCTTTTTATACCTAGCAATTTGCATGTGTCAGCTAAAATATGCTGCAAATTGTGCGCGCCATCAGAATGAATACGGTCTGGCATCCCAAATATCAATATAAAATTCTGAACCAATGCATTCGCTATAGTAGCTGATTCTTGATTTTTTAATGGAACCATCACCAAATATCTAGAGAAAAAATCAATAATTGTCAGAATATACTTATAATCTTCTTGTGCGGGCATATATGTTATATCTATCCCCACCATTTGGAAAGAATGTGTTAAATCTTCAATTTCAATAAGCTTCATATTCGTTTTGTTATGAACTTTCCTCTTTTGACACTCTTCACAAGTATCAATATAATAATTAATATCATTTCTGCACCCCGGCCAAAAATATTGTTGTAATATTTTCTTTATTGTCGTACGTTTCCCACAATGTCCAGCTAGAATTGAGTCATGATGTTGTTTAAGTATCAAATTTCGTAAAGTTTTAGGTATATAAGCTCTTGGACCCACTTTAGATTGATAATACAATATTCCATTATTTAGAAAAAACTTATCATTGTTTCTGTATTTCAACACTTCCGTGTCTCTATCTTGATGTTGTTGCAATTTTGTCAAGTCGACAATATCCAGTACATTGACCAGCCTAGAACATGCATCAGCATGTTGAAACTTCTTTCCGCTGACATGTGTAATCGTAAAATTGTATGAAGAAATTTCTAATGCCATACGCAGTAATTTACTACTCGGGTCTTTTAAATTCATCAAATAAATCAATGCTTTATTATCCACATTAACCTCAAAATGATCTAACCCATACAAATAATATTTAAAATGTTTTAAAATAAAACATAACCCAATCATTTCACGCACACAAGCCCCCTCAGCTTGTTCTCTCGCAGTTAACTTCCTTGATGCATAAGCGCAGGGATGATAAATATTATCATCACCCAAGATTTCCATTACTCCACCAGTTGCGTACCCACATGTATCCACTGATACCTTTATTTTTCTCCTAGGATCAAATATCATTACTACAGGTTCACTCGTTAAAATCTCCTTAATTTTATTAAACGCTGCAATGCACTCCTCTGTCATTACAACTTTCTTCTTTAAGTCATTTTGATGATTTTTTAATAAGTTAGTAAGTGGTAAACATATACGAGCATAATCTTTTATCAACATTCTATAATAACCTGCCAAGGATGTAAAACTCATAATGTCTCTAATATCTTCAGGCACAGGGTAATTTTTTATTTTTTCCACCAACTTCTCATCTGGTGAAACTTTATTATGTCGAACTCGATATCCCAAAAACCTAAGATCTTCTACACAAATTTCACACTTCTTTAAATTAATTACAACGTTGCCACGTCTCAATCTCTGTAACACGAGACGAGTATAATATAAATTCATTTCTTGTGATATAGCATAGATACTTAAATCATCTATAAATACTAAACAATGTAATGGACTGAGTCCACTCAATAATGTGTTCATAAAACGTTGCATGGTGCTCGAACTACCCTGAAGACCCTGAGCCATGAAATTCCATTCATAGTGCCCACTATATGCTCCTGAAGGAATAGTAAATGCTGTATATTGTTTCGACTCTTCTTCCATAGGAATATTGAAAAAAGAATCAGTTAAATCAAATAAAGTAAAATATTTACAGTTTGCCAAATTTGTCAATGAATCAGTTATATGTGGAAGAGGGTGTGGTGTTTTAAACGACGCCATATTGATTCCTCTGAAATCTAAAGTCACCCTCAATTTAAGGGTTGTTCCATCTTACGCTTTCTTCCTCACTAAAACAATACCACTGTTGTATGGACTCGTACTCGGCCTTACTGTACCATCATTAATATACTTAGAAAAAAGCTCGTCAGCTCCCTCCTGTAAAGCTAATGGTATTTTATAAGGTTTATTATAAATAATTCTGTCGTCCTTCATTCTTATCACATGTTTAGCAAGTTGAGTACCTTCACGTTTTTTCTTCTCTACAAAAACGTCGGCATATTCATATACCAAATCTCTAAATTGTTCTCTATATGGATCTGATATATGCGCTAGTTTTTTATTTAATAATTCTTCATCAATTTGTTGCCAGTATTCATTATACTTAAAAGTATTATTTAAATTAATATTCTTATTTTCATTTCCATTTTCTGTATCACAGTCGGCTTTTTGATAACTGTTAATAAAATTATCATCAACTGAGTCAAATGAAAATATATCTTCGTGCTCTATAGGGGAAGCAGTTGCTGCTAACGTACCCTTAATTATATTTTCTGTAGTTCTATTAAAATTATGAACATTTACAGGAACAGAAAAAGAGCAATACATGCAATTATCTTGTTTGCAATATTTTGTGCAGAATGTTCTTTCAACATAACATACACTTCTGGCTATACATATATTTTTCTCATCTAGCGCTCGATTGTTTCCTAATGGCTCTATTAGAAAACATTTTTCTTTATTCTTCCTTGCTAAATCTTGAGAAATAGTTAAATGAACTATCTTGCTTGCATCTTTAGATAATATAACTGGTGATCGAAATTTTAACGTAGAGAACTGAAGCGTACTTTTTCCAACCGAATTTTCTACTTCCGGCCGTACTAAATTCACTTCCTTCTTTTGTAGCAATGGTTGGTTCATCTGTATACTTTCTCCTTGTAAGATGAGCACCCCCTTGCCAATATCAATCACACATCTATATTTCTTTAAAAAATCCATGCCTAAGAGTCCATGATAATCGTAATTCTCATGTTGAACTATGTGCGTCTCTATTTTACACCTCTTCTCTCCTATTTTAAATTTTAAATTGGCACACCCATATGTTTTTACTGCATTATTTCCTAATCCCATAATTCTATATTTTTTAGGTTGTAAATTTTTAATTATTGGGTGCCATAACACAGTCACTTCAGCAGCCGTGTCGATCAAAAATTTTAATTTCTCGCCCCTTAAATTACAATCTACAATTAATTGATCTTTTATATTACATTTATTTACATTATGCACATCATTTGCTTTACTTATAGGAACAAATGCATTCTGCAATTTAGGGGTCATTGACTTCCTTGAGGTTGCTGATTTCGCGTACGCTCGCGAAAATTTCTCACAGCTTGCAAGGCCTCACCACGCTCATTATCCACATCTTGCTGACGTGGCGCATTTTGTCTCATTTCCTCATTCTCCCTGTTACGCGACTCTTGCTCAACACGCTGGTTACGAAACTGCTGCCCATGCACTTCTCCTCTACCTTGCATACCTCGATTACGAAAATTTCTTGCACCACCAAAGCCTCTAGCTCGTGAATTATGTAATTGACCACGTGAATAATAATAGGTTCTTCCATAATTCCTATTATTTACCCTGGGTCTTGGTCTCTCAATTTGTTGATCTGCAGCAAACACATTCCTTTGTTGTCTATCTGGTTGCAAATTAGCCCTACGCTCTGCTTCACGTAAAGCAACTGCAACAGCAACTGCTTTTTGAAATGTATCAGGGAAAGCAGCATTCACCTTCTCACCTAATGGTCCTTCAATACCATTCAAAAACGCATCTAACGCTCTACTATCAGCCTCACTAACTAGTACTTTATTTACACTCTCCTCTCCTGTCAATACATAAGTATTAATGTTTACTGCACGAATTCTATCCGCATAATGCTCAATGTCCTCCTCAGGTTTCAGCTTGATATATTTTAATACATCTCTGTAGTAACGCGGTGTATTTTTAGACTTGAATCTCTCTAAAAATAACGTTTTAAATGTACCATACTCGGTCACTGCTAACACTCTCTCATCACTGTTAGCCCATACAATGGCCTCTCCATCCAAATATTGCTTAGCAATAACCAGAGTTTGCTGTGGATTCCATAATGCAAGTTGAGCAGCATTTTCAATTCTCTGTAAATAAAAACTCGCATTCTCTTTTTGCTTCCCTGAAAAGCGCACTAATGTATTCGTAACTGCAAAATTACTAGGTAGATTTACTGCCCCTTGTCGTAACGACAATTGCTGTACTTCCGCTCGTAACGCAGCAATAGTAGTTTCTTGATCATTTATCTTCTTTCTTTGATTATCAATTTTAGTATCCTTTTCTGATAACGAAGTCTGTAAGTTACCAATTTGTGTCTGATTAGTGACAATACTCGCTGCCAACCTAGTTACAGCATCCGTGATTGGCATAGATACGCCCCCCACAACAACTTCACTATCAGCCATATTTAATTATTAAACAATCGGGAAAATAATAAAACTAATTAGCACCGGACCTCTTATTAACAATGTAACAAAAATAAATCGTTCTACAATTGTACATACTCATAAAATAAAATCAAACAGATCACATACCGCATATCTCTTTGTTTTGGTATAAAGAGATCAATCCAAAATTGTCAACCAAAATCAAATCCTGGACATCTGTTGTGGGCTGACTTCTGCGAAGAATCAGTCCTCTTCTGTGCTTCAGCGGATTTTTATACTGTTAAAGTATATATAAACTGGGTATAGTCTTTATATATATATATATAAAATGTCTTTTATATATGATCAAAATGTATGTATAACAGCTGTATTTGTCAAACGTATAATTGAGAAATATTCTCGTGATATCACAAAAAATAAAAGATATAATTGATTCTTGAATCATAAATCATGCACTCAAAAATACATCACAATGTTTGTCAGATAATCATAGCAGGTAAAGTAAGTCCGTGTTAGAAGTCCGCCACTTCCGACACCATCTGTCACGTCAACAAGCAGGATCACCACTTGACGGCACTAATTTAGGATGTATATTTAGGCTATGATATATGATAGGTTGATATATTAAATAACACACTGCATGACGTTGTATGTCATTTATTGACTAACAAATTAATACACAAGATATATGTGTCAGCGCGTTGCATAATCTCCGCGCTGACCGACTTACTTACACATCAAGTGTAGTTCCTTTTTATATCCATAACTTGCACAGCACTGCAGTTCTTATTCTGCAATGTGTGCATTATTTATTACATAATTACATAACATCATACTTATGCAATTTGTGTTACATAACAATATAATAATGCTGTCACACTATAGACTTCGATAAGAAAACACTAAAATTCTCAAAAACTAAAAAAGTTTTATTTTTTGCGACTTAAGTGTTATAAACTTTTCATAACACAATTCAAAGTGATACATTTCAGTTCAAACCGCAAGTCTGTAGCATTATTAGTTTCTGAGATATCATCAAAATTCGTTTTCAGAATCTGAAAAACACAATTTTTTTGGAAAAATTATTTTTCTCAATTTTATTTCTAGAGGTCAATGTAGTACTATAGAGCGTTTTGCATCACTTTATTTCAAAACCGCAACTTTTTATCTCAATTGGAACTCGAGTTACAAACTTTTTTTTTCTTTTCTTATGGGCTACAATGCTATATAATTCGATATGAAAACACTAAAATTCTCAAAAACTGAGACAGTTTCATTTTTTGGGTTTAAAGTGTGATAAACTTTTCATAACACAATTCAAAGTGATACATTTCAGTTCAAACCGCAAGTCTGTAGCATTATTAATTTCTTAGATATCATCAAAAATCGTTTTCAGAATCTGAAGAACACATTTTTTTTGGAAAAATTATTTTTCTCAATTTTGTTTCTAGAGGTGAATTTAGTACTATAGAGCGTTTTGCATCAATTTATTTCAAAACCGTAACTTTCTATCTCAATTAGAACTCGAGTTACAAATTTTTTTTTCTTCATATGGCTACAATGCTATAGACTTCGATAAGAAAACACTAAAATTCTCAAAAACTGAGAAAGTTTTATTTTTTGCCACTAAAGTGTAATAAACTTTTCATAACACAATTCAAAGTGATAGATTTCAGTTCAAACCGCAAGTCTGTAGCATTATTAGTCTCTGAGATATCATCAAAATTCGTTTTCAGAATCTGAAAAACACAATTTTTTTGGAAAAATTATTTTTCTCAATTTTATTTCTAGAGGTGAATGTAGTACTATAGAGCGTTTTGCATCACTTTATTTCAAAACAGCAACTTTTTATCTCAATTGGAACTCGAGTTACAAACTTTTTTTTTCTTTTCTTATGGGCTACAATGCTATATAATTCGATATGAAAACACTAAAATTCTCAAAAACTGAGAAAGTTTCATTTTTTGGGACTAAAGTGTGATAAACTTTTCATAACACAATTCAAAGTGATACATTTCAGTTCAAACCGCAAGTCTGTAGCATTATTAATTTCTGAGATATCATCAAAATTCATTTTCAGAATCTGAAGAACACATTTTTTTTGGAAAAATTATTTTTCTCAATTTTGTTTCTAGAGGTGAATTTAGTACTATAGAGCGTTTTGCATCAATTTATTTCAAAACCGTAACTTTCTATCTCAATTAGAACTCGAGTTACAAATTTTTTTTTCTTCATATGGCTACAATGCTATAGACTTCGATAAGAAAACACTAAAATTCTCAAAAACTAAAAAAGTTTTATTTTTTGCGACTTAAGTGTTATAAACTTTTCATAACACAATTCAAAGTGATACATTTCAGTTAAAACCGCAAGTCTGTAGCATTATTAGTTTCTGAGATATCATCAAAATTCGTTTTCAGAATCTGAAAAACACAATTTTTTTGGAAAATTTTTTTTTCTCAATTTTATTTCTAGAGGTGAATGTAGTACTATAGAGCGTTTTGCATCACTTTATTTCAAAACCGCAACTTTTTATCTCAATTGGAACTCGAGTTACAAACCTTTTTGTTCTTCATATGGGCTACAATGCTATAGAATTCGATATGAAAACACTAAAATTCTCAAAAACTGAGAAAATTTCCTTTTTTGGGACTAAAGTGGGATAAACTTTTCATAAGACAATTCAAAGTGATACATTTCAGTTCAAACCGCAAGTCTGTAGCATTATTAGTTTCTGAGACATCTTAAAAAATCGTTTTCAGAATCTTAAGAACACTTTTTTTTTTGAAAAATTATTTTTCTCAATTTTGTTTCTAGAGGTGAATTTAGTACTATAGAGCAATTTGCATCAATTTATTTTAAAACCGCAACTTTCTATCTCAATTAGAACTCGAGTTACAAACTTTTTTTTTCTTCATATGGCTACAATGCTATAGACTTCGATAAGAAAACACTAAAATTCTCAAAAACTGAGCAAGTTTAATTTTTTGCCACTAAAGTGTAATAAACTTTTCATAACACAATTCAAAGTGATACATTTTAGTGCAAACCGCAAGTCTGTAGCATTATTAGTTTCTGAGATATCATCAAAATTCGTTTTCAAGATCTGAAAAACACAATTTTTTTGGAAAAATTATTTTTCTCAATTTTATTTCTAGAGGTGAATGTAGTACTATAGAGCGTTTTGCATCACTTTATTTCAAAACCGCAACTTTTTATCTCAATTGGAACTCGAGTTACAAACTTTTTTTTTCTTTTCTTATGGGCTACAACGCTATAGAATTCGATATGAAAACACTAAAATTCTCAAAAACTGAGAAAGTTTCATTTTTTGGGACTAAAGTGTGATAAACTTTTCATAACATAATTCAAAGTGATACATTTCAGTTCAAACCGCAAGTCTGTAGCATTATTAATTTCTGAGATATCATCAAAAATCGTTTTCAGAATCTGAAGAACACATTTTTTTTGGAAAAATTATTTTTCTCAATTTTGTTTCTAGAGGTGAATATAGTACTATAGAGCGTTTTGCATCAATTTATTTCAAAACCGTAACTTTCTATCTCAATCAGAACTCGAGTTACAAATTTTTTTTTCTTCATATGGCTACAATGCTATAGACTTCGATAAGAAAACACTAAAATTCTCAAAAACTAAAAAAGTTTTATTTTTTGCGACTTAAGTGTAATAAACTTTTCATAACACAATTCAAAGTGATACATTTCAGTTCAAACCGCAAGTCTGTAGCATTATTAGTTTCTGAGATATCATCAAAATTCGTTTTCAGAATCTTAGGAACACATTTTTTTTTGGAAAAATTATTTTTCTCAATTTTGTTTCTAGAGGTGAATTTAGTACTATAGAGCGTTTTGCATCAATTTATTTCAAAACCGCAACTTTCTATCTCAATTAGAACTCGAGTTACAAAATTTTTTTTTCTTCATATGGCTACAATGCTATAACCTTCGATAAGAAAACACTAAAATTCTCAAAAACTGAGAAAGTTTTATTTTTTGCCACTAAAGTGTAATAAACTTTTCATAACACAATTCAAAGTGATACATTTCAGTTCAAACCGCAAGTCTGTAGCATTATTAGTCTCTGAGATATCATCAAAATTCGTTTTCAGAATCTGAAAAACACAATTTTTTTGGAAAAATTATTTTTCTCAATTTTATTTCTAGAGGTGAATGTAGTACTATAGAGCGTTTTGCATCACTTTATTTCAAAACCGCAACTTTTTATCTCAATTGGAACTCGAGTTACAAACTTTTTTTTTCTTTTCTTATGGGCTACAATGCTATATAATTCGATATGAAAACACTAAAATTCTCAAAAACTGAGAAAGTTTCATTTTTTGGGACTAAAGTGTGATAAACTTTTCATAACACAATTCAAAGTGATACATTTCAGTTCAAACCGCAAGTCTGTAGCATTATTAATTTCTGAGATATCATCAAAATTCGTTTTCAGAATCTGAAGAACACATTTTTTTTGGAAAAATTATTTTTCTCAATTTTGTTTCTAGAGGTGAAATTAGTACTATAGAGCGTTTTGCATCAATTTATTTCAAAACCGTAACTTTCTATCTCAATTAGAACTCGAGTTACAAACTTTTTTTTTCTTCACATGGCTACAATGCTATAGACTTCGATAAGAAAACACTAAAATTCTCAAAAACTAAAAAAGTTTTATTTTTTGCGACTTAAGTGTTATAAACTTTTCATAACACAATTCAAAGTGATACATTTCAGTTCAAACCGCAAGTCTGTAGCATTATTAGTTTCTGAGATATCATCAAAATTCGTTTTCAGAATCTGAAAAACACAATTTTTTTGGAAAAATTATTTTTCTCAATTTTATTTCTAGAGGTCAATGTAGTACTATAGAGCGTTTTGCATCACTTTATTTCAAAACCGCAACTTTTTATCTCAATTGGAACTCGAGTTACAAACTTTTTTTTCTTTTCTTATGGGCTACAATGCTATATAATTCGATATGAAAACACTAAAATTCTCAAAAACTGAGAAAGTTTCATTTTTTGGGACTAAAGTGTGATAAACTTTTCATAACACAATTCAAAGTGATACATTTCAGTTCAAACCGCAAGTCTGTAGCATTATTAGTTTCTGAGATATCATCAAAATTCGTTTTCAGAATCTTAGGAACACATTTTTTTTTGGAAAAATTATTTTTCTCAATTTTGTTTCTAGACGTTAATTTAGTACTATAGAGAGTTTTGCATCAATTTATTTCAAAACCGCAACTTTATATCTCAATTAGAAATCGAGTTACAAACTTTTTTTTTCTTCACATGGCTACAATGCTATAGACTTCGATAAGAAAACACTAAAATTCTCAAAAACTAAAAAAGTTTTATTTTTTGCGACTTAAGTGTTATAAACTTTTCATAACACAATTCAAAGTGATACATTTCAGTTCAAACCGCAAGTCTGTAGCATTATTAGTTTCTGAGATATCATCAAAATTCGTTTTCAGAATCTGAAGAACACATTTTTTTGGAAAAATTATTTTTCTCAATTTTGTTTCTAGAGGTGAATTTAGTACTATAGAGCGTTTTGCATCAATTTATTTCAAAACCGTAACTTTCTATCTCAATCAGAACTCGAGTTACAAATTTTTTTTTTCTTCATATGGCTACAATGCTATAGACTTCGATAAGAAAACACTAAAATTCTCAAAAACTAAAAAAGTTTTATTTTTTGCGACTTAAGTGTAATAAACTTTTCATAACACAATTCAAAGTGATACATTTCAGTTCAAACCGCAAGTCTGTAGCATTATTAGTTTCTGAGATATCATCAAAATTCGTTTTCAGAATCTTAGGAACACATTTTTTTTTGGAAAAATTATTTTTCTCAATTTTGTTTCTAGAGGTGAATTTAGTACTATAGAGCGTTTTGCATCAATTTATTTCAAAACCGCAACTTTATATCTCAATTAGAAATCGAGTTACAAACTTTTTTTTTTCTTCATATGGCTACAATGCTATAGACTTCGATAAGAAAACACTAAAATTCTCAAAAACTGAGAAAGTTTTATTTTTTGCCACTAAAGTGTAATAAACTTTTTATAACACAATTCAAAGTGATACATTTCAGTTCAAACCGCAAGTCTGTAGCATTATTAGTTTCTGAGATATCATCAAAATTCGTTTTCAGAATCTGAAAAACACAATTTTTTTGGAAAAATTATTTTTCTCAATTTTATTTCTAGAGGTGAATGTAGTACTATAGAGCGTTTTGCATCACTTTATTTCAAAACCGCAACTTTTTATCTCAATTGGAACTCGAGTTACAAACTTTTTTTTTCTTTTCTTATGGGCTACAATGCTATATAATTCGATATGAAAACACTAAAATTCTCAAAAACTGAGAAAGTTTCATTTTTTGGGACTAAAACGTGATAAACTTTTCATAACACAATTCAAAGTGATACATTTCAGTTCAAACCGCAAGTCTGTAGCATTATTAATTTCTTAGATATCATCAAAAATCGTTTTCAGAATCTGAAGAACACATTTTTTTTGGAAAAATTATTTTTCTCAATTTTGTTTATAGAGGTGAATTTAGTACTATAGAGCGTTTTGCATCAATTTATTTCAAAACCGTAACTTTCTATCTCAATTAGAACTCGAGTTACAAATTTTTTTTTTCTTCATATGGCTACAATGCTATAGACTTCGATAAGAAAACACTAAAATTCTCAAAAACTAAAAAAGTTTTATTTTTTGCGACTTAAGTGTTATAAACTTTTCATAACACAATTCAAAGTGATACATTTCAGTTAAAACCGCAAGTCTGTAGCATTATTAGTTTCTGAGATATCATCAAAATTCGTTTTCAGAATCTGAAAAACACATTTTTTTTTGAAAAATTATTTTTCTCAATTTTATTTCTAGAGGTCAATGTAGTACTATAGAGCGTTTTGCATCACTTTATTTCAAAACCGCAACTTTTTATCTCAATTGGAACTCGAGTTACAAACTTTTTTTTTCTTTTCTTATGGGCTACAATGCTATATAATTCGATATGAAAACACTAAAATTTATAAAAACTGAGAAAGTTTCATTTTTTGGGACAAAAGTGTGATAAACTTTTTATAACACAATTCAAAGTGATACATTTCAGTTCAAACCGCAAGTCTGTAGCATTATTAATTTCTGAGATATCATCAAAATTCGTTTTCAGAATCTGAAGAACACATTTTTTTTGGAAAAATTATTTTTCTCAATTTTGTTTCTAGAGGTGAATTTAGTACTATAGAGCGTTTTGCATCAATTTATTTCAAAACCGCAACTTTATATCTCAATTAGAAATCGAGTTACAAACTTTTTTTTTCTTCATATGGCTACAATGCTATAGACTTCGATAAGAAAACACTAAAATTCTCAAAAACTGAGAAAGTTTTATTTTTTGCCACTAAAGTGTAATAAACTTTTCATAACACAATTCAAAGTGATACATTTCAGTTCAAACCGCAAGTCTGTAGCATTATTAGTTTCTGACATATCATCAAAATTCGTTTTCAGAATCTGAAAAACACAATTTTTTTGGAAAAATTATTTTTCTCAATTTTATTTCTAGAGGTGAATGTAGTACTATAGAGCGTTTTGCATCACTTTATTTCAAAACCGCAACTTTTTATCTCAATTGGAACTCGAGTTACAAACTTTTTTTTTCTTTTCTTATGGGCTACAATGCTATATAATTCGATATGAAAACACTAAAATTTTCAAAAACTGAGAAAGTTTCATTTTTTGGGACTAAAACGTGATAAACTTTTCATAACACAATTCAAAGTGATACATTTTAGTGCAAACCGCAAGTCTGTAGCATTATTAGTTTCTGAGATATCATCAAAATTCGTTTTCAGAATCTGAAAAACACATTTTTTTTTGAAAAATTATTTTTCTCAATTTTATTTCTAGAGGTCAATGTAGTACTATAGAGCGTTTTGCATCACTTTATTTCAAAACCGCAACTTTTTATCTCAATTGGAACTCGAGTTACAAACTTTTTTTTTCTTTTCTTATGGGCTACAACGCTATAGAATTCGATATGAAAACACTAAAATTCTCAAAAACTGAGAAAGTTTCATTTTTTGGGACTAAAGTGTGATAAACTTTTCATAACATAATTCAAAGTGATACATTTCAGTTCAAACCGCAAGTCTGTAGCATTATTAATTTCTGAGATATCATCAAAAATCGTTTTCAGAATCTGAAGAACACATTTTTTTTTGGAAAAATTATTTTTCTCAATTTTGTTTCTAGAGGTGAATATAGTACTATAGAGCGTTTTGCATCAATTTATTTCAAAACCGTAACTTTCTATCTCAATCAGAACTCGAGTTACAAATTTTTTTTTCTTCATATGGCTACAATGCTATAGACTTCGATAAGAAAACACTAAAATTCTCAAAAACTAAAAAAGTTTTATTTTTTGCGACTTAAGTGTAATAAACTTTTCATAACACAATTCAAAGTGATACATTTCAGTTCAAACCGCAAGTCTGTAGCATTATTAGTTTCTGAGATATCATCAAAATTCGTTTTCAGAATCTTAGGAACACATTTTTTTTTGGAAAAATTATTTTTCTCAATTTTGTTTCTAGAGGTGAATTTAGTACTATAGAGCGTTTTGCATCAATTTATTTCAAAACCGCAACTTTCTATCTCAATTAGAACTCGAGTTACAAAATTTTTTTTTCTTCATATGGCTACAATGCTATAACCTTCGATAAGAAAACACTAAAATTCTCAAAAACTGAGAAAGTTTTATTTTTTGCCACTAAAGTGTAATAAACTTTTCATAACACAATTCAAAGTGATACATTTCAGTTCAAACCGCAAGTCTGTAGCATTATTAGTCTCTGAGATATCATCAAAATTCGTTTTCAGAATCTGAAAAACACAATTTTTTTGGAAAAATTATTTTTCTCAATTTTATTTCTAGAGGTGAATGTAGTACTATAGAGCGTTTTGCATCACTTTATTTCAAAACCGCAACTTTTTATCTCAATTGGAACTCGAGTTACAAACTTTTTTTTTCTTTTCTTATGGGCTACAATGCTATATAATTCGATATGAAAACACTAAAATTCTCAAAAACTGAGAAAGTTTCATTTTTTGGGACTAAAGTGTGATAAACTTTTCATAACACAATTCAAAGTGATACATTTCAGTTCAAACCGCAAGTCTGTAGCATTATTAATTTCTGAGATATCATCAAAATTCGTTTTCAGAATCTGAAGAACACATTTTTTTTGGAAAAATTATTTTTCTCAATTTTGTTTCTAGAGGTGAAATTAGTACTATAGAGCGTTTTGCATCAATTTATTTCAAAACCGTAACTTTCTATCTCAATTAGAACTCGAGTTACAAACTTTTTTTTTCTTCACATGGCTACAATGCTATAGACTTCGATAAGAAAACACTAAAATTCTCAAAAACTAAAAAAGTTTTATTTTTTGCGACTTAAGTGTTATAAACTTTTCATAACACAATTCAAAGTGATACATTTCAGTTCAAACCGCAAGTCTGTAGCATTATTAGTTTCTGAGATATCATCAAAATTCGTTTTCAGAATCTTAAAAACACAATTTTTTTGGAAAAATTATTTTTCTCAATTTTATTTCTAGAGGTCAATGTAGTACTATAGAGCGTTTTGCTTCACTTTATTTCAAAACCGCAACTTTTTATCTCAATTGGAACTCGAGTTACAAACTTTTTTTTCTTTTCTTATGGGCTACAATGCTATATAATTCGATATGAAAACACTAAAATTCTCAAAAACTGAGAAAGTTTCATTTTTTGGGACTAAAGTGTGATAAACTTTTCATAACACAATTCAAAGTGATACATTTCAGTTCAAACCGCAAGTCTGTAGCATTATTAGTTTCTGAGATATCATCAAAATTCGTTTTCAGAATCTTAGGAACACATTTTTTTTTGGAAAAATTATTTTTCTCAATTTTTTTTCTAGAGGTTAATTTAGTACTATAGAGAGTTTTGCATCAATTTATTTCAAAACCGCAACTTTATATCTCAATTAGAAATCGAGTTACAAACTTTTTTTTTCTTCACATGGCTACAATGCTATAGACTTCGATAAGAAAACACTAAAATTCTCAAAAACTAAAAAAGTTTTATTTTTTGCGACTTAAGTGTTATAAACTTTTCATAACACAATTCAAAGTGATACATTTCAGTTCAAACCGCAAGTCTGTAGCATTATTAGTTTCTGAGATATCATCAAAATTCGTTTTCAGAATCTGAAGAACACATTTTTTTGGAAAAATTATTTTTCTCAATTTTGTTTCTAGAGGTGAATTTAGTACTATAGAGCGTTTTGCATCAATTTATTTCAAAACCGTAACTTTCTATCTCAATCAGAACTCGAGTTACAAATTTTTTTTTTCTTCATATGGCTACATTGCTATAGACTTCGATAAGAAAACACTAAAATTCTCAAAAACTAAAAAAGTTTTATTTTTTGCGACTTAAGTGTAATAAACTTTTCATAACACAATTCAAAGTGATACATTTCAGTTCAAACCGCAAGTCTGTAGCATTATTAGTTTCTGAGATATCATCAAAATTCGTTTTCAGAATCTTAGGAACACATTTTTTTTTGGAAAAATTATTTTTCTCAATTTTGTTTCTAGAGGTGAATTTAGTACTATAGAGCGTTTTGCATCAATTTATTTCAAAACCGCAACTTTATATCTCAATTAGAAATCGAGTTACAAACTTTTTTTTTCTTCATATGGCTACAATGCTATAGACTTCGATAAGAAAACACTAAAATTCTCAAAAACTGAGAAAGTTTTATTTTTTGCCACTAAAGTGTAATAAACTTTTTATAACACAATTCAAAGTGATACATTTCAGTTCAAACCGCAAGTCTGTAGCATTATTAGTTTCTGAGATATCATCAAAATTCGTTTTCAGAATCTGAAAAACACAATTTTTTTGGAAAAATTATTTTTCTCAATTTTATTTCTAGAGGTGAATGTAGTACTATAGAGCGTTTTGCATCACTTTATTTCAAAACCGCAACTTTTTATCTCAATTGGAACTCGAGTTACAAACTTTTTTTTTCTTTTCTTATGGGCTACAATGCTATATAATTCGATATGAAAACACTAAAATTCTCAAAAACTGAGAAAGTTTCATTTTTTGGGACTAAAACGTGATAAACTTTTCATAACACAATTCAAAGTGATACATTTCAGTTCAAACCGCAAGTCTGTAGCATTATTAATTTCTTAGATATCATCAAAAATCGTTTTCAGAATCTGAAGAACACATTTTTTTTGGAAAAATTATTTTTCTCAATTTTGTTTATAGAGGTGAATTTAGTACTATAGAGCGTTTTGCATCAATTTATTTCAAAACCGTAACTTTCTATCTCAATTAGAACTCGAGTTACAAATTTTTTTTTTCTTCATATGGCTACAATGCTATAGACTTCGATAAGAAAACACTAAAATTCTCAAAAACTAAAAAAGTTTTATTTTTTGCGACTTAAGTGTTATAAACTTTTCATAACACAATTCAAAGTGATACATTTCAGTTAAAACCGCAAGTCTGTAGCATTATTAGTTTCTGAGATATCATCAAAATTCGTTTTCAGAATCTGAAAAACACATTTTTTTTTGAAAAATTATTTTTCTCAATTTTATTTCTAGAGGTCAATGTAGTACTATAGAGCGTTTTGCATCACTTTATTTCAAAACCGCAACTTTTTATCTCAATTGGAACTCGAGTTACAAACTTTTTTTTTCTTTTCTTATGGGCTACAATGCTATATAATTCGATATGAAAACACTAAAATTTATAAAAACTGAGAAAGTTTCATTTTTTGGGACTAAAGTGTGATAAACTTTTTATAACACAATTCAAAGTGATACATTTCAGTTCAAACCGCAAGTCTGTAGCATTATTAATTTCTGAGATATCATCAAAATTCGTTTTCAGAATCTGAAGAACACATTTTTTTTGGAAAAATTATTTTTCTCAATTTTGTTTCTAGAGGTGAATTTAGTACTATAGAGCGTTTTGCATCAATTTATTTCAAAACCGCAACTTTATATCTCAATTAGAAATCGAGTTACAAACTTTTTTTTTCTTCATATGGCTACAATGCTATAGACTTCGATAAGAAAACACTAAAATTCTCAAAAACTGAGAAAGTTTTATTTTTTGCCACTAAAGTGTAATAAACTTTTCATAACACAATTCAAAGTGATACATTTCAGTTCAAACCGCAAGTCTGTAGCATTATTAGTTTCTGACATATCATCAAAATTCGTTTTCAGAATCTGAAAAACACAATTTTTTTGGAAAAATTATTTTTCTCAATTTTATTTCTAGAGGTGAATGTAGTACTATAGAGCGTTTTGCATCACTTTATTTCAAAACCGCAACTTTTTATCTCAATTGGAACTCGAGTTACAAACTTTTTTTTTCTTTTCTTATGGGCTACAATGCTATATAATTCGATATGAAAACACTAAAATTCTCAAAAACTGAGAAAGTTTCATTTTTTGGGACTAAAACGTGATAAACTTTTCATAACACAATTCAAAGTGATACATTTCAGTTCAAACCGCAAGTCTGTAGCATTATTAATTTCTTAGATATCATCAAAAATCGTTTTCAGAATCTGAAGAACACATTTTTTTTGGAAAAATTATTTTTCTCAATTTTGTTTATAGAGGTGAATTTAGTACTATAGAGCGTTTTGCATCAATTTATTTCAAAACCGTAACTTTCTATCTCAATTAGAACTCGAGTTACAAATTTTTTTTTTCTTCATATGGCTACAATGCTATAGACTTCGATAAGAAAACACTAAAATTCTCAAAAACTAAAAAAGTTTTATTTTTTGCGACTTAAGTGTTATAAACTTTTCATAACACAATTCAAAGTGATACATTTCAGTTAAAACCGCAAGTCTGTAGCATTATTAGTTTCTGAGATATCATCAAAATTCGTTTTCAGAATCTGAAAAACACATTTTTTTTTGAAAAATTATTTTTCTCAATTTTATTTCTAGAGGTCAATGTAGTACTATAGAGCGTTTTGCATCACTTTATTTCAAAACCGCAACTTTTTATCTCAATTGGAACTCGAGTTACAAACTTTTTTTTTCTTTTCTTATGGGCTACAATGCTATATAATTCGATATGAAAACACTAAAATTTATAAAAACTGAGAAAGTTTCATTTTTTGGGACTAAAGTGTGATAAACTTTTTATAACACAATTCAAAGTGATACATTTCAGTTCAAACCGCAAGTCTGTAGCATTATTAATTTCTGAGATATCATCAAAATTCGTTTTCAGAATCTGAAGAACACATTTTTTTTGGAAAAATTATTTTTCTCAATTTTGTTTCTAGAGGTGAATTTAGTACTATAGAGCGTTTTGCATCAATTTATTTCAAAACCGCAACTTTATATCTCAATTAGAAATCGAGTTACAAACTTTTTTTTTCTTCATATGGCTACAATGCTATAGACTTCGATAAGAAAACACTAAAATTCTCAAAAACTGAGAAAGTTTTATTTTTTGCCACTAAAGTGTAATAAACTTTTCATAACACAATTCAAAGTGATACATTTCAGTTCAAACCGCAAGTCTGTAGCATTATTAGTTTCTGACATATCATCAAAATTCGTTTTCAGAATCTGAAAAACACAATTTTTTTGGAAAAATTATTTTTCTCAATTTTATTTCTAGAGGTGAATGTAGTACTATAGAGCGTTTTGCATCACTTTATTTCAAAACCGCAACTTTTTATCTCAATTGGAACTCGAGTTACAAACTTTTTTTTTCTTTTCTTATGGGCTACAATGCTATATAATTCGATATGAAAACACTAAAATTTTCAAAAACTGAGAAAGTTTCATTTTTTGGGACTAAAACGTGATAAACTTTTCATAACACAATTCAAAGTGATACATTTCAGTTCAAACCGCAAGTCTGTAGCATTATTAATTTCTTAGATATCATCAAAAATCGTTTTCAGAATCTGAAGAACACATTTTTTTTGGAAAAATTATTTTTCTCAATTTTGTTTCTAGAGGTGAATTTAGTACTATAGAGCGTTTTGCATCAATTTATTTCAAAACCGTAACTTTCTATCTCAATCAGAACTCGAGTTACAAATTTTTTTTTCTTCATATGGCTACAATGCTATAGACTTCGATAAGAAAACACTAAAATTCTCAAAAACTAAAAAAGTTTTATTTTTTGCGACTTAAGTGTAATAAACTTTTCATAACACAATTCAAAGTGATACATTTCAGTTCAAACCGCAAGTCTGTAGCATTATTAGTTTCTGAGATATCATCAAAATTCGTTTTCAGAATCTTAGGAACACATTTTTTTTTGGAAAAATTATTTTTCTCAATTTTGTTTCTAGAGGTGAATTTAGTACTATAGAGCGTTTTGCATCAATTTATTTCAAAACCGCAACTTTATATCTCAATTAGAAATCGAGTTACAAACTTTTTTTTTCTTCATATGGCTACAATGCTATAGACTTCGATAAGAAAACACTAAAATTCTCAAAAACTGAGAAAGTTTTATTTTTTGCCACTAAAGTGTAATAAACTTTTTATAACACAATTCAAAGTGATACATTTCAGTTCAAACCGCAAGTCTGTAGCATTATTAGTTTCTGAGATATCATCAAAATTCGTTTTCAGAATCTGAAAAACACAATTTTTTTGGAAAAATTATTTTTCTCAATTTTATTTCTAGAGGTGAATGTAGTACTATAGAGCGTTTTGCATCACTTTATTTCAAAACCGCAACTTTTTATCTCAATTGGAACTCGAGTTACAAACTTTTTTTTTCTTTTCTTATGGGCTACAATGCTATATAATTCGATATGAAAACACTAAAATTCTCAAAAACTGAGAAAGTTTCATTTTTTGGGACTAAAACGTGATAAACTTTTCATAACACAATTCAAAGTGATACATTTCAGTTCAAACCGCAAGTCTGTAGCATTATTAATTTCTTAGATATCATCAAAAATCGTTTTCAGAATCTGAAGAACACATTTTTTTTGGAAAAATTATTTTTCTCAATTTTGTTTATAGAGGTGAATTTAGTACTATAGAGCGTTTTGCATCAATTTATTTCAAAACCGTAACTTTCTATCTCAATTAGAACTCGAGTTACAAATTTTTTTTTTCTTCATATGGCTACAATGCTATAGACTTCGATAAGAAAACACTAAAATTCTCAAAAACTAAAAAAGTTTTATTTTTTGCGACTTAAGTGTTATAAACTTTTCATAACACAATTCAAAGTGATACATTTCAGTTAAAACCGCAAGTCTGTAGCATTATTAGTTTCTGAGATATCATCAAAATTCGTTTTCAGAATCTGAAAAACACATTTTTTTTTGAAAAATTATTTTTCTCAATTTTATTTCTAGAGGTCAATGTAGTACTATAGAGCGTTTTGCATCACTTTATTTCAAAACCGCAACTTTTTATCTCAATTGGAACTCGAGTTACAAACTTTTTTTTTCTTTTCTTATGGGCTACAATGCTATATAATTCGATATGAAAACACTAAAATTTATAAAAACTGAGAAAGTTTCATTTTTTGGGACTAAAGTGTGATAAACTTTTTATAACACAATTCAAAGTGATACATTTCAGTTCAAACCGCAAGTCTGTAGCATTATTAATTTCTGAGATATCATCAAAATTCGTTTTCAGAATCTGAAGAACACATTTTTTTTGGAAAAATTATTTTTCTCAATTTTGTTTCTAGAGGTGAATTTAGTACTATAGAGCGTTTTGCATCAATTTATTTCAAAACCGCAACTTTATATCTCAATTAGAAATCGAGTTACAAACTTTTTTTTTCTTCATATGGCTACAATGCTATAGACTTCGATAAGAAAACACTAAAATTCTCAAAAACTGAGAAAGTTTTATTTTTTGCCACTAAAGTGTAATAAACTTTTCATAACACAATTCAAAGTGATACATTTCAGTTCAAACCGCAAGTCTGTAGCATTATTAGTTTCTGACATATCATCAAAATTCGTTTTCAGAATCTGAAAAACACAATTTTTTTGGAAAAATTATTTTTCTCAATTTTATTTCTAGAGGTGAATGTAGTACTATAGAGCGTTTTGCATCACTTTATTTCAAAACCGCAACTTTTTATCTCAATTGGAACTCGAGTTACAAACTTTTTTTTTCTTTTCTTATGGGCTACAATGCTATATAATTCGATATGAAAACACTAAAATTCTCAAAAACTGAGAAAGTTTCAATTTTTGGGACTAAAACGTGATAAACTTTTCATAACACAATTCAAAGTGATACATTTCAGTTCAAACCGCAAGTCTGTAGCATTATTAATTTCTTAGATATCATCAAAAATCGTTTTCAGAATCTGAAGAACACATTTTTTTTGGAAAAATTAGTTTTCTCAATTTTGTTTATAGAGGTGAATTTAGTACTATAGAGCGTTTTGCATCAATTTATTTCAAAACCGTAACTTTCTATCTCAATTAGAACTCGAGTTACAAATTTTTTTTTTCTTCATATGGCTACAATGCTATAGCTTTCGATAAGAAAACACTAAAATTCTCAAAAACTAAAAAAGTTTTATTTTTTGCGACTTAAGTGTTATAAACTTTTCATAACACAATTCAAAGTGATACATTTCAGTTAAAACCGCAAGTCTGTAGCATTATTAGTTTCTGAGATATCATCAAAATTCGTTTTCAGAATCTGAAAAACACATTTTTTTTTGAAAAATTATTTTTCTCAATTTTATTTCTAGAGGTCAATGTAGTACTATAGAGCGTTTTGCATCACTTTATTTCAAAACCGCAACTTTTTATCTCAATTGGAACTCGAGTTACAAACTTTTTTTTTCTTTTCTTATGGGCTACAATGCTATATAATTCGATATGAAAACACTAAAATTTATAAAAACTGAGAAAGTTTCATTTTTTGGGACTAAAGTGTGATAAACTTTTTATAACACAATTCAAAGTGATACATTTCAGTTCAAACCGCAAGTCTGTAGCATTATTAATTTCTGAGATATCATCAAAGTTCGTTTTCAGAATCTGAAGAACACATTTTTTTTGGAAAAATTATTTTTCTCAATTTTGTTTCTAGAGGTGAATTTAGTACTATAGAGCGTTTTGCATCAATTTATTTCAAAACCGCAACTTTATATCTCAATTAGAAATCGAGTTACAAACTTTTTTTTTCTTCATATGGCTACAATGCTATAGACTTCGATAAGAAAACACTAAAATTCTCAAAAACTGAGAAAGTTTTATTTTTTGCCACTAAAGTGTAATAAACTTTTCATAACACAATTCAAAGTGATACATTTCAGTTCAAACCGCAAGTCTGTAGCATTATTAATTTCTGAGATATCATCAAAGTTCGTTTTCAGAATCTGAAGAACACATTTTTTTTGGAAAAATTATTTTTCTCAATTTTGTTTCTAGAGGTGAATTTAGTACTATAGAGCGTTTTGCATCACTTTATTTCAAAACCGCAACTTTTTATCTCAATTGGAACTCGAGTTACAAACTTTTTTTTTCTTTTCTTATGGGCTACAATGCTATATAATTCGATATGAAAACACTAAAATTTTCAAAAACTGAGAAAGTTTCATTTTTTGGGACTAAAACGTGATAAACTTTTCATAACACAATTCAAAGTGATACATTTCAGTTCAAACCGCAAGTCTGTAGCATTATTAATTTCTTAGATATCATCAAAAATCGTTTTCAGAATCTGAAGAACACATTTTTTTTGGAAAAATTATTTTTCTCAATTTTGTTTCTAGAGGTGAATTTAGTACTATAGAGCGTTTTGCATCAATTTATTTCAAAACCGTAACTTTCTATCTCAATCAGAACTCGAGTTACAAATTTTTTTTTTCTTCATATGGCTACAATGCTATAGACTTCGATAAGAAAACACTAAAATTCTCAAAAACTAAAAAAGTTTTATTTTTTGCGACTTAAGTGTTATAAACTTTTCATAACACAATTCAAAGTGATACATTTCAGTTAAAACCGCAAGTCTGTAGCATTATTAGTTTCTGAGATATCATCAAAATTCGTTTTCAGAATCTGAAAAACACAATTTTTTTTGAAAAATTATTTTTCTCAATTTTATTTCTAGAGGTCAATGTAGTACTATAGAGCGTTTTGCATCACTTTATTTCAAAACCGCAACTTTTTATCTCAATTGGAACTCGAGTTACAAACTTTTTTTTCTTTTCTTATGGGCTACAATGCTATATAATTCGATATGAAAACACTAAAATTCTCAAAAACTGAGAAAGTTTCATTTTTTGGGACTAAAGTGTGATAAACTTTTCATAACACAATTCAAAGTGATACATTTCAGTTCAAACCGCAAGTCTGTAGCATTATTAGTTTCTGAGATATCATCAAAATTCGTTTTCAGAATCTTAGGAACACATTTTTTTTTGGAAAAATTATTTTTCTAAATTTTGTTTCTAGAGGTTAATTTAGTACTATAGAGAGTTTTGCATCAATTTATTTCAAAACCGCAACTTTATATCTCAATTAGAAATCGAGTTACAAACTTTTTTTTTCTTCATATGGCTACAATGCTATAGACTTCGATAAGAAAACACTAAAATTCTCAAAAACTGAGAAAGTTTTATTTTTTGCCACTAAAGTGTAATAAACTTTTCATAACACAATTCAAAGTGATACATTTCAGTTCAAACCGCAAGTCTGTAGCATTATTAGTTTCTGAGATATCATCAAAATTCGTTTTCAGAATCTGAAAAACACAATTTTTTGTGAAAAATTATTTTTCTCAATTTTATTTCTAGAGGTGAATGTAGTACTATAGAGCGTTTTGCATCACTTTATTTCAAAACCGCAACTTTTTATCTCAATTGGAACTCGAGTTACAAACTTTTTTTTTCTTTTCTTATGGGCTACAATGCTATATAATTCGATATGAAAACACTAAAATTCTCAAAAACTGAGAAAGTTTTATTTTTTGCCACTAAAGTGTAATAAACTTTTCATAACACAATTCAAAGTGATACATTTCAGTTCAAACCGCAAGTCTGTAGCATTATTAGTTTCTGAGATATCATCAAAATTCGTTTTCAGAATCTGAAAAACACAATTTTTTGTGAAAAATTATTTTTCTCAATTTTATTTCTAGAGGTGAATGTAGTACTATAGAGCGTTTTGCATCCCTTTATTTCAAAACCGCAACTTTTTATCTCAATTGGAACTCGAGTTACAAACTTTTTTTTTCTTTTCTTATGGGCTACAATGCTATATAATTCGATATGAAAACACTAAAATTTATAAAAACTGAGAAAGTTTCATTTTTTGGGACTAAAGTGTGATAAACTTTTCATAACACAATTCAAAGTGATACATTTCAGTTCAAACCGCAAGTCTGTAGCATTATTAATTTCTGAGATATCATCAAAATTCGTTTTCAGAATCTGAAGAACACATTTTTTTTGGAAAAATTATTTTTCTCAATTTTGTTTCTAGAGGTGAATTTAGTACTATAGAGCGTTTTGCATCAATTTATTTCAAAACCGTAACTTTCTATCTCAATTAGAACTCGAGTTACAAATTTTTTTTTCTTCATATGGCTACAATGCTATACACTTCGATAAGAAAACACTAAAATTCTCAAAAACTAAAAAAGTTTTATTTTTTGCGACTTAAGTGTTATAAACTTTTCATAACACAATTCAAAGTGATACATTTCAGTTCAAACCGCAAGTCTGTAGCATTATTAGTTTCTGAGATATCATCAAAATTCGTTTTCAGAATCTGAAAAACACAATTTTTTTGGAAAAATTATTTTTCTCAATTTTATTTCTAGAGGTGAATGTAGTACTATAGAGCGTTTTGCATCACTTTATTTCAAAACCGCAACTTTTTATCTCAATTGGAACTCGAGTTACAAACTTTTTTTTTCTTTTCTTATGGGCTACAATGCTATAGAATTCGATATGAAAACACTAAAATTGTCAAAAACTGAGAAAGTTTCATTTTTTGGGACTAAAGTGTGATAAACTTTTCATAACATAATTCAAAGTGATACATTTCAGTTCAAACCGCAAGTCTGTAGCATTATTAGTTTCTGAGATATCATCAAAATTCGTTTTCAGAATCTTAGGAACACATTTTTTTTTTGGAAAAATTATTTTTCTCAATTTTGTTTCTAGAGGTGAATTTAGTACTATAGAGCGTTTTGCATCAATTTATTTCAAAACCGCAACTTTATATCTCAATTAGAAATCGAGTTACAAACTTTTTTTTTCTTCATATGGCTACAATGCTATAGACTTCGATAAGAAAACACTAAAATTCTCAAAAACTGAGAAAGTTTTATTTTTTGCCACTAAAGTGTAATAAACTTTTCATAACACAATTCAAAGTGATACATTTCAGTTCAAACCGCAAGTCTGTAGCATTATTAGTTTCTGAGATATCATCAAAATTCGTTTTCAGAATCTGAAAAACACAATTTTTTTGGAAAAATTATTTTTCTCAATTTTATTTCTAGAGGTGAATGTAGTACTATAGAGCGTTTTGCATCACTTTATTTCAAAACCGCAACTTTTTATCTCAATTGGAACTCGAGTTACAAACTTTTTGTTTCTTTTCTTATGGGCTACAATGCTATATAATTCGATATGAAAACACTAAAATTCTCAAAAACTGAGAAAGTTTCATTTTTTGGGACTAAAACGTGATAAACTTTTCATAACACAATTCAAAGTGATACATTTCAGTTCAAACCGCAAGTCTGTAGCATTATTAATTTCTTAGATATCATCAAAAATCGTTTTCAGAATCTGAAGAACACATTTTTTTTGGAAAAATTATTTTTCTCAATTTTGTTTCTAGAGGTGAATTTAGTACTATAGAGCGTTTTGCATCAATTTATTTCAAAACCGTAACTTTCTATCTCAATTAGAACTCGAGTTACAAATTTTTTTTTTCTTCATATGGCTACAATGCTATAGACTTCGATAAGAAAACACTAAAATTCTCAAAAACTGAGAAAGTTTTATTTTTTGCCACTAAAGTGTAATAAACTTTTCATAACACAATTCAAAGTGATACATTTCAGTTCAAACCGCAAGTCTGTAGCATTATTAGTTTCTGAGATATCATCAAAATTCGTTTTCAGAATCTGAAAAACACAATTTTTTTGGAAAAATTATTTTTCTCAATTTTATTTCTAGAGGTGAATGTGGTACTATAGAGCGTTTTGCATCATTTTATTTCAAAACCGCAACTTTTTATCTCAATTGGAACTCGAGTTACAAACTTTTTTTTTCTTTTCTTATGGGCTACAATGCTATATAATTCGATATGAAAACACTTAAATTCTCAAAAACTGAGAAAGTTTCATTTTTTGGGACTAAAACGTGATAAACTTTTCATAACACAATTCAAAGTGATACATTTCAGTTCAAACCGCAAGTCTGTAGCATTATTAATTTCTTAGATATCATCAAAAATCGTTTTCAGAATCTGAAGAACACATTTTTTTTGGAAAAATTATTTTTCTCAATTTTGTTTCTAGAGGTGAATTTAGTACTATAGAGCGTTTTGCATCAATTTATTTCAAAACCGTAACTTTCTATCTCAATTAGAACTCGAGTTACAAATTTTTTTTTCTTCATATGGCTACAATGCTATAGACTTCGATAAGAAAACACTAAAATTCTCAAAAACTAAAAAAGTTTTATTTTTTGCGACTTAAGTGTTATAAACTTTTCATAACACAATTCAAAGTGATACATTTCAGTTAAAACCGCAAGTCTGTAGCATTATTAGTTTCTGAGATATCATCAAAATTCGTTTTCAGAATCTGAAAAAAACAATTTTTTTTGAAAAATTATTTTTCTCAATTTTATTTCTAGAGGTCAATGTAGTACTATAGAGCGTTTTGCATCACTTTATTTCAAAACCGCAACTTTTTATCTCAATTGGAACTCGAGTTACAAACTTTTTTTTCTTTTCTTATGGGCTACAATGCTATATAATTCGATATGAAAACACTAAAATTCTCAAAAACTGAGAAAGTTTCATTTTTTGGGACTAAAGTGTGATAAACTTTTCATAACACAATTCAAAGTGATACATTTCAGTTCAAACCGCAAGTCTGTAGCATTATTAGTTTCTGAGATATCATCAAAATTCGTTTTCAGAATCTTAGGAACACATTTTTTTTTGGAAAAATTATTTTTCTCAATTTTGTTTCTAGAGGTGAATTTAGTACTATAGAGAGTTTTGCATCAATTTATTTCAAAACCGCAACTTTATATCTCAATTAGAAATCGAGTTACAAACTTTTTTTTTCTTCATATGGCTACAATGCTATAGACTTCGATAAGAAAACACTAAAATTCTCAAAAACTGAGAAAGTTTTATTTTTTGCCACTAAAGTGTAATAAACTTTTCATAACACAATTCAAAGTGATACATTTCAGTTCAAACCGCAAGTCTGTAGCATTATTAGTTTCTGAGATATCATCAAAATTCGTTTTCAGAATCTGAAAAACACAATTTTTTTGGAAAAATTATTTTTCTCAATTTTATTTCTAGAGGTGAATGTAGTACTATAGAGCGTTTTGCATCACTTTATTTCAAAACCGCAACTTTTTATCTTAATTGGAACTCGAGTTACAAACTTTTTTTTTCTTTTCTTATGGGCTACAATGCTATATAATTCGATATGAAAACACTAAAATTCTCAAAAACTGAGAAAGTTTCATTTTTTGGGACTAAAACGTGATAAACTTTTCATAACACAATTCAAAGTGATACATTTCAGTTCAAACCGCAAGTCTGTAGCATTATTAATTTCTTAGATATCATCAAAAATCGTTTTTCAGAATCTGAAGAACACATTTTTTTTGGAAAAATTATTTTTCTCAATTTTGTTTCTAGAGGTTAATTTAGTACTATAGAGCGTTTTGCATCAATTTATTTCCAAACCGTAACTTTCTATCTCAATTAGAACTCGAGTTACAAATTTTTTTTTCTTCATATGGCTACAATGCTATAGACTTCGATAAGAAAACACTAAAATTCTCAAAAACTAAAAAAGTTTTATTTTTTGCGACTTAAGTGTTATAAACTTTTCATAACACAATTCAAAGTGATACATTTCAGTTAAAACCGCAAGTCTGTAGCATTATTAGTTTCTGAGATATCATCAAAATTCGTTTTCAGAATCTGAAAAACACAATTTTTTTGGAAAAATTATTTTTCTCAATTTTATTTCTAGAGGTGAATGTAGTACTATAGAGCGTTTTGCATCACTTTATTTCAAAACCGCAACTTTTTATCTCAATTGGAACTCGAGTTACAAACTTTTTTTTTCTTTTCTTATGGGCTACAATGCTATATAATTCGATATGAAAACACTAAAATTTATAAAAACTGAGAAAGTTTCATTTTTTGGGACTAAAGTGTGATAAACTTTTCATAACACAATTCAAAGTGATACATTTCAGTTCAAACCGCAAGTCTGTAGCATTATTAATTTCTGAGATATCATCAAAATTCGTTTTCAGAATCTGAAGAACACATTTTTTTTGGAAAAATTATTTTTCTCAATTTTGTTTCTAGAGGTGAATTTAGTACTATAGAGCGTTTTGCATCAATTTATTTCAAAACCGTAACTTTCTATCTCAATTAGAACTCGAGTTACAAAATTTTTTTTCTTCATATGGCTACAATGCTATAGACTTCGATAAGAAAACACTAAAATTCTCAAAAACTAAAAAAGTTTTATTTTTTGCGACTTAAGTGTTATAAACTTTTCATAACACAATTCAAAGTGATACATTTCAGTTCAAACCGCAAGTCTGTAGCATTATTAGTTTCTGAGATATCATCAAAATTCGTTTTCAGAATCTGAAAAACACAATTTTTTTGGAAAAATTATTTTTCTCAATTTTATTTCTAGAGGTGAATGTAGTACTATAGAGCGTTTTGCATCACTTTATTTCAAAACCGCAACTTTTTATCTCAATTGGAACTCGAGTTACAAACTTTTTTTTTCTTTTCTTATGGGCTACAATGCTATAGAATTCGATATGAAAACACTAAAATTCTCAAAAACTGAGAAAGTTTCATTTTTTGGAACTAAAGTGTGATAAACTTTTCATAACATAATTCAAAGTGATACATTTCAGTTCAAACCGCAAGTCTGTAGCATTATTAGTTTCTGAGATATCATCAAAATTCGTTTTCAGAATCTTAGGAACACATTTTTTTTTGAAAAAATTATTTTTCTCAATTTTGTTTCTAGAGGTGAATTTAGTACTATAGAGCGTTTTGCATCAATTTATTTCAAAACCGCAACTTTATATCTCAATTAGAAATCGAGTTACAAACTTTTTTTTTCTTCATATGGCTACAATGCTATAGACTTCGATAAGAAAACACTAAAATTCTCAAAAACTGAGAAAGTTTTATTTTTTGCCACTATAGTGTAATAAACTTTTCATAACACAATTCAAAGTGATACATTTCAGTTCAAACCGCAAGTCTGTAGCATTATTAGTTTCTGAGATATCATCAAAATTCGTTTTCAGAATCTGAAAAACACAATTTTTTTGGAAAAATTATTTTTCTCAATTTTATTTCTAGAGGTGAATGTAGTACTATAGAGCGTTTTGCATCACTTTATTTCAAAACCGCAACTTTTTATCTCAATTGGAACTCGAGTTACAAACTTTTTGTTTCTTTTCTTATGGGCTACAATGCTATATAATTCGATATGAAAACACTAAAATTCTCAAAAACTGAGAAAATTTCATTTTTTGGGACTAAAACGTGATAAACTTTTCATAACACAATTCAAAGTGATACATTTCAGTTCAAATCGCAAGTCTGTAGCATTATTAATTTCTTAGATATCATCAAAAATCGTTTTCAGAATCTGAAGAACACATTTTTTTGGAAAAATTATTTTTCTCAATTTTGTTTCTAGAGGTGAATTTAGTACTATAGAGCGTTTTGCATCAATTTATTTCAAAACCGTAACTTTCTATCTCAATTAGAACTCGAGTTACAAATTTTTTTTTTCTTCATATGGCTACAATGCTATAGACTTCGATAAGAAAACACTAAAATTCTCAAAAACTAAAAAAGTTTTATTTTTTGCGACTTAAGTGTTATAAACTTTTCATAACACAATTCAAAGTGATACATTTCAGTTAAAACCGCAAGTCTGTAGCATTATTAGTTTCTGAGATATCATCAAAATTCGTTTTCAGAATCTGAAAAACACAATTTTTTTTGAAAAATTATTTTTCTCAATTTTATTTCTAGAGGTCAATGTAGTACTATAGAGCGTTTTGCATCACTTTATTTCAAAACCGCAACTTTTTATCTCAATTGGAACTCGAGTTACAAACTTTTTTTCTTTTCTTATGGGCTACAATGCTATATAATTCGATATGAAAACACTAAAATTCTCAAAAACTGAGAAAGTTTCATTTTTTGGGACTAAAGTGTGATAAACTTTTCATAACACAATTCAAAGTGATACATTTCAGTTCAAACCGCAAGTCTGTAGCATTATTAGTTTCTGAGATATCATCAAAATTCGTTTTCAGAATCTTAGGAACACATTTTTTTTTGGAAAAATTATTTTTCTCAATTTTGTTTCTAGAGGTTAATTTAGTACTATAGAGCGTTTTGCATCAATTTATTTCAAAACCGCAACTTTATATCTCAATTAGAAATCGAGTTACAAACTTTTTTTTTCTTCATATGGCTACAATGCTATAGACTTCGATAAGAAAACACTAAAATTCTCAAAAACTGAGAAAGTTTTATTTTTTGCCACTAAAGTGTAATAAACTTGTCATAACACAATTCAAAGTGATACATTTCAGTTCAAACCGCAAGTCTGTAGCATTATTAGTTTCTGAGATATCATCAAAATTCGTTTTCAGAATCTGAAAAACACAATTTTTTTTGAAAAATTATTTTTCTCAATTTTATTTCTAGAGGTGAATGTAGTACTATAGAGCGTTTTGCATCACTTTATTTCAAAACCGCAACTTTTTATCTCAATTGGAACTCGAGTTACAAACTTTTTTTTTCTTTTCTTATGGGCTACAATGCTATATAATTCGATATGAAAACACTAAAATTCTCAAAAACTGAGAAAGTTTCATTTTTTGGGACTAAAACGTGATAAACTTTTCATAACACAATTCAAAGTGATACATTTCAGTTCAAACCGCAAGTCTGTAGCATTATTAATTTCTTAGATATCATCAAAAATCGTTTTTCAGAATCTGAAGAACACATTTTTTTTGGAAAAATTATTTTTCTCAATTTTGTTTCTAGAGGTGAATTTAGTACTATAGAGCGTTTTGCATCAATTTATTTCAAAACCGTAACTTTCTATCTCAATTAGAACTCGAGTTACAAATTTTTTTTTCTTCATATGGCTACAATGCTATAGACTTCGATAAGAAAACACTAAAATTCTCAAAAACTAAAAAAGTTTTATTTTTTGCGACTTAAGTGTTATAAACTTTTCATAACACAATTCAAAGTGATACATTTCAGTTAAAACCGCAAGTCTGTAGCATTATTAGTTTCTGAGATATCATCAAAATTCGTTTTCAGAATCTGAAAAACACAATTTTTTTGGAAAAATTATTTTTCTCAATTTTATTTCTAGAGGTGAATGTAGTACTATAGAGCGTTTTGCATCACTTTATTTCAAAACCGCAACTTTTTATCTCAATTGGAACTCGAGTTACAAACTTTTTTTTTCTTTTCTTATGGGCTACAATGCTATATAATTCGATATGAAAACACTAAAATTTATAAAAACTGAGAAAGTTTCATTTTTTGGGACTAAAGTGTGATAAACTTTTCATAACACAATTCAAAGTGATACATTTCAGTTCAAACCGCAAGTCTGTAGCATTATTAATTTCTGAGATATCATCAAAATTCGTTTTCAGAATCTGAAGAACACATTTTTTTTGGAAAAATTATTTTTCTCAATTTTGTTTCTAGAGGTGAATTTAGTACTATAGAGCGTTTTGCATCAATTTATTTCAAAACCGTAACTTTCTATCTCAATTAGAACTCGAGTTACAAAATTTTTTTTCTTCATATGGCTACAATGCTATAGACTTCGATAAGAAAACACTAAAATTCTCAAAAACTAAAAAAGTTTTATTTTTTGCGACTTAAGTGTTATAAACTTTTCATAACACAATTCAAAGTGATACATTTCAGTTCAAACCGCAAGTCTGTAGCATTATTAGTTTCTGAGATATCATCAAAATTCGTTTTCAGAATCTGAAAAACACAATTTTTTTGGAAAAATTATTTTTCTCAATTTTATTTCTAGAGGTGAATGTAGTACTATAGAGCGTTTTGCATCACTTTATTTCAAAACCGCAACTTTTTATCTCAATTGGAACTCGAGTTACAAACTTTTTTTTTCTTTTCTTATGGGCTACAATGCTATAGAATTCGATATGAAAACACTAAAATTCTCAAAAACTGAGAAAGTTTCATTTTTTGGAACTAAAGTGTGATAAACTTTTCATAACATAATTCAAAGTGATACATTTCAGTTCAAACCGCAAGTCTGTAGCATTATTAGTTTCTGAGATATCATCAAAATTCGTTTTCAGAATCTTAGGAACACATTTTTTTTTGAAAAAATTATTTTTCTCAATTTTGTTTCTAGAGGTGAATTTAGTACTATAGAGCGTTTTGCATCAATTTATTTCAAAACCGCAACTTTATATCTCAATTAGAAATCGAGTTACAAACTTTTTTTTTCTTCATATGGCTACAATGCTATAGACTTCGATAAGAAAACACTAAAATTCTCAAAAACTGAGAAAGTTTTTTTTTTTGCCACTATAGTGTAATAAACTTTTCATAACACAATTCAAAGTGATACATTTCAGTTCAAACCGCAAGTCTGTAGCATTATTAGTTTCTGAGATATCATCAAAATTCGTTTTCAGAATCTGAAAAACACAATTTTTTTGGAAAAATTATTTTTCTCAATTTTATTTCTAGAGGTGAATGTAGTACTATAGAGCGTTTTGCATCACTTTATTTCAAAACCGCAACTTTTTATCTCAATTGGAACTCGAGTTACAAACTTTTTGTTTCTTTTCTTATGGGCTACAATGCTATATAATTCGATATGAAAACACTAAAATTCTCAAAAACTGAGAAAATTTCATTTTTTGGGACTAAAACGTGATAAACTTTTCATAACACAATTCAAAGTGATACATTTCAGTTCAAATCGCAAGTCTGTAGCATTATTAATTTCTTAGATATCATCAAAAATCGTTTTCAGAATCTGAAGAACACATTTTTTTGGAAAAATTATTTTTCTCAATTTTGTTTCTAGAGGTGAATTTAGTACTATAGAGCGTTTTGCATCAATTTATTTCAAAACCGTAACTTTCTATCTCAATTAGAACTCGAGTTACAAATTTTTTTTTTCTTCATATGGCTACAATGCTATAGACTTCGATAAGAAAACACTAAAATTCTCAAAAACTAAAAAAGTTTTATTTTTTGCGACTTAAGTGTTATAAACTTTTCATAACACAATTCAAAGTGATACATTTCAGTTAAAACCGCAAGTCTGTAGCATTATTAGTTTCTGAGATATCATCAAAATTCGTTTTCAGAATCTGAAAAACACAATTTTTTTTGAAAAATTATTTTTCTCAATTTTATTTCTAGAGGTCAATGTAGTACTATAGAGCGTTTTGCATCACTTTATTTCAAAACCGCAACTTTTTATCTCAATTGGAACTCGAGTTACAAACTTTTTTTCTTTTCTTATGGGCTACAATGCTATATAATTCGATATGAAAACACTAAAATTCTCAAAAACTGAGAAAGTTTCATTTTTTGGGACTAAAGTGTGATAAACTTTTCATAACACAATTCAAAGTGATACATTTCAGTTCAAACCGCAAGTCTGTAGCATTATTAGTTTCTGAGATATCATCAAAATTCGTTTTCAGAATCTTAGGAACACATTTTTTTTTGGAAAAATTATTTTTCTCAATTTTGTTTCTAGAGGTTAATTTAGTACTATAGAGCGTTTTGCATCAATTTATTTCAAAACCGCAACTTTATATCTCAATTAGAAATCGAGTTACAAACTTTTTTTTTCTTCATATGGCTACAATGCTATAGACTTCGATAAGAAAACACTAAAATTCTCAAAAACTGAGAAAGTTTTATTTTTTGCCACTAAAGTGTAATAAACTTGTCATAACACAATTCAAAGTGATACATTTCAGTTCAAACCGCAAGTCTGTAGCATTATTAGTTTCTGAGATATCATCAAAATTCGTTTTCAGAATCTGAAAAACACAATTTTTTTGGAAAAATTATTTTTCTCAATTTTATTTCTAGAGGTGAATGTAGTACTATAGAGCGTTTTGCATCACTTTATTTCAAAACCGCAACTTTTTATCTCAATTGGAACTCGAGTTACAAACTTTTTTTTTCTTTTCTTATGGGCTACAATGCTATATAATTCGATATGAAAACACTAAAATTCTCAAAAACTGAGAAAGTTTCATTTTTTGGGACTAAAACGTGATAAACTTTTCATAACACAATTCAAAGTGATACATTTCAGTTCAAACCGCAAGTCTGTAGCATTATTAATTTCTTAGATATCATCAAAAATCGTTTTTCAGAATCTGAAGAACACATTTTTTTTGGAAAAATTATTTTTCTCAATTTTGTTTCTAGAGGTGAATTTAGTACTATAGAGCGTTTTGCATCAATTTATTTCAAAACCGTAACTTTCTATCTCAATTAGAACTCGAGTTACAAATTTTTTTTTTCTTCATATGGCTACAATGCAATAGACTTCGATAAGAAAACACTAAAATTTATAAAAACTGAGAAAGTTTCATTTTTTGCGACTTAAGTGTTATAAACTTTTCATAACACAATTCAAAGTGATACATTTCAGTTCAAACCGCAAGTCTGTAGCATTATTAATTTCTGAGATATCATCAAAATTCGTTTTCAGAATCTGAAGAACACATTTTTTTTGGAAAAATTATTTTTCTCAATTTTGTTTCTAGAGGTGAATTTAGTACTATAGAGCGTTTTGCATCAATTTATTTCAAAACCGTAACTTTCTATCTCAATTAGAACTCGAGTTACAAATTTTTTTTTCTTCATATGGCTACAATGCTATAGACTTCGATAAGAAAACACTAAAATTCTCAAAAACTAAAAAAGTTTTATTTTTTGCGACTTAAGTGTTATAAACTTTTCATAACACAATTCAAAGTGATACATTTCAGTTCAAACCGCAAGTCTGTAGCATTATTAGTTTCTGAGATATCATCAAAATTCGTTTTCAGAATCTGAAAAACACAATTTTTTTGGAAAAATTATTTTTCTCAATTTTATTTCTAGAGGTGAATGTAGTACTATAGAGCGTTTTGCATCACTTTATTTCAAAACCGCAACTTTTTATCTCAATTGGAACTCGAGTTACAAACTTTTTTTTTCTTTTCTTATGGGCTACAATGCTATAGAATTCGATATGAAAACACTAAAATTCTCAAAAACTGAGAAAGTTTCATTTTTTGGAACTAAAGTGTGATAAACTTTTCATAACATAATTCAAAGTGATACATTTCAGTTCAAACCGCAAGTCTGTAGCATTATTAGTTTCTGAGATATCATCAAAATTCGTTTTCAGAATCTTAGGAACACATTTTTTTTTGGAAAAATTATTTTTCTCAATTTTGTTTCTAGAGGTGAATTTAGTACTATAATGCGTTTTGCATCAATTTATTTCAAAACCGCAACTTTATATCTCAATTAGAAATCGAGTTACAAACTTTTTTTTTCTTCATATGGCTACAATGCTATAGACTTCGATAAGAAAACACTAAAATTCTCAAAAACTGAGAAAGTTTTATTTTTTGCCACTAAAGTGTAATAAACTTTTCATAACACAATTCAAAGTGATACATTTCAGTTCAAACCGCAAGTCTGTAGCATTATTAGTTTCTGAGATATCATCAAAATTCGTTTTCAGAATCTGAAAAACACAATTTTTTTGGAAAAATTATTTTTCTCAATTTTATTTCTAGAGGTGAATGTAGTACTATAGAGCGTTTTGCATCACTTTATTTCAAAACCGCAACTTTTTATCTCAATTGGAACTCGAGTTACAAACTTTTTGTTTCTTTTCTTATGGGCTACAATGCTATATAATTCGATATGAAAACACTAAAATTCTCAAAAACTGAGAAAGTTTCATTTTTTGGGACTAAAACGTGATAAACTTTTCATAACACAATTCAAAGTGATACATTTCAGTTCAAACCGCAAGTCTGTAGCATTATTAATTTCTTAGATATCATCAAAAATCGTTTTCAGAATCTGAAGAACACATTTTTTTTGGAAAAATTATTTTTCTCAATTTTGTTTCTAGAGGTGAATTTAGTACTATAGAGCGTTTTGCATCAATTTATTTCAAAACCGTAACTTTCTATCTCAATTAGAACTCGAGTTACAAATTTTTTTTTTCTTCATATGGCTACAATGTTATAGACTTCGATAAGAAAACACTAAAATTCTCAAAAACTGAGAAAGTTTTATTTTTTGCCACTAAAGTGTAATAAACTTTTCATAACACAATTCAAAGTGATACATTTCAGTTCAAACCGCAAGTCTGTAGCATTATTAGTTTCTGAGATATCATCAAAATTCGTTTTCAGAATCTGAAAAACACAATTTTTTTGGAAAAATTATTTTTCTCAATTTTATTTGCTAGAGGTGAATGTAGTACTATAGAGCGTTTTGCATCACTTTATTTCAAAACCGCAACTTTTTATCTCAATTGGAACTCGAGTTACAAACTTTTTTTTTCTTTTCTTATGGGCTACAATGCTATATAATTCGATATGAAAACACTAAAATTCTCAAAAACTGAGAAAGTTTCATTTTTAGGGACTAAAACGTGATAAACTTTTCATAACACAATTCAAAGTGATACATTTCAGTTCAAACCGCAAGTCTGTAGCATTATTAATTTCTTAGATATCATCAAAAATCGTTTTTCAGAATCTGAAGAACACATTTTTTTTGGAAAAATTATTTTTCTCAATTTTGTTTCTAGAGGTGAATTTAGTACTATAGAGCGTTTTGCATCAATTTATTTCAAAACCGTAACTTTCTATCTCAATTAGAACTCGAGTTACAAATTTTTTTTTTCTTCATATGGCTACAATGCTATAGACTTCGATAAGAAAACACTAAAATTTATAAAAACTGAGAAAGTTTCATTTTTTGCGACTTAAGTGTTATAAACTTTTCATAACACAATTCAAAGTGATACATTTCAGTTCAAACCGCAAGTCTGTAGCATTATTTATTTCTGAGATATCATCAAAATTCGTTTTCAGAATCTGAAGAACACATTTTTTTTGGAAAAATTATTTTTCTCAATTTTGTTTCTAGAGGTGAATTTAGTACTATAGAGCGTTTTGCATCAATTTATTTCAAAACCGTAACTTTCTATCTCAATTAGAACCCGAGTTACAAATTTTTTTTTCTTCATATGGCTACAATGCTATAGACTTCGATAAGAAAACACTAAAATTCTCAAAAACTAAAAAAGTTTTATTTTTTGCGACTTAAGTGTTATAAACTTTTCATAACACAATTCAAAGTGATACATTTCAGTTCAAACCGCAAGTCTGTAGCATTATTAGTTTCTGAGATATCATCAAAATTCGTTTTCAGAATCTGAAAAACACAATTTTTTTGGAAAAATTATTTTTCTCAATTTTATATCTAGAGGTGAATGTTGTACTATAGAGCGTTTTGCATCACTTTATTTCAAAACCGCAACTTTTTATCTCAATTGGAACTCGAGTTACAAACTTTTTTTTTCTTTTCTTATGGGCTACAATGCTATAGAATTCGATATAAAAACTCTAAAATTCTCAAAAACTGAGAAAGTTTCATTTTTTGGAACTAAAGTGTGATAAACTTTTCATAACATAATTCAAAGTGATACATTTCAGTTCAAACCGCAAGTCTGTAGCATTATTAGTTTCTGAGATATCATCAAAATTCGTTTTCAGAATCTGAAGAACACATTTTTTTTTGGAAAAATTATTTTTCTCAATTTTGTTTCTAGAGGTGAATTTAGTACTATAGAGCGTTTTGCATCAATTTATTTCAAAACCGCAACTTTATATCTCAATTAGAAATCGAGTTACAAACTTTTTTTTTCTTCATATGGCTACAATGCTATAGACTTCGATAAGAAAACACTAAAATTCTCAAAAACTGAGAAAGTTTTATTTTTTGCCACTAAAGTGTAATAAACTTTTCATAACACAATTCAAAGTGATACATTTCAGTTCAAACCGCAAGTCTGTAGCATTATTAGTTTCTGAGATATCATCAAAATTCGTTTTCAGAATCTGAAAAACACAATTTTTTGGGAAAAATTATTTTTCTCAATTTTATTTCTAGAGGTGAATGTAGTACTATAGAGCGTTTTGCATCACTTTATTTCAAAACCGCAACTTTTTATCTCAATTGGAACTCGAGTTACAAACTTTTTGTTTCTTTTCTTATGGGCTACAATGCTATATAATTCGATATGAAAACACTAAAATTCTCAAAAACTGAGAAAGTTTCATTTTTTGGGACTAAAACGTGATAAACTTTTCATAACACAATTCAAAGTGATACATTTTAGTTCAAACCGCAAGTCTGTAGCATTATTAATTTCTTAGATATCATCAAAAATCGTTTTCAGAATCTGAAGAACACATTTTTTTTGGAAAAATTATTTTTCTCAATTTTGTTTCTAGAGGTGAATTTAGTACTATAGAGCGTTTTGCATCAATTTATTTCAAAACCGTAACTTTCTATCTCAATTAGAACTCGAGTTACAAATTTTTATTTTCTTCATATGGCTACAATGCTATAGACTTCGATAAGAAAACACTAAAATTCTCAAAAACTGAGAAAGTTTTATTTTTTGCCACTAAAGTGTAATAAACTTTTCATAACACAATTCAAAGTGATACATTTCAGTTCAAACCGCAAGTCTGTAGCATTATTAGTTTCTGAGATATCATCAAAATTCGTTTTCAGAATCTGAAAAACACAATTTTTTTGGAAAAATTATTTTTCTCAATTTTATTTCTAGAGGTGAATGTAGTACTATAGAGCGTTTTGCATCACTTTATTTCAAAACCGCAACTTTTTATCTCAATTGGAACTCGAGTTACAAACTTTTTGTTTCTTTTCTTATGGGCTACAATGCTATATAATTCGATATGAAAACACTAAAATTCTCAAAAACTGAGAAAGTTTCATTTTTTGGGACTAAAACGTGATAAACTTTTCATAACACAATTCAAAGTGATACATTTCAGTTCAAACCGCAAGTCTGTAGCATCATTAATTTCTTAGATATCATCAAAAATCGTTTTTAGAATCTGAAGGACACATTTTTTTTGGAAAAATTATTTTTCTCAATTTTGTTTCTAGAGGTTAATTTAGTACTATAGAGCGTTTTGCATCAATTTATTTCAAAACCGTAACTTTCTATCTCAATTAGAACTCGAGTTACAAATTTTTTTTTTCTTCATATGGCTACAATGCTATAGACTTCGATAAGAAAACACTAAAATTCTCAAAAACTGAGAAAGTTTTATTTTTTGCCACTAAAGTGTAATAAACTTTTCATAACACAATTCAAAGTGATACATTTCAGTTCAAACCGCAAGTCTGTAGCATTATTAGTTTCTGAGATATCATCAAAATTCGTTTTCAGAATCTGAAAAACACAATTTTTTTGGAAAAATTATTTTTCTCAATTTTATTTCTAGAGGTGAATGTAGTACTATAGAGCGTTTTGCATCACTTTATTTCAAAACCGCAACTTTTTATCTCAATTGGAACTCGAGTAACAAACTTTTTGTTTCTTTTCTTATGGGCTACAATGCTATATAATTCGATATGAAAACACTAAAATTCTCAAAAACTGAGAAAGTTTCATTTTTTGGGACTAAAACGTGATAAACTTTTCATAACACAATTCAAAGTGATACATTTCAGTTCAAACCGCAAGTCTGTAGCATTATTTATTTCTGAGATATCATCAAAATTCGTTTTCAGAATCTGAAGAACACATTTTTTTTGGAAAAATTATTTTTCTCAATTTTGTTTCTAGAGGTGAATTTAGTACTATAGAGCGTTTTGCATCAATTTATTTCAAAACCGTAACTTTCTATCTCAATTAGAACCCGAGTTACAAATTTTTTTTTCTTCATATGGCTACAATGCTATAGACTTCGATAAGAAAACACTAAAATTCTCAAAAACTAAAAAAGTTTTATTTTTTGCGACTTAAGTGTTATAAACTTTTCATAACACAATTCAAAGTGATACATTTCAGTTCAAACCGCAAGTCTGTAGCATTATTAGTTTCTGAGATATCATCAAAATTCGTTTTCAGAATCTGAAAAACACAATTTTTTTGGAAAAATTATTTTTCTCAATTTTATATCTAGAGGTGAATGTTGTACTATAGAGCGTTTTGCATCACTTTATTTCAAAACCGCAACTTTTTATCTCAATTGGAACTCGAGTTACAAACTTTTTTTTTCTTTTCTTATGGGCTACAATGCTATAGAATTCGATATAAAAACTCTAAAATTCTCAAAAACTGAGAAAGTTTCATTTTTTGGAACTAAAGTGTGATAAACTTTTCATAACATAATTCAAAGTGATACATTTCAGTTCAAACCGCAAGTCTGTAGCATTATTAGTTTCTGAGATATCATCAAAATTCGTTTTCAGAATCTGAAGAACACATTTTTTTTTGGAAAAATTATTTTTCTCAATTTTGTTTCTAGAGGTGAATTTAGTACTATAGAGCGTTTTGCATCAATTTATTTCAAAACCGCAACTTTATATCTCAATTAGAAATCGAGTTACAAACTTTTTTTTTCTTCATATGGCTACAATGCTATAGACTTCGATAAGAAAACACTAAAATTCTCAAAAACTGAGAAAGTTTTATTTTTTGCCACTAAAGTGTAATAAACTTTTCATAACACAATTCAAAGTGATACATTTCAGTTCAAACCGCAAGTCTGTAGCATTATTAGTTTCTGAGATATCATCAAAATTCGTTTTCAGAATCTGAAAAACACAATTTTTTGGGAAAAATTATTTTTCTCAATTTTATTTCTAGAGGTGAATGTAGTACTATAGAGCGTTTTGCATCACTTTATTTCAAAACCGCAACTTTTTATCTCAATTGGAACTCGAGTTACAAACTTTTTGTTTCTTTTCTTATGGGCTACAATGCTATATAATTCGATATGAAAACACTAAAATTCTCAAAAACTGAGAAAGTTTCATTTTTTGGGACTAAAACGTGATAAACTTTTCATAACACAATTCAAAGTGATACATTTTAGTTCAAACCGCAAGTCTGTAGCATTATTAATTTCTTAGATATCATCAAAAATCGTTTTCAGAATCTGAAGAACACATTTTTTTTGGAAAAATTATTTTTCTCAATTTTGTTTCTAGAGGTGAATTTAGTACTATAGAGCGTTTTGCATCAATTTATTTCAAAACCGTAACTTTCTATCTCAATTAGAACTCGAGTTACAAATTTTTATTTTCTTCATATGGCTACAATGCTATAGACTTCGATAAGAAAACACTAAAATTCTCAAAAACTGAGAAAGTTTTATTTTTTGCCACTAAAGTGTAATAAACTTTTCATAACACAATTCAAAGTGATACATTTCAGTTCAAACCGCAAGTCTGTAGCATTATTAGTTTCTGAGATATCATCAAAATTCGTTTTCAGAATCTGAAAAACACAATTTTTTTGGAAAAATTATTTTTCTCAATTTTATTTCTAGAGGTGAATGTAGTACTATAGAGCGTTTTGCATCACTTTATTTCAAAACCGCAACTTTTTATCTCAATTGGAACTCGAGTTACAAACTTTTTGTTTCTTTTCTTATGGGCTACAATGCTATATAATTCGATATGAAAACACTAAAATTCTCAAAAACTGAGAAAGTTTCATTTTTTGGGACTAAAACGTGATAAACTTTTCATAACACAATTCAAAGTGATACATTTCAGTTCAAACCGCAAGTCTGTAGCATCATTAATTTCTTAGATATCATCAAAAATCGTTTTTAGAATCTGAAGGACACATTTTTTTTGGAAAAATTATTTTTCTCAATTTTGTTTCTAGAGGTTAATTTAGTACTATAGAGCGTTTTGCATCAATTTATTTCAAAACCGTAACTTTCTATCTCAATTAGAACTCGAGTTACAAATTTTTTTTTTCTTCATATGGCTACAATGCTATAGACTTCGATAAGAAAACACTAAAATTCTCAAAAACTGAGAAAGTTTTATTTTTTGCCACTAAAGTGTAATAAACTTTTCATAACACAATTCAAAGTGATACATTTCAGTTCAAACCGCAAGTCTGTAGCATTATTAGTTTCTGAGATATCATCAAAATTCGTTTTCAGAATCTGAAAAACACAATTTTTTTGGAAAAATTATTTTTCTCAATTTTATTTCTAGAGGTGAATGTAGTACTATAGAGCGTTTTGCATCACTTTATTTCAAAACCGCAACTTTTTATCTCAATTGGAACTCGAGTAACAAACTTTTTGTTTCTTTTCTTATGGGCTACAATGCTATATAATTCGATATGAAAACACTAAAATTCTCAAAAACTGAGAAAGTTTCATTTTTTGGGACTAAAACGTGATAAACTTTTCATAACACAATTCAAAGTGATACATTTCAGTTCAAACCGCAAGTCTGTAGCATTATTAATTTCTTAGATATCATCAAAAATCGTTTTTCAGAATCTGAAGAACACATTTTTTTTGGAAAAATTATTTTTCTCAATTTTGTTTCTAGAGGTGAATTTAGTACTAAAGAGCGTTTTGCATCAATTTATTTCAAAACCGTAACTTTCTATCTCAATTAGAACTCGAGTTACAAATTTTTTTTTTCTTCATATGGCTACAATGCTATAGACTTCGATAAGAAAACACTAAAATTTATAAAAACTGAGAAAGTTTCATTTTTTGCGACTTAAGTGTTATAAACTTTTCATAACACAATTCAAAGTGATACATTTCAGTTCAAACCGCAAGTCTGTAGCATTATTTATTTCTGAGATATCATCAAAATTCGTTTTCAGAATCTGAAGAACACATTTTTTTTGGAAAAATTATTTTTCTCAATTTTGTTTCTAGAGGTGAATTTAGTACTATAGAGCGTTTTGCATCAATTTATTTCAAAACCGTAACTTTCTATCTCAATTAGAACTCGAGTTACAAATTTTTTTTTCTTCATATGGCTACAATGCTATAGACTTCGATAAGAAAACACTAAAATTCTCAAAAACTAAAAAAGTTTTATTTTTTGCGACTTAAGTGTTATAAACTTTTCATAACACAATTCAAAGTGATACATTTCAGTTCAAACCGCAAGTCTGTAGCATTATTAGTTTCTGAGATATCATCAAAATTCGTTTTCAGAATCTGAAAAACACAATTTTTTTGGAAAAATTATTTTTCTCAATTTTATATCTAGAGGTGAATGTTGTACTATAGAGCGTTTTGCATCACTTTATTTCAAAACCGCAACTTTTTATCTCAATTGGAACTCGAGTTACAAACTTTTTTTTTCTTTTCTTATGGGCTACAATGCTATAGAATTCGATATAAAAACTCTAAAATTCTCAAAAACTGAGAAAGTTTCATTTTTTGGAACTAAAGTGTGATAAACTTTTCATAACATAATTCAAAGTGATACATTTCAGTTCAAACCGCAAGTCTGTAGCATTATTAGTTTCTGAGATATCATCAAAATTCGTTTTCAGAATCTTAGGAACACATTTTTTTTTGGAAAAATTATTTTTCTCAATTTTGTTTCTAGAGGTGAATTTAGTACTATAGAGCGTTTTGCATCAATTTATTTCAAAACCGCAACTTTATATCTCAATTAGAAATCGAGTTACAAACTTTTTTTTTCTTCATATGGCTACAATGCTATAGACTTCGATAAGAAAACACTAAAATTCTCAAAAACTGAGAAAGTTTTATTTTTTGCCACTAAAGTGTAATAAACTTTTCATAACACAATTCAAAGTGATACATTTCAGTTCAAACCGCAAGTCTGTAGCATTATTAGTTTCTGAGATATCATCAAAATTCGTTTTCAGAATCTGAAAAACACAATTTTTTGGGAAAAATTATTTTTCTCAATTTTATTTCTAGAGGTGAATGTAGTACTATAGAGCGTTTTGCATCACTTTATTTCAAAACCGCAACTTTTTATCTCAATTGGAACTCGAGTTACAAACTTTTTGTTTCTTTTCTTATGGGCTACAATGCTATATAATTCGATATGAAAACACTAAAATTCTCAAAAACTGAGAAAGTTTCATTTTTTGGGACTAAAACGTGATAAACTTTTCATAACACAATTCAAAGTGATACATTTTAGTTCAAACCGCAAGTCTGTAGCATTATTAATTTCTTAGATATCATCAAAAATCGTTTTCAGAATCTGAAGAACACATTTTTTTTGGAAAAATTATTTTTCTCAATTTTGTTTCTAGAGGTGAATTTAGTACTATAGAGCGTTTTGCATCAATTTATTTCAAAACCGTAACTTTCTATCTCAATTAGAACTCGAGTTACAAATTTTTATTTTCTTCATATGGCTACAATGCTATAGACTTCGATAAGAAAACACTAAAATTCTCAAAAACTGAGAAAGTTTTATTTTTTGCCACTAAAGTGTAATAAACTTGTCATAACACAATTCAAAGTGATACATTTCAGTTCAAACCGCAAGTCTGTAGCATTATTAGTTTCTGAGATATCATCAAAATTCGTTTTCAGAATCTGAAAAACACAATTTTTTTTGAAAAATTATTTTTCTCAATTTTATTTCTAGAGGTGAATGTAGTACTATAGAGCGTTTTGCATCACTTTATTTCAAAACCGCAACTTTTTATCTCAATTGGAACTCGAGTTACAAACTTTTTTTTTCTTTTCTTATGGGCTACAATGCTATATAATTCGATATGAAAACACTAAAATTCTCAAAAACTGAGAAAGTTTCATTTTTTGGGACTTAAACGTGATAAACTTTTCATAACACAATTCAAAGTGATACATTTCAGTTCAAACCGCAAGTCTGTAGCATTATTAGTTTCTGAGATATTATCAAAATACGTTTTCAGAATCTGAAAAACACAATTTTTTTTGAAAAATTATTTTTCTCAATTTTATTTCTAGAGGTGAATGTAGTACTATAGAGCGTTTTGCATCACTTTATTTTAAAACCGCAACTTTTTATCTTAATTGGAACTCGAGTTACAAACCTTTTTTTTTCTTCATATGGGCTACAATGCTATAGAATTCGATATGAAAACACTAAAATTCTCAAAAACTGAGAAAGTTTCCTTTTTTGGGACTAAAGTGTGATGAACTTTTCATAAGACAATTCCAAGCGATACATTTCAGTTCAAACCGCAAGTCTGTAGCATTATTTATTTCTGAGATATCATCAAAATTCGTTTTCAGAATCTGAAGAACACATTTTTTTTGGAAAAATTATTTTTCTCAATTTTGTTTCTAGAGGTGAATTTAGTACTATAGAGCGTTTTGCATCAATTTATTTCAAAACCGTAACTTTCTATCTCAATTAGAACTCGAGTTACAAATTTTTTTTTCTTCATATGGCTACAATGCTATAGACTTCGATAAGAAAACACTAAAATTCTCAAAAACTAAAAAAGTTTTATTTTTTGCGACTTAAGTGTTATAAACTTTTCATAACACAATTCAAAGTGATACATTTCAGTTCAAACCGCAAGTCTGTAGCATTATTAGTTTCTGAGATATCATCAAAATTCGTTTTCAGAATCTGAAAAACACAATTTTTTTGGAAAAATTATTTTTCTCAATTTTATATCTAGAGGTGAATGTTGTACTATAGAGCGTTTTGCATCACTTTATTTCAAAACCGCAACTTTTTATCTCAATTGGAACTCGAGTTACAAACTTTTTTTTTCTTTTCTTATGGGCTACAATGCTATAGAATTCGATATAAAAACTCTAAAATTCTCAAAAACTGAGAAAGTTTCATTTTTTGGAACTAAAGTGTGATAAACTTTTCATAACATAATTCAAAGTGATACATTTCAGTTCAAACCGCAAGTCTGTAGCATTATTAGTTTCTGAGATATCATCAAAATTCGTTTTCAGAATCTTAGGAACACATTTTTTTTTGGAAAAATTATTTTTCTCAATTTTGTTTCTAGAGGTGAATTTAGTACTATAGAGCGTTTTGCATCAATTTATTTCAAAACCGCAACTTTATATCTCAATTAGAAATCGAGTTACAAACTTTTTTTTTCTTCATATGGCTACAATGCTATAGACTTCGATAAGAAAACACTAAAATTCTCAAAAACTGAGAAAGTTTTATTTTTTGCCACTAAAGTGTAATAAACTTTTCATAACACAATTCAAAGTGATACATTTCAGTTCAAACCGCAAGTCTGTAGCATTATTAGTTTCTGAGATATCATCAAAATTCGTTTTCAGAATCTGAAAAACACAATTTTTTGGGAAAAATTATTTTTCTCAATTTTATTTCTAGAGGTGAATGTAGTACTATAGAGCGTTTTGCATCACTTTATTTCAAAACCGCAACTTTTTATCTCAATTGGAACTCGAGTTACAAACTTTTTGTTTCTTTTCTTATGGGCTACAATGCTATATAATTCGATATGAAAACACTAAAATTCTCAAAAACTGAGAAAGTTTCATTTTTTGGGACTAAAACGTGATAAACTTTTCATAACACAATTCAAAGTGATACATTTTAGTTCAAACCGCAAGTCTGTAGCATTATTAATTTCTTAGATATCATCAAAAATCGTTTTCAGAATCTGAAGAACACATTTTTTTTGGAAAAATTATTTTTCTCAATTTTGTTTCTAGAGGTGAATTTAGTACTATAGAGCGTTTTGCATCAATTTATTTCAAAACCGTAACTTTCTATCTCAATTAGAACTCGAGTTACAAATTTTTATTTTCTTCATATGGCTACAATGCTATAGACTTCGATAAGAAAACACTAAAATTCTCAAAAACTGAGAAAGTTTTATTTTTTGCCACTAAAGTGTAATAAACTTGTCATAACACAATTCAAAGTGATACATTTCAGTTCAAACCGCAAGTCTGTAGCATTATTAGTTTCTGAGATATCATCAAAATTCGTTTTCAGAATCTGAAAAACACAATTTTTTTTGAAAAATTATTTTTCTCAATTTTATTTCTAGAGGTGAATGTAGTACTATAGAGCGTTTTGCATCACTTTATTTCAAAACCGCAACTTTTTATCTCAATTGGAACTCGAGTTACAAACTTTTTTTTTCTTTTCTTATGGGCTACAATGCTATATAATTCGATATGAAAACACTAAAATTCTCAAAAACTGAGAAAGTTTCATTTTTTGGGACTTAAACGTGATAAACTTTTCATAACACAATTCAAAGTGATACATTTCAGTTCAAACCGCAAGTCTGTAGCATTATTAATTTCTTAGATATCATCAAAAATCGTTTTTCAGAATCTGAAGAACACATTTTTTTTGGAAAAATTATTTTTCTCAATTTTGTTTCTAGAGGTGAATTTAGTACTATAGAGCGTTTTGCATCAATTTATTTCAAAACCGTAACTTTCTATCTCAATTAGAACTCGAGTTACAAATTTTTTTTTCTTCATATGGCTACAATGCTATAGACTTCGATAAGAAAACACTAAAATTCTCAAAAACTAAAAAAGTTTTATTTTTTGCGACTTAAGTGTTATAAACTTTTCATAACACAATTCAAAGTGATACATTTCAGTTCAAACCGCAAGTCTGTAGCATTATTAGTTTCTGAGATATCATCAAAATTCGTTTTCAGAATCTGAAAAACACAATTTTTTTGGAAAAATTATTTTTCTCAATTTTATATCTAGAGGTGAATGTTGTACTATAGAGCGTTTTGCATCACTTTATTTCAAAACCGCAACTTTTTATCTCAATTGGAACTCGAGTTACAAACTTTTTTTTTCTTTTCTTATGGGCTACAATGCTATAGAATTCGATATAAAAACTCTAAAATTCTCAAAAACTGAGAAAGTTTCATTTTTTGGAACTAAAGTGTGATAAACTTTTCATAACATAATTCAAAGTGATACATTTCAGTTCAAACCGCAAGTCTGTAGCATTATTAGTTTCTGAGATATCATCAAAATTCGTTTTCAGAATCTTAGGAACACATTTTTTTTTGGAAAAATTATTTTTCTCAATTTTGTTTCTAGAGGTGAATTTAGTACTATAGAGCGTTTTGCATCAATTTATTTCAAAACCGCAACTTTATATCTCAATTAGAAATCGAGTTACAAACTTTTTTTTTCTTCATATGGCTACAATGCTATAGACTTCGATAAGAAAACACTAAAATTCTCAAAAACTGAGAAAGTTTTATTTTTTGCCACTAAAGTGTAATAAACTTTTCATAACACAATTCAAAGTGATACATTTCAGTTCAAACCGCAAGTCTGTAGCATTATTAGTTTCTGAGATATCATCAAAATTCGTTTTCAGAATCTGAAAAACACAATTTTTTGGGAAAAATTATTTTTCTCAATTTTATTTCTAGAGGTGAATGTAGTACTATAGAGCGTTTTGCATCACTTTATTTCAAAACCGCAACTTTTTATCTCAATTGGAACTCGAGTTACAAACTTTTTTTTTCTTTTCTTATGGGCTACAATGCTATATAATTCGATATGAAAACACTAAAATTCTCAAAAACTGAGAAAGTTTCATTTTTTGGGACTTAAACGTGATAAACTTTTCATAACACAATTCAAAGTGATACATTTCAGTTCAAACCGCAAGTCTGTAGCATTATTAATTTCTTAGATATCATCAAAAATCGTTTTTCAGAATCTGAAGAACACATTTTTTTTGGAAAAATTATTTTTCTCAATTTTGTTTCTAGAGGTGAATTTAGTACTATAGAGCGTTTTGCATCAATTTATTTCAAAACCGTAACTTTCTATCTCAATTAGAACTCGAGTTACAAATTTTTTTTTTCTTCATATGGCTACAATGCTATAGACTTCGATAAGAAAACACTAAAATTCTCAAAAACTAAAAAAGTTTTATTTTTTGCGACTTAAGTGTTATAAACTTTTCATAACACAATTCAAAGTGATACATTTCAGTTAAAACCGCAAGTCTGTAGCATTATTAGTTTCTGAGATATCATCAAAATTCGTTTTCAGAATCTGAAAAATACATTTTTTTTTGAAAAATTATTTTTCTCAATTTTATTTCTAGAGGTGAATGTAGTACTATAGAGCGTTTTGCATCACTTTATTTCAAAACCGAAACTTTTTATCTCAATTGGAACTCGAGTTACAAACTTTTTTTTTCTTTTCTTATGGGCTACAATGCTATATAATTCGATATGAAAACACTAAAATTTATAAAAACTGAGAAAGTTTCATTTTTTGGGACTAAAGTGTGATAAACTTTTCATAACACAATTCAAAGTGATACATTTCAGTTCAAACCGCAAGTCTGTAGCATTATTAATTTCTGAGATATCATCAAAATTCGTTTTCAGAATCTGAAGAACACATTTTTTTTGGAAAAATTATTTTTCTCAATTTTGTTTCTAGAGGTGAATTTAGTACTATAGAGCGTTTTGCATCAATTTATTTCAAAACCGTAACTTTCTATCTCAATTAGAACTCGAGTTACAAATTTTTTTTTCTTCATATGGCTACAATGCTATAGACTTCGATAAGAAAACACTAAAATTCTCAAAAACTAAAAAAGTTTTATTTTTTGCGACTTAAGTGTTATAAACTTTTCATAACACAATTCAAAGTGATACATTTCAGTTCAAACCGCAAGTCTGTAGCATTATTAGTTTCTGAGATATCATCAAAATTCGTTTTCAGAATCTGAAAAACACAATTTTTTTGGAAAAATTATTTTTCTCAATTTTATTTCTAGAGGTGAATGTAGTACTATAGAGCGTTTTGCATCACTTTATTTCAAAACCGCAACTTTTTATCTCAATTGGAACTCGAGTTACAAACTTTTTTTTTCTTTTCTTATGGGCTATAATGCTATAGAATTCGATATGAAAACACTAAAATTCTCAAAAACTGAGAAAGTTTTATTTTTTGGGACTAAAGTGTGATAAACTTTTCATAACATAATTCAAAGTGATACATTTCAGTTCAAACCGCAAGTCTGTAGCATTATTAGTTTCTGAGATATCATCAAAAATCGTTTTCAGAATCTGAAGAACACATTTTTTTTGGAAAAATTATTTTTCTCAATTTTGTTTCTAGAGGTGAATTTAGTACTATAGAGCGTTTTGCATCAATTTATTTCAAAACCGTAACTTTCTATCTCAATTAGAACTCGAGTTACAAATTTTTTTTTTCTTCATATGGCTACAATGCTATAGACTTCGATAAGAAAACACTAAAATTCTCAAAAACTAAAAAAGTTTTATTTTTTGCGACTTAAGTGTTATAAACTTTTCATAACACAATTCAAAGTGATACATTTCAGTTAAAACCGCAAGTCTGTAGCATTATTAGTTTCTGAGATATCATTAAAATTCGTTTTCAGAATCTGAAAAACACAATTTTTTTTGAAAAATTATTTTTCTCAATTTTATTTCTAGAGGTGAATGTAGTACTATAGAGCGTTTTGCATCACTTTATTTCAAAACCGCAACTTTTTATCTCAATTGGAACTCGAGTTACAAACTTTTTTTTTCTTTTCTTATGGGCTATAATGCTATAGAATTCGATATGAAAACACTAAAATTCTCAAAAACTGAGAAAGTTTTATTTTTTGGGACTAAAGTGTGATAAACTTTTCATAACATAATTCAAAGTGATACATTTCAGTTCAAACCGCAAGTCTGTAGCATTATTAGTTTCTGAGATATCATCAAAATTCGTTTTCAGAATCTTAGGAACACATTTTTTTTTGGAAAAATTATTTTTCTCAATTTTGTTTCTAGAGGTGAATTTAGTACTATAGAGCGTTTTGCATCAATTTATTTCAAAACCGCAACTTTATATCTAAATTAGAAATCGAGTTACAAACTTTTTTTTTCTTCATATGGCTACAATGCTATAGACTTCGATAAGAAAACACTAAAATTCTCAAAAACTGAGAAAGTTTTATTTTTTGCCACTAAAGTGTAATAAACTTTTCATAACACAATTCAAAGTGATACATTTCAGTTCAAACCGCAAGTCTGTAGCATTATTAGTTTCTGAGATATCATCAAAATTCGTTTTCAGAATCTGAAAAACACAATTTTTTTGGAAAAATTATTTTTCTCAATTTTATTTCTAGAGGTGAATGTAGTACTATAGAGCGTTTTGCATCACTTTATTTCAAAACCGCAACTTTTTATCTCAATTGGAACTCGAGTTACAAACTTTTTTTTTCTTTTCTTATGGGCTACAATGCTATATAATTCGATATGAAAACACTAAAATTCTCAAAAACTGAGAAAGTTTCATTTTTTGGGACTAAAACGTGATAAACTTTTCATAACACAATTCAAAGTGATACATTTCAGTTCAAAGCGCAAGTCTGTAGCATTATTAATTTCTTAGATATCATCAAAAATCGTTTTCAGAATCTGAAGAACACATTTTTTTTGGAAAAATTATTTTTCTCAATTTTGTTTCTAGAGGTGAATTTAGTACTATAGAGCGTTTTGCATCAATTTATTTCAAAACCGTAACTTTCTATCTCAATTAGAACTCGAGTTACAAATTTTTTTTTTCTTCATATGGCTACAATGCTATAGACTTCGATAAGAAAACACTAAAATTCTCAAAAACTAAAAAAGTTTTATTTTTTGCGACTTAAGTGTTATAAACTTTTCATAACACAATTCAAAGTGATACATTTCAGTTAAAACCGCAAGTCTGTAGCATTATTAGTTTCTGTTTCTGAGATATCATCAAAATTCGTTTTCAGAATCTGAAAAACACAATTTTTTTTGAAAAAATATTTTTCTCAATTTTATTTCTAGAGGTGAATGTAGTACTATAGAGCGTTTTGCATCACTTTATTTCAAAACCGCAACTTTTTATCTCAATTGGAACTCGAGTTACAAACTTTTTTTTTCTTTTCTTATGGGCTACAATGCTATATAATTCGATATGAAAACACTAAAATTCTCAAAAACTGAGAAAGTTTCATTTTTTGGGACTAAAGTGTGATAAACTTTTCATAACACAATTCAAAGTGATACATTTCAGTTAAAACCGCAAGTCTGTAGCATTATTAGTTTCTGAGATATCATCAAAATTCGTTTTCAGAATCTGAAAAACACAATTTTTTTTGAAAAATTATTTTTCTCAATTTTATTTCTAGAGGTGAATGTAGTACTATAGAGCGTTTTGCATCACTTTATTTCAAAACCGCAACTTTTTATCTCAATTGGAACTCGAGTTACAAACTTTTTTTTTCTTTTCTTATGGGCTACAATGCTATATAATTCGATATGAAAACACTAAAATTCTCAAAAACTGAGAAAGTTTCATTTTTTGGGACTAAAGTGTGATAAACTTTTCATAATACAATTCAAAGTGATACATTTCAGTTCAAACCGCAAGTCTGTAGCATTATTAATTTCTGAGATATCATCAAAATTCGTTTTCAAAATCTGAAAAACACAATTTTTTTGGAAAAATTATTTTTCTCAATTTTATTTCTAGAGGTGAATGTAGTACTATAGAGCGTTTTGCATCACTTTATTTCAAAACCGCAACTTTTTATCTCAATTGGAACTCGAGTTACAAACTTTTTTTTTCTTTTCTTATGGGCTACAATGCTATATAATTCGATATGAAAACACTAAAATTCTCAAAAACTGAGAAAGTTTCATTTTTTGGGACTAAAACGTGATAAACTTTTCATAACACAATTCAAAGTGATACATTTCAGTTCAAACCGCAAGTCTGTAGCATTATTAATTTCTTAGATATCATCAAAAATCGTTTTCAGAATCTGAAGAACACATTTTTTTTGGAAAAATTATTTTTCTCAATTTTGTTTCTAGAGGTGAATTTAGTACTATAGAGCGTTTTGCATCAATTTATTTCAAAACCGTAACTTTCTATCTCAATTAGAACTCGAGTTACAAATTTTTTTTTCTTCATATGGCTACAATGCTATAGACTTCGATAAGAAAACACTAAAATTCTCAAAAACTAAAAAAGTTTTATTTTTTGCGACTTAAGTGTAATAAACTTTTCATAACACAATTCAAAGTGATATATTTCAGTTCAAACCGCAAGTCTGTAGCATTATTAGTTTCTGAGATATCATCAAAATTCGTTTTCAGAATCTTAGGAACACATTTTTTTTTGGAAAATTTATTTTTCTCAATTTTGTTTCTAGAGGTGAATTTAGTACTATAGAGCGTTTTGCATCAATTTATTTCAAAACCGCAACTTTCTATCTCAATTAGAACTCGAGTTACAAACTTTTTTTTTCTTCATATGGCTACAATGCTATAGACTTCGTTAAGAAAACACTAAAATTCTCAAAAACTGAGAAAGTTTTATTTTTTGCCACTAAAGTGTAATAAACTTTTCATAACACAATTCAAAGTGATACATTTCAGTTCAAACCGCAAGTCTGTAGCATTATTAGTTTCTGAGATATCATCAAAATTCGTTTTCAGAATCTTAGGAACACATTTTTTTTTGGAAAAATTATTTTTCTCAATTTTGTTTCTAGAGGTGAATTTAGTACTATAGAGCGTTTTGCATCAATTTATTTCAAAACCGCAACTTTATATCTCAATTAGAAATCGAGTTACAAACTTTTTTTTTCTTCATATGGCTACAATGCTATAGACTTCGATAAGAAAACACTAAAATTCTCAAAAACTGAGAAAGTTTTATTTTTTGCCACTAAAGTGTAATAATTTTTTCATAACACAATTCAAAGTGATACATTTCAGTTCAAACCGCAAGTCTGTAGCATTATTAGTTTCTGAGATATCATCAAAATTCGTTTTCAGAATCTGAAAAACACAATTTTTTTGGAAAAATTATTTTTCTCAATTTTATTTCTAGAGGTGAATGTAGTACTATAGAGCGTTTTGCATCACTTTATTTCAAAACCGCAACTTTTTATCTCAATTGGAACTCGAGTTACAAACTTTTTTTTTCTTTTCTTATGGGCTACAATGCTATATAATTCGATATGAAAACACTAAAATTCTCAAAAACTGAGAAAGTTTCATTTTTTGGGACTAAAACGTGATAAACTTTTCATAACACAATTCAAAGTGATACATTTCAGTTCAAAGCGCAAGTCTGTAGCATTATTAATTTCTTAGATATCATCAAAAATCGTTTTCAGAATCTGAAGAACACATTTTTTTTGGAAAAATTATTTTTCTCAATTTTGTTTCTAGAGGTGAATTTAGTACTATAGAGCGTTTTGCATCAATTTATTTCAAAACCGTAACTTTCTATCTCAATTAGAACTCGAGTTACAAATTTTTTTTTTCTTCATATGGCTACAATGCTATAGACTTCGATAAGAAAACACTAAAATTCTCAAAAACTAAAAAAGTTTTATTTTTTGCGACTTAAGTGTTATAAACTTTTCATAACACAATTCAAAGTGATACATTTCAGTTAAAACCGCAAGTCTGTAGCATTATTAGTTTCTGAGATATCATCAAAATTCGTTTTCAGAATCTGAAAAACACAATTTTTTTTGAAAAATTATTTTTCTCAATTTTATTTCTAGAGGTGAATGTAGTACTATAGAGCGTTTTGCATCACTTTATTTCAAAACCGCAACTTTTTATCTCAATTGGAACTCGAGTTACAAACTTTTTTTTTCTTTTCTTATGGGCTACAATGCTATATAATTCGATATGAAAACACTAAAATTCTCAAAAACTGAGAAAGTTTCATTTTTTGGGACTAAAGTGTGATAAACTTTTCATAACACAATTCAAAGTGATACATTTCAGTTAAAACCGCAAGTCTGTAGCATTATTAGTTTCTGAGATATCATCAAAAATCGTTTTCAGAATCTGAAAAACACAATTTTTTTTGAAAAATTATTTTTCTCAATTTTATTTCTAGAGGTGAATGTAGTACTATAGAGCGTTTTGCATCACTTTATTTCAAAACCGCAACTTTTTATCTCAATTGGAACTCGAGTTACAAACTTTTTTTTTCTTTTCTTATGGGCTACAATGCTATATAATTCGATATGAAAACACTAAAATTCTCAAAAACTGAGAAAGTTTCATTTTTTGGGACTAAAGTGTGATAAACTTTTCATAACACAATTCAAAGTGATACATTTCAGTTCAAACCGCAAGTCTGTAGCATTATTAATTTCTGAGATATCATCAAAATTCGTTTTCAAAATCTGAAAAACACAATTTTTTTGGAAAAATTATTTTTCTCAATTTTATTTCTAGAGGTGAATGTAGTACTATAGAGCGTTTTGCATCACTTTATTTCAAAACCGCAACTTTTTATCTCAATTGGAACTCGAGTTACAAACTTTTTTTTTCTTTTCTTATGGGCTACAATGCTATATAATTCGATATGAAAACACTAAAATTCTCAAAAACTGAGAAAGTTTCATTTTTTGGGACTAAAACGTGATAAACTTTTCATAACACAATTCAAAGTGATACATTTCAGTTCAAACCGCAAGTCTGTAGCATTATTAATTTCTTAGATATCATCAAAAATCGTTTTCAGAATCTGAAGAACACATTTTTTTTGGAAAAATTATTTTTCTCAATTTTGTTTCTAGAGGTGAATTTAGTACTATAGAGCGTTTTGCATCAATTTATTTCAAAACCGTAACTTTCTATCTCAATTAGAACTCGAGTTACAAATTTTTTTTTCTTCATATGGCTACAATGCTATAGACTTCGATAAGAAAACACTAAAATTCTCAAAAACTAAAAAAGTTTTATTTTTTGCGACTTAAGTGTTATAAACTTTTCATAACACAATTCAAAGTGATACATTTCAGTTCAAACCGCAAGTCTGTAGCATTATTAGTTTCTGAGATATCATCAAAATTCGTTTTCAGAATCTGAAAAACACAATTTTTTTGGAAAAATTATTTTTCTCAATTTTATTTCTAGAGGTGAATGTAGTACTATAGAGCGTTTTGCATCACTTTATTTCAAAACCGAAACTTTTTATCTCAATTGGAACTCGAGTTACAAACTTTTTTTTTCTTTTCTTATGGGCTACAATGCTATATAATTCGATATGAAAACACTAAAATTCTCAAAAACTGAGAAAGTTTCATTTTTTGGGACTAAAGTGTGATAAACTTTTCATAACATAATTCAAAGTGATACATTTCAGTTCAAACCGCAAGTCTGTAGCATTATTAATTTCTGAGATATCATCAAAAATCGTTTTCAGAATCTGAAGAACACATTTTTTTTTTTTAAATTATTTTTCTCAATTTTGTTTCTAGAGGTGAATTTAGTACTATAGAGCGTTTTGCATCAATTTATTTCAAAACCGTAACTTTCTATCTCAATCAGAACTCGAGTTACAAATTTTTTTTTTTCTTCATATGGCTACAATGCTATAGACTTCGATAAGAAAACACTAAAATTCTCAAAAACTAAAAAAGTTTTATTTTTTGCGACTTAAGTGTAATAAACTTTTCATAACACAATTCAAAGTGATACATTTCAGTTCAAACCGCAAGTCTGTAGCATTATTAGTTTCTGAGATATCATCAAAATTCGTTTTCAGAATCTTAGGAACACATTTTTTTTGGGAAAAATTATTTTTCTCAATTTTGTTTCTAGAGGTGAATTTAGTACTATAGAGCGTTTTGCATCAATTTATTTCAAAACCGCAACTTTCTATCTCAATTAGAACTCGAGTTACAAACTTTTTTTTTCTTCATATGGCTACAATGCTATAGACTTTGATAAGAAAACACTAAAATTTTAAAAAACTGAGAAAGTTTTATTTTTTGCCACTAAAGTGTAATAAACTTTTCATAACACAATTCAAAGTGATACATTTCAGTTCAAACCGCAAGTCTGTAGCATTATTAGTTTCTGAGATATCATCAAAATTCGTTTTCAGAATCTGAAAAACACAATTTTTTGGAAAAATTATTTTTCTCAATTTTATTTCTAGAGGTGAATGTAGTACTATAGAGCGTTTTGCATCACTTTATTTCAAAACCGCAACTTTTTATCTCAATTGGAACTCGAGTTACAAACTTTTTTTTTCTTTTCTTATGGGCTACAATGCTATATAATTCGATATGAAAACACTAAAATTCTCAAAAACTGAGAAAGTTTCATTTTTTGGGACTAAAACGTGATAAACTTTTCATAACACAATTCAAAGTGATACATTTCAGTTCAAACCGCAAGTCTGTAGCATTATTAATTTCTTAGATATCATCAAAAATCGTTTTCAGAATCTGAAGAACACATTTTTTTTGGAAAAATTATTTTTCTCAATTTTGTTTCTAGAGGTGAATTTAGTACTATAGAGCGTTTTGCATCAATTTATTTCAAAACCGTAACTTTCTATCTCAATTAGAACTCGAGTTACAAATTCTTTTTTTCTTCATATGGCTACAATGCTATAGACTTCGATAAGAAAACACTAAAATTCTCAAAAACTAAAAAAGTTTTATTTTTTGCGACTTAAGTGTTATAAACTTTTCATAACACAATTCAAAGTGATACATTTCAGTTAAAACCGCAAGTCTGTAGCATTATTAGTTTCTGAGATATCATCAAAATTCGTTTTCAGAATCTGAAAAACACAATTTTTTTTGAAAAATTATTTTTCTCAATTTTATTTCTAGAGGTCAATGTAGTACTATAGAGCGTTTTGCATCACTTTATTTCAAAACCGCAACTTTTTATCTCAATTGGAACTCGAGTTACAAACTTTTTTTTTCTTTTCTTATGGGCTACAATGCTATATAATTCGATATGAAAACACTAAAATTCTCAAAAACTGAGAAAGTTTCATTTTTTGGGACTAAAGTGTGATAAACTTTTCATAACACAATTCAAAGTGATACATTTCAGTTCAAACCGCAAGTCTGTAGCATTATTAATTTCTGAGATATCATCAAAAATCGTTTTCAGAATCTGAAGAACACATTTTTTTTGGAAAAATTATTTTTCTCAATTTTGTTTCTAGAGGTGAATTTAGTACTATAGAGCGTTTTGCATCAATTTATTTCAAAACCGTAACTTTCTCTCTCAATTAGAACTCGAGTTACAAATTTTTTTTTCTTCATATGGCTACAATGTTATAGACTTCGATAAGAAAACACTAAAATTCTCTTAAACTAAAAAAGTTTTATTTTTTGCGACTTAAGTGTTATAAACTTTTCATAACACAATTCAAAGTGATACATTTCAGTTCAAACCGCAAGTCTGTAGCATTATTAGTTTCTGAGATATCATCAAAATTCGTTTTCAGAATCTGAAAAACACAATTTTTTTTGAAAAATTATTTTTCTCAATTTTATTTCTAGAGGTGAATGTAGTACTATAGAGCGTTTTGCATCACTTTATTTCAAAACCGCAACTTTTTATCTCAATTGGAACTTGAGTTACAAACCTTTTTTTTCTTCATATGGGCTACAATGCTATAGAATTCGATATGAAAACACTAAAATTCTCAAAAACTGAGAAAGTTTCATTTTTTGGGACTAAAGTGTGATAAACTTTTCATAACATAATTCAAAGTGATACATTTCAGTTCAAACCGCAAGTCTGTAGCATTATTAATTTCTGAGATATCATCAAAAATCGTTTTCAGAATCTGAAGAACACATTTTTTTTTTTTAAATTATTTTTCTCAATTTTGTTTCTAGAGGTGAATTTAGTACTATAGAGCGTTTTGCATCAATTTATTTCAAAACCGTAACTTTCTATCTCAATCAGAACTCGAGTTACAAATTTTTTTTTTTCTTCATATGGCTACAATGCTATAGACTTCGATAAGAAAACACTAAAATTCTCAAAAACTAAAAAAGTTTTATTTTTTGCGACTTAAGTGTAATAAACTTTTCATAACACAATTCAAAGTGATACATTTCAGTTCAAACCGCAAGTCTGTAGCATTATTAGTTTCTGAGATATCATCAAAATTCGTTTTCAGAATCTTAGGAACACATTTTTTTTGGGAAAAATTATTTTTCTCAATTTTGTTTCTAGAGGTGAATTTAGTACTATAGAGCGTTTTGCATCAATTTATTTCAAAACCGCAACTTTCTATCTCAATTAGAACTCGAGTTACAAACTTTTTTTTTCTTCATATGGCTACAATGCTATAGACTTTGATAAGAAAACACTAAAATTTTAAAAAACTGAGAAAGTTTTATTTTTTGCCACTAAAGTGTAATAAACTTTTCATAACACAATTCAAAGTGATACATTTCAGTTCAAACCGCAAGTCTGTAGCATTATTAGTTTCTGAGATATCATCAAAATTCGTTTTCAGAATCTGAAAAACACAATTTTTTGGAAAAATTATTTTTCTCAATTTTATTTCTAGAGGTGAATGTAGTACTATAGAGCGTTTTGCATCACTTTATTTCAAAACCGCAACTTTTTATCTCAATTGGAACTCGAGTTACAAACTTTTTTTTTCTTTTCTTATGGGCTACAATGCTATATAATTCGATATGAAAACACTAAAATTCTCAAAAACTGAGAAAGTTTCATTTTTTGGGACTAAAACGTGATAAACTTTTCATAACACAATTCAAAGTGATACATTTCAGTTCAAACCGCAAGTCTGTAGCATTATTAATTTCTTAGATATCATCAAAAATCGTTTTCAGAATCTGAAGAACACATTTTTTTTGGAAAAATTATTTTTCTCAATTTTGTTTCTAGAGGTGAATTTAGTACTATAGAGCGTTTTGCATCAATTTATTTCAAAACCGTAACTTTCTATCTCAATTAGAACTCGAGTTACAAATTCTTTTTTTCTTCATATGGCTACAATGCTATAGACTTCGATAAGAAAACACTAAAATTCTCAAAAACTAAAAAAGTTTTATTTTTTGCGACTTAAGTGTTATAAACTTTTCATAACACAATTCAAAGTGATACATTTCAGTTAAAACCGCAAGTCTGTAGCATTATTAGTTTCTGAGATATCATCAAAATTCGTTTTCAGAATCTGAAAAACACAATTTTTTTTGAAAAATTATTTTTCTCAATTTTATTTCTAGAGGTCAATGTAGTACTATAGAGCGTTTTGCATCACTTTATTTCAAAACCGCAACTTTTTATCTCAATTGGAACTCGAGTTACAAACTTTTTTTTTCTTTTCTTATGGGCTACAATGCTATATAATTCGATATGAAAACACTAAAATTCTCAAAAACTGAGAAAGTTTCATTTTTTGGGACTAAAGTGTGATAAACTTTTCATAACACAATTCAAAGTGATACATTTCAGTTCAAACCGCAAGTCTGTAGCATTATTAATTTCTGAGATATCATCAAAAATCGTTTTCAGAATCTGAAGAACACATTTTTTTTGGAAAAATTATTTTTCTCAATTTTGTTTCTAGAGGTGAATTTAGTACTATAGAGCGTTTTGCATCAATTTATTTCAAAACCGTAACTTTCTCTCTCAATTAGAACTCGAGTTACAAATTTTTTTTTCTTCATATGGCTACAATGTTATAGACTTCGATAAGAAAACACTAAAATTCTCTTAAACTAAAAAAGTTTTATTTTTTGCGACTTAAGTGTTATAAACTTTTCATAACACAATTCAAAGTGATACATTTCAGTTCAAACCGCAAGTCTGTAGCATTATTAGTTTCTGAGATATCATCAAAATTCGTTTTCAGAATCTGAAAAACACAATTTTTTTTGAAAAATTATTTTTCTCAATTTTATTTCTAGAGGTGAATGTAGTACTATAGAGCGTTTTGCATCACTTTATTTCAAAACCGCAACTTTTTATCTCAATTGGAACTTGAGTTACAAACCTTTTTTTTCTTCATATGGGCTACAATGCTATAGAATTCGATATGAAAACACTAAAATTCTCAAAAACCGAGAAAATTTCCTTTTTTGGGACTAAAGTGGGATAAACTTTTCATAAGACAATTCAAAGTGATACATTTCAGTTCAAACCGCAAGTCTGTAGCATTATTAGTTTCTGAGATATCATCAAAAATCGTTTTCAGAATCTGAAGAACACATTTTTTTTTGAAAAATTATTTTTCTCAATTTTGTTTCTAGAGGTGAATTTAGTACTATAGAGCGTTTTGCATCACTTTATTTCAAAACCGCAACTTTCTATCTCAATTAGAACTCGAGTTACAAACTTTTTTTCTTCATATGGCTACAATGCTATAGACTTCGATAAGAAAACACTAAAATTCTCAAAAACTGAAAATTTTTTATTTTTTGCGACTTAAGTGTAATAAACTTTTCATAACACAATTCAAAGTGATACATTTCAGTTCAAACCACAAGTTTGTAGCATTATTAGTTTCTGAGACATCATCAAAAATCATTTTCAGAATCTTAAGAACACTTTTTTTTTTGAAAAATTATTTTTCTCAATTTTGTTTCTAGAGGTGAATTTAGTACTATAGAGCAATTTGCATCAATTTATTTTAAAACCGCAACTTTCTATCTCAATTAGAACTCGAGTTACAAACTTTTATTTTCTTCATATGGCTACAATGCTATAGACTTCGATAAGAAAACACTAAAATTCTCAAAAACTGAGAAAGTTTTATTTTTTGCAACTAAAGTGTAATAAACTTTTCATAACACAATTCAAAGTGATACATTTTAGTGCAAACCGCAAGTCTGTAGCATTATTAGTTTCTGAGATATCATCAAAATTCGTTTTCAAGATCTGAAAAAAACGATTTTTTTGGATAAATTATTTTTCTCAATTTTATTTCTAGAGGTGAATGTAGTACTATAGAGCGTTTTGCATCACTTTATTTCACAACCGCAACTTTTTATCTCAATTGGAACTCGAGTTACAAACCTTTTTTTTTCTTCATATGGGCTACAATGCTATAGAATTCGATATAAAAACACTAAAATTCTCAAAAACTGAGAAAGTTTCCTTTTTTAAGACTAAAGTGTGATAAACTTTTCATAAGACAATTCAAAGTGATACATTTCAGTTCAAACCGCAAGTCTGTAGCATTATTAGTTTCTGAGATATCATCAAAAATCGTTTTCAGAATCTGAAGAACACATTTTTTTTTTGAAAAATTATTTTTCTCAATTTTGTTTCTAGAGGTGAATTTAGTACTATAGAGCGTTTTGCATCAATTTATTTCAAAACCGCAACTTTCTATCTCAATTAGAACTCGAGTTACAAACCTTTTTTTTTCTTCATATGGGCTACAATGCTATAGAATTCGATATAAAAACACTAAAATTCTCAAAAACTGAGAAAGTTTCATTTTTTGGGACTAAAGTGTGATAAACTTTTCATAACACAATTCAAAGTGATACATTTCAGTTCAAACCGCAAGTCTGTAGCATTATTAATTTCTGAGATATCATCAAAAATCGTTTTCAGAATCTGAAGAACACATTTTTTTTGGAAAAATTATTTTTCTCAATTTTGTTTCTAGAGGTGAATTTAGTACTATAGAGCGTTTTGCATCAATTTATTTCAAAACCGTAACTTTCTCTCTCAATTAGAACTCGAGTTACAAATTTTTTTTTCTTCATATGGCTACAATGTTATAGACTTCGATAAGAAAACACTAAAATTCTCTTAAACTAAAAAAATTTTATTTTTTGCGACTTAAGTGTTATAAACTTTTCATAACACAATTCAAAGTGATACATTTCAGTTCAAACCGCAAGTCTGTAGCATTATTAGTTTCTGAGATATCATCAAAATTCGTTTTCAGAATCTGAAAAACACAATTTTTTTTGAAAAATTATTTTTCTCAATTTTATTTCTAGAGGTGAATGTAGTACTATAGAGCGTTTTGCATCACTTTATTTCAAAACCGCAACTTTTTATCTCAATTGGAACTTGAGTTACAAACCTTTTTTTTCTTCATATGGGCTACAATGCTATAGAATTCGATATGAAAACACTAAAATTCTCAAAAACCGAGAAAATTTCCTTTTTTGGGACTAAAGTGGGATAAACTTTTCATAAGACAATTCAAAGTGATACATTTCAGTTCAAACCGCAAGTCTGTAGCATTATTAGTTTCTGAGATATTATCAAAAATCGTTTTCAGAATCTGAAGAACACATTTTTTTTTGAAAAATTATTTTTCTCAATTTTGTTTCTAGAGGTGAATTTAGTACTATAGAGCGTTTTGCATCACTTTATTTCAAAACCGTAACTTTCTATCTCAATTAGAACTCGAGTTACAAACTTTTTTTCTTCATATGGCTACAATGCTATAGACTTCGATAAGAAAACACTAAAATTCTCAAAAACTGAAAATTTTTTATTTTTTGCGACTTAAGTGTAATAAACTTTTCATAACACAATTCAAAGTGATACATTTCAGTTCAAACCACAAGTTTGTAGCATTATTAGTTTCTGAGACATCATCAAAAATCATTTTCAGAATCTTAAGAACACTTTTTTTTTTGAAAAATTATTTTTCTCAATTTTGTTTCTAGAGGTGAATTTAGTACTATAGAGCAATTTGCATCAATTTATTTTAAAACCGCAACTTTCTATCTCAATTAGAACTCGAGTTACAAACTTTTATTTTCTTCATATGGCTACAATGCTATAGACTTCGATAAGAAAACACTAAAATTCTCAAAAACTGAGAAAGTTTTATTTTTTGCAACTAAAGTGTAATAAACTTTTCATAACACAATTCAAAGTGATACATTTCAGTTCAAACCGCAAGTCTGTAGCATTATTAATTTCTGAGATATCATCAAAAATCGTTTTCAGAATCTGAAGAACACATTTTTTTTGGAAAAATTATTTTTCTCAATTTTGTTTCTAGAGGTGAATTTAGTACTATAGAGCGTTTTGCATCAATTTATTTCAAAACCGTAACTTTCTCTCTCAATTAGAACTCGAGTTACAAATTTTTTTTTCTTCATATGGCTACAATGTTATAGACTTCGATAAGAAAACACTAAAATTCTCTTAAACTAAAAAAATTTTATTTTTTGCGACTTAAGTGTTATAAACTTTTCATAACACAATTCAAAGTGATACATTTCAGTTCAAACCGCAAGTCTGTAGCATTATTAGTTTCTGAGATATCATCAAAATTCGTTTTCAGAATCTGAAAAACACAATTTTTTTTGAAAAATTATTTTTCTCAATTTTATTTCTAGAGGTGAATGTAGTACTATAGAGCGTTTTGCATCACTTTATTTCAAAACCGCAACTTTTTATCTCAATTGGAACTTGAGTTACAAACCTTTTTTTTCTTCATATGGGCTACAATGCTATAGAATTCGATATGAAAACACTAAAATTCTCAAAAACCGAGAAAATTTCCTTTTTTGGGACTAAAGTGGGATAAACTTTTCATAAGACAATTCAAAGTGATACATTTCAGTTCAAACCGCAAGTCTGTAGCATTATTAGTTTCTGAGATATCATCAAAAATCGTTTTCAGAATCTGAAGAACACATTTTTTTTTGAAAAATTATTTTTCTCAATTTTGTTTCTAGAGGTGAATTTAGTACTATAGAGCGTTTTGCATCACTTTATTTCAAAACCGTAACTTTCTATCTCAATTAGAACTCGAGTTACAAACTTTTTTTCTTCATATGGCTACAATGCTATAGACTTCGATAAGAAAACACTAAAATTCTCAAAAACTGAAAATTTTTTATTTTTTGCGACTTAAGTGTAATAAACTTTTCATAACACAATTCAAAGTGATACATTTCAGTTCAAACCACAAGTTTGTAGCATTATTAGTTTCTGAGACATCATCAAAAATCATTTTCAGAATCTTAAGAACACTTTTTTTTTTGAAAAATTATTTTTCTCAATTTTGTTTCTAGAGGTGAATTTAGTACTATAGAGCAATTTGCATCAATTTATTTTAAAACCGCAACTTTCTATCTCAATTAGAACTCGAGTTACAAACTTTTATTTTCTTCATATGGCTACAATGCTATAGACTTCGATAAGAAAACACTAAAATTCTCAAAAACTGAGAAAGTTTTATTTTTTGCAACTAAAGTGTAATAAACTTTTCATAACACAATTCAAAGTGATACATTTTAGTGCAAACCGCAAGTCTGTAGCATTATTAGTTTCTGAGATATCATCAAAATTCGTTTTCAAGATCTGAAAAAAACGATTTTTTTGGAAAAATTATTTTTCTCAATTTTATTTCTAGAGGTGAATGTAGTACTATAGAGCGTTTTGCATCACTTTATTTCACAACCGCAACTTTTTATCTCAATTGGAACTCGAGTTACAAACCTTTTTTTTTCTTCATATGGGCTACAATGCTATAGAATTCGATATAAAAACACTAAAATTCTCAAAAACTGAGAAAGTTTCCTTTTTTAAGACTAAAGTGTGATAAACTTTTCATAAGACAATTCAAAGTGATACATTTCAGTTCAAACCGCAAGTCTGTAGCATTATTAGTTTCTGAGATATCATCAAAAATCGTTTTCAGAATCTGAAGAACACATTTTTTTTTTGAAAAATTATTTTTCTCAATTTTGTTTCTAGAGGTGAATTTAGTACTATAGAGCGTTTTGCATCAATTTATTTCAAAACCGCAACTTTCTATCTCAATTAGAACTCGAGTTACAAATTTTTTTTTTCTTCATATGGCTACAATGCTATAGACTTCGATAAGAAAACACTAAAATTCTCAAAAACTGAAAATTTTTTATTTTTTGCGACTTAAGTGTAATAAACTTTTCATAACACAATTCAAAGTGATACATTTCAGTTCAAACCACAAGTTTGTAGCATTATTAGTTTCTGAGACATCATCAAAAATCGTTTTCAGAATCTTAAGAACACTTTTATTTTTGAAAAATTATTTTTCTCAATTTTGTTTCTAGAGGTGATATTAGTACTATAGAGCGTTTTGCATCAATTTATTTCAAAGCCGCAACTTTTTATCACAATTGGAACTCGAGTTACAAACTTTTTTTTTCTTTTCTTATGGGCTACAATGCTATATAATTCGATATGAAAACACTAAAATTCTCAAAAACTGAGAAAGTTTCATTTTTTGGGACTAAAGTGTGCTAAACTTCTCATAACACAATTCAAAGTGATACATTTCAGTTCAAACCGCAAGTCTGTAGCATTATTAATTTCTGAGATATCATCAAAAATCGTTTTCAGAATCTGAAGTACACATTTTTTTTGGAAAAATTATTTTTCTCAATTTTGTTTCTAGAGGTGAATTTAGTACTATAGAGCGTTTTGCATCAATTTATTTCAAAACCGTAACTTTCTATCTCAATCAGAACTCGAGTTACAAATTTTTTTTTCTTCATATGGCTACAATGCTATAGACTTCGATAAGAAAACACTAAAATTCTCAAAAACTAAAAAAGTTTTATTTTTTGCGACTTAAGTGTAATAAACTTTTCATAACACAATTCAAAGTGATATATTTCAGTTCAAACCGCAAGTCTGTAGCATTATTAGTTTCTGAGATATCATCAAAATTCGTTTTCAGAATCTTAAGAACACTTTTTTTTTTGAAAAATTATTTTTCTCAATTTTGTTTCTAGAGGTGAATTTAGTACTATAGAGCAATTTGCATCAATTTATTTTAAAACCGCAACTTTCTATCTCAATTAGAACTCGAGTTACAAACTTTTATTTTCTTCATATGGCTACAATGCTATAGACTTCGATAAGAAAACACTAAAATTCTCAAAAACTGAGAAAGTTTTATTTTTTGCCACTAAAGTGTAATAAACTTTTCATAACACAATTCAAAGTGATACATTTTAGTGCAAACCGCAAGTCTGTAGCATTATTAGTTTCTGAGATATCATCAAAATTCGTTTTCAAGATCTAAAAAAAAACGATTTTTTTGGAAAAATTATTTTTCTCAATTTTATTTCTAGAGGTGAATGTAGTACTATAGAGCGTTTTGCATCACTTTATTTCACAACCGCAACTTTTTATCTCAATTGGAACTCGAGTTACAAACCTTTTTTTTTTCTTCATATGGGCTACAATGCTATAGAATTCGATATAAAAACACTAAAATTCTCAAAAACTGAGAAAGTTTCCTTTTTTAAGACTAAAGTGTGATAAACTTTTCATAAGACAATTCAAAGTGATACATTTCAGTTCAAACCGCAAGTCTGTAGCATTATTAGTTTCTGAGATATCATCAAAAATCGTTTTCAGAATCTGAAGAACACATTTTTTTTTTGAAAAATTATTTTTCTCAATTTTGTTTCTAGAGGTGAATTTAGTACTATAGAGCGTTTTGCATCAATTTATTTCAAAACCGCAACTTTCTATCTCAATTAGAACTCAAGTTACAAACTTTTTTTTTCTTCATATGGCTACAATGCTATAGACTTTGATAAGAAAACACTAAAATTCTCAAAAACTGAAAAATTTTTATTTTTTGCGACTTAAGTGTAATAAACTTTTCATAACACAATTCAAAGTGATACATTTCAGTTCAAACCACAAGTTTGTAGCATTATTAGTTTCTGAGACATCATGAAAAATCGTTTTCAGAATCTTAAGAACACTTTTTTTTTTGAAAAATTATTTTTCTCAATTTTGTTTCTAGAGGTGATATTAGTACTATAGAGCGTTTTGCATCAATTTATTTCAAAGCCGCAACTTTTTATCACAATTGGAACTCGAGTTACAAATTTTTTTTTTCTTTTCTTATGGGCTACAATGCTATATAATTCGATATGAAAACACTAAAATTCTCAAAAACTGAGAAAGTTTCATTTTTTGGGACTAAAGTGTGCTAAACTTCTCATAACACAATTCAAAGTGATACATTTCAGTTCAAACCGCAAGTCTGTAGCATTATTAATTTCTGAGATATCATCAAAAATCGTTTTCAGAATCTGAAGTACACATTTTTTTTGGAAAAATTATTTTTCTCAATTTTGTTTCTAGAGGTGAATTTAGTACTATAGAGCGTTTTGCATCAATTTATTTCAAAACCGTAACTTTCTATCTCAATCAGAACTCGAGTTACAAATTTTTTTTTCTTCATATGGCTACAATGCTATAGACTTCGATAAGAAAACACTAAAATTCTCAAAAACTAAAAAAGTTTTATTTTTTGCGACTTAAGTGTAATAAACTTTTCATAACACAATTCAAAGTGATATATTTCAGTTCAAACCGCAAGTCTGTAGCATTATTAGTTTCTGAGATATCATCAAAATTCGTTTTCAGAATCTTAGGAACACATTTTTTTTTGGAAAAATTATTTTTCTCAATTTTGTTTCTAGAGGTGAATTTAGTACTATAGAGCGTTTTGCATCAATTTATTTCAAAACCGCAACTTTCTATCTCAATTAGAACTCGAGTTACAAACTTTTTTTTTCTTCATATGGCTACAATGCTATAGACTTCGTTAAGAAAACACTAAAATTCTCAAAAACTGAGAAAGTTTTATTTTTTGCCACTAAAGTGTAATAAACTTTTCATAACACAATTCAAAGTGATACATTTCAGTTCAAACCGCAAGTCTGTAGCATTATTAGTTTCTGAGATATCATCAAAATTCGTTTTCAGAATCTGAAAAACACAATTTTTTTGGAAAAATTATTTTTCTCAATTTTATTTCTATAGGTGAATGTAGTACTATAGAGCGTTTTGCATTACTTTATTTCAAAACCGCAACTTTTTATCTCAATTGGAACTCGAGTTACAAACTTTTTTTTTCTTTTCTTATGGGCTACAATGCTATATAATTCGATATGAAAACACTAAAATTCTCAAAAACTGAGAAAGTTTCATTTTTTGGGACTAAAGTGTAATAAACTTTTCATAACACAATTCAAAGTGATACATTTCAGTTCAAACCGCAAGTCTGTAGCTATATTAGTTTCTGAGACATCATCAAAAATCATTTTCAGAATCTTAAGAACACTTTTTTTTTTGAAAAATTATTTTTCTCAATTTTGTTTCTAGAGGTGAATTTAGTACTATAGAGCAATTTGCATCAATTTATTTTAAAACCGCAACTTTCTATCTCAATTAGAACTCGAGTTACAAACTTTTATTTTCTTCATATGGCTACAATGCTATAGACTTCGATAAGAAAACACTAAAATTCTCAAAAACTGAGAAAGTTTTATTTTTTGCCACTAAAGTGTAATAAACTTTTCATAACACAATTCAAAGTGATACATTTTAGTGCAAACCGCAAGTCTGTAGCATTATTAGTTTCTGAGATATCATCAAAATTCGTTTTCAAGATCTGAAAAAAACGATTTTTTTGGAAAAATTATTTTTCTCAATTTTATTTCTAGAGGTGAATGTAGTACTATAGAGCGTTTTGCATCACTTTATTTCACAACCGCAACTTTTTATCTCAATTGGAACTCGAGTTACAAACCTTTTTTTTTCTTCATATGGGCTACAATGCTATAGAATTCGATATAAAAACACTAAAATTCTCAAAAACTGAGAAAGTTTCCTTTTTTAAGACTAAAGTGTGATAAACTTTTCATAAGACAATTCAAAGTGATACATTTCAGTTCAAACCGCAAGTCTGTAGCATTATTAGTTTCTGAGATATCATCAAAAATCGTTTTCAGAATCTGAAGAACACATTTTTTTTTTGAAAAATTATTTTTCTCAATTTTGTTTCTAGAGGTGAATTTAGTACTATAGAGCGTTTTGCATCAATTTATTTCAAAACCGCAACTTTCTATCTCAATTAGAACTCGAGTTACAAATTTTTTTTTTCTTCATATGGCTACAATGCTATAGACTTCGATAAGAAAACACTAAAATTCTCAAAAACTGAAAATTTTTTATTTTTTGCGACTTAAGTGTAATAAACTTTTCATAACACAATTCAAAGTGATACATTTCAGTTCAAACCACAAGTTTGTAGCATTATTAGTTTCTGAGACATCATCAAAAATCGTTTTCAGAATCTTAAGAACACTTTTTTTTTTGAAAAATTATTTTTCTCAATTTTGTTTCTAGAGGTGATATTAGTACTATAGAGCGTTTTACATCAATTTATTTCAAAGCCGCAACTTTTTATCACAATTGGAACTCGAGTTACAAACTTTTTTTTCTTTTCTTATGGGCTACAATGCTATATAATTCGATATGAAAACACTAAAATTCTCAAAAACTGAGAAAGTTTCATTTTTTGGGACTAAAGTGTGCTAAACTTCTCATAACACAATTCAAAGTGATACATTTCAGTTCAAACCGCAAGTCTGTAGCATTATTAATTTCTGAGATATCATCAAAAATCGTTTTCAGAATCTGAAGTACACATTTTTTTTGGAAAAATTATTTTTCTCAATTTTGTTTCTAGAGGTGAATTTAGTACTATAGAGCAATTTGCATCAATTTATTTTAAAACCGCAACTTTCTATCTCAATTAGAACTCGAGTTACAAACTTTTATTTTCTTCATATGGCTACAATGCTATAGACTTCGATAAGAAAACACTAAAATTCTCAAAAACTGAGAAAGTTTTATTTTTTGCCACTAAAGTGTAATAAATTTTTCATAACACAATTCAAAGTGATACATTTTAGTGCAAACCGCAAGTCTGTAGCATTATTAGTTTCTGAGATATCATCAAAATTCGTTTTCAAGATCTAAAAAAAACGATTTTTTTGGAAAAATTATTTTTCTCAATTTTATTTCTAGAGGTGAATGTAGTACTATAGAGCGTTTTGCATCACTTTATTTCACAACCGCAACTTTTTATCTCAATTGGAACTCGAGTTACAAACCTTTTTTTTTCTTCATATGGGCTACAATGCTATAGAATTCGATATAAAAACACTAAAATTCTCAAAAACTGAGAAAGTTTCCTTTTTTAAGACTAAAGTGTGATAAACTTTTCATAAGACAATTCAAAGTGATACATTTCAGTTCAAACCGCAAGTCTGTAGCATTATTAGTTTCTGAGATATCATCAAAAATCGTTTTCAGAATCTGAAGAACACATTTTTTTTTTGAAAAATTTTTTTTCTCAATTTTGTTTCTAGAGGTGAATTTAGTACTATAGAGCGTTTTGCATCAATTTATTTCAAAACCGCAACTTTCTATCTCAATTAGAACTCGAGTTACAAACTTTTTTTTTCTTCATATGGCTACAATGCTATAGACTTCGATAAGAAAACACTAAAATTCTCAAAAACTGAAAATTTTTTATTTTTTGCGACTTAAGTGTAATAAACTTTTCATAACACAATTCAAAGTGATACATTTTAGTTCAAACCACAAGTTTGTAGCATTATTAGTTTCTGAGACATCATCAAAAATCGTTTTCAGAATCTTAAGAACACTTTTTTTTTTGAAAAATTATTTTTCTCAATTTTGTTTCTAGAGGTGATATTAGTACTATAGAGCGTTTTGCATCAATTTATTTCAAAGCCGCAACTTTTTATCACAATTGGAACTCGAGTTACAAACTTTTTTTTTCTTTTCTTATGGGCTACAATGCTATATAATTCGATATGAAAACACTAAAATTCTCAAAACTGAGAAAGTTTCATTTTTTGGGACTAAAGTGTGCTAAACTTCTCATAACACAATTCAAAGTGATACATTTCAGTTCAAACCGCAAGTCTGTAGCATTATTAATTTCTGAGATATCATCAAAAATCGTTTTCAGAATCTGAAGTACACATTTTTTTTGGAAAAATTATTTTTCTCAATTTTGTTTCTAGAGGTGAATTTAGTACTATAGAGCGTTTTGCATCAATTTATTTCAAAACCGTAACTTTCTATCTCAATCAGAACTCGAGTTACAAATTTTTTTTTCTTCATATGGCTACAATGCTATAGACTTCGATAAGAAAACACTAAAATTCTCAAAAACTAAAAAAGTTTTATTTTTTGCGACTTAAGTGTAATAAACTTTTAATAACACAATTCAAAGTGATATATTTCAGTTCAAACCGCAAGTCTGTAGCATTATTAGTTTCTGAGATATCATCAAAATTCGTTTTCAGAATCTTAGGAACACATTTTTTTTTGGAAAAATTATTTTTCTCAATTTTGTTTCTAGAGGTGAATTTAGTACTATAGAGCGTTTTGCATCAATTTATTTCAAAACCGCAACTTTCTATCTCAATTAGAACTCGAGTTACAAACTTTTTTTTTCTTCATATGGCTACAATGCTATAGACTTCGTTAAGAAAACACTAAAATTCTCAAAAACTGAGAAAGTTTCCTTTTTTAAGACTAAAGTGTGATAAACTTTTCATAAGACAATTCAAAGTGATACATTTCAGTTCAAACCGCAAGTCTGTAGCATTATTAGTTTCTGAGATATCATCAAAAATCGTTTTCAGAATCTGAAGAACACATTTTTTTTTTGAAAAATTATTTTTCTCAATTTTGTTTCTAGAGGTGAATTTAGTACTATAGAGCGTTTTGCATCAATTTATTTCAAAACCGCAACTTTCTATCTCAATTAGAACTCGAGTTACAAATTTTTTTTTTCTTCATATGGCTACAATGCTATAGACTTCGATAAGAAAACACTAAAATTCTCAAAAACTGAAAATTTTTTATTTTTTGGGACTTAAGTGTAATAAACTTTTCATAACACAATTCAAAGTGATACATTTCAGTTCAAACCACAAGTTTGTAGCATTATTAGTTTCTGAGACATCATCAAAAATCGTTTTCAGAATCTTAAGAACACTTTTTTTTTTGAAAAATTATTTTTCTCAATTTTGTTTCTAGAGGTGATATTAGTACTATAGAGCGTTTTGCATCAATTTATTTCAAAGCCGCAACTTTTTATCACAATTGGAACTCGAGTTACAAACTTTTTTTTTCTTTTCTTATGGGCTACAATGCTATATAATTCGATATGAAAACACTAAAATTCTCAAAAACTGAGAAAGTTTCATTTTTTGGGACTAAAGTGTGCTAAACTTCTCATAACACAATTCAAAGTGATACATTTCAGTTCAAACCGCAAGTCTGTAGCATTAATAATTTCTGAGATATCATCAAAAATCGTTTTCAGAATCTGAAGTACACATTTTTTTTGGAAAAATTATTTTTCTCAATTTTGTTTCTAGAGGTGAATTTAGTACTATAGAGCGTTTTGCAGCAATTTATTTCAAAACCGTAACTTTCTATCTCAATCAGAACTCGAGTTACAAATTTTTTTTTCTTTATATGGCTACAATGCTATAGACTTCGATAAGAAAACACTAAAATTCTCAAAAACTTAAAGTTTTATTTTTTGCGACTTAAGTGTAATAAACTTTTCATAACACAATTCAAAGTGATATATTTCAGTTCAAACCGCAAGTCTGTAGCATTATTAGTTTCTAAATTATCATCAAAATTCGTTTTCAGAATCTTAAGAACACTTTTTTTTTTGAAAAATTATTTTTCTCAATTTTGTTTCTAGAGGTGAATTTAGTACTATAGAGCAATTTGCATCAATTTATTTTAAAACCGCAACTTTCTATCTCAATTAGAACTCGAGTTACAAACTTTTATTTTCTTCATATGGCTACAATGCTATAGACTTCGATAAGAAAACACTAAAATTCTCAAAAACTGAGAAAGTTTTATTTTTTGCCACTAAAGTGTAATAAACTTTTCATACCACAATTCAAAGTGATACATTTTAGTGCAAACCGCAAGTCTGTAGCATTATTAGTTTCTGAGATATCATCAAAATTCGTTTTCAAGATCTAAAAAAAACGATTTTTTTGGAAAAATTATTTTTCTCAATTTTATTTCTAGAGGTGAATGTAGTACTATAGAGCGTTTTGCATCACTTTATTTCACAACCGCAACTTTTTATCTCAATTGGAACTCGAGTTACAAACCTTTTTTTTTCTTCATATGGGCTACAATGCTATAGAATTCGATATAAAAACACTAAAATTCTCAAAAACTGAGAAAGTTTCCTTTTTTAATACTAAAGTGTGATAAACTTTTCATAAGACAATTCAAAGTGATACATTTCAGTTCAAACCGCAAGTCTGTAGCATTATTAGTTTCTGAGATATCATCAAAAATCGTTTTCAGAATCTGAAGAACACATTTTTTTTTTGAAAAATTATTTTTCTCAATTTTGTTTCTAGAGGTGAATTTAGTACTATAGAGCGTTTTGCATCAATTTATTTCCAAACCGCAACTTTCTATCTCAATTAGAACTCGAGTTACAAACTTTTTTTTTCTTCATATGGCTACAATGCTATAGACTTCGATAAGAAAACACTAAAATTCTCAAAAACTGAAAATTTTTTATTTTTTGCGACTTAAGTGTAATAAACTTTTCATAACACAATTCAAAGTGATACATTTCAGTTCAAACCACAAGTTTGTAGCATTATTAGTTTCTGAGACATCATCAAAAATCGTTTTCAGAATCTTAAGAACACTTTTTTTTTTGAAAAATTATTTTTCTCAATTTTGTTTCTAGAGGTGATATTAGTACTATAGAGCGTTTTGCATCAATTTATTTCAAAGCCGCAACTTTTTATCACAATTGGAACTCGAGTTACAAACTTTTTTTTCTTTTCTTATGGGCTACAATGCTATATAATTCGATATGAAAACACTAAAATTCTCAAAAACTGAGAAAGTTTCATTTTTTGGGACTAAAGTGTGCTAAACTTCTCATAACACAATTCAAAGTGATACATTTCAGTTCAAACCGCAAGTCTGTAGCATTATTAATTTCTGAGATATCATCAAAAATCGTTTTCAGAATCTGAAGTACACATTTTTTTTGGAAAAATTATTTTTCTCAATTTTGTTTCTAGAGGTGAATTTAGTACTATAGAGCGTTTTGCATCAATTTATTTCAAAACCGTAACTTTCTATCTCAATCAGAACTCGAGTTACAAATTTTTTTTTCTTCATATGGCTACAATGCTATAGACTTCGATAAGAAAACACTAAAATTCTCAAAAACTAAAAAAGTTTTATTTTTTGCGACTTAAGTGTAATAAACTTTTCATAACACAATTCAAAGTGATATATTTCAGTTCAAACCGCAAGTCTGTAGCATTATTAGTTTCTGAGATATCATCAAAATTCGTTTTCAGAATCTGAAAAACACAATTTTTTTGGAAAAATTATTTTTCTCAATTTTATTTCTATAGGTGAATGTAGTACTATAGAGCGTTTTGCATTACTTTATTTCAAAACCGAAACTTTTTATCTCAATTGGAACTCGAGTTACAAACTTTTTTTTTCTTTTCTTATGGGCTACAATGCTATATAATTCGATATGAAAACACTAAAATTCTCAAAAACTGAGAAAGTTTCATTTTTTGGGACTAAAGTGTGATAAACTTTTCATAACACAATTCAAAGTGATACATTTCAGTTCAAACCGCAAGTCTGTAGCATTATTAATTTCTGAGATATCATCAAAAATCGTTTTTAGAATCTGAAGAACACATTTTTTTTGGAAAAATTATTTTTCTCAATTTTATTTCTAGAGTTGAATGTAGTACTATAGAGCGTTTTGCATCACTTTATTTCAAAACCGCAACTTTTTATCTCAATTGGAACTCGAGTTACAAACTTTTTTTTTCTTTTCTTATGGGCTACAATGCTATAGAATTCGATATGAAAACACTAAAATTCTCAAAAACTGAGAAAGTTTCATTTTTTGGGACTAAAGTGTGATAAACTGGTTATCCTGTGATACGTGACCCGTTATATATAAACTCTCGTTGATGGTGACCCTTGTGTGACACAAATTAAATGGATACATTGCAACCATTTAAAATAACAATTTTTTGGTTATCTTTAATTTTAATAATATATATCTTTAAAAAAACTTATATTTTAAAAGTAATTTATGCAGCTTAATTTTAAAGTTTTTTTTTATGTTTTATTAAATGATTTACATAGTTTTGATTTTAAGCTACATTTTATCTTTACTTTTTACAGGATTAATATTGTAATTCATAACCATATATTTTTTATTTCTTGTGTTAATGGTGACCCATTTATATAAAAATTTTAATATTATACTTCTTTTATAAATAATTTGTATGAAATTTAATTGAGTCATTTTTTAAATCTATTATAAAAAATTATTAATTTAAATTTCATACAAATTATTTATAAAAGAAGTATAATATTACAAATTTTAAACTTTATTTTATTATAATAATAAAAACTAACACTAAATGTAACAAACCCAAAGATATATTAATCAATAGAGTACTATTGAGGCATGCGGAAATACGAGGATATAAAAAAAACGGAACGGGCAAGCGATGATGCAATTATCTTATCTTCACGCCGCTGCTAAAACAATGAGCGCTATTCATTAGCACGCAGCAACACTTCAGTTTAGCTTTATAAAGTGTAAGAATAAGTTGTTGTCATAATGGATTAAACGACAATTGTCTACTAAATAGGTAAATAACTACTATTTTCTTTAAATATTATTACAATAAACGGCTAATGAGTAAACGATAAGAAAAGGCCAGGAAAAAATATAAAAAATACAACTGATTAAGGTTTCTGCGTGTATCTTTATATTTAACTATATAGTGAGAGAGAGAGAGAGAGATAAAAGTTGTAAAATAATCAAATAGTGCAACTATTAAATTAATAATAATGATTAAATATATAGGTTTAACTATTTTAAACTTTTTTTAAACATACCAAGACTGCACTGCTATATGATATTTTCTTCAAATTTTCACATTTATTTATTTTTCAACCCCCCTAAGGCACAAAAAAATCTATAAAGTGCATGCGCTATTAGTTAAGGAAGTTTACTAAGTAATAGCAGAGTCACGAGTCACTGTCGTGCCCACTTATACCTATATTCGCAACTTTTCATGAGAAACCACAGCTATCTGATATTTTCTTTAAATTTTCACATTTATTTTTTTTTTACCCCCCTAAGGCACAAAAAAATCTATAAAGTGCATGCGCTATTAGTTAAGGAGGTTTACTAAGTAATAGCAGAGTCACGAGTCACTGTCGTGCCCACTTATACATATATTCGCAACTTTTCATGAAAAACCACAGCTATATGATATTTTCTTGCAATTTTCACATTTATTTTTTTTTCAGCCCCCCTAAGGCACAAAAAATTCTATAAATTGTATGCGCTATTAGTTAAGGAGGTTTACTAAGTAATAGCAGAGTCACGAGTCACTGTCGTGCCCACTTATACATATATTCGCAACTTTTCATGAGAAACCACAGCTATATGATATTTGCTTCAAATTTTCACATTTATTTTTTTTTTCAACCCCCCTAAGGCACAAAAAAATCTATAAAGTGCATGTGCTATTAGTTAGGGAGGTTTACTAAGTAATAGCAGAGTCACGAGTCACTGTCGTGCCCACTTATACATATATTTGCAACTTTTCATGAGAAATCACTGCTATATGATATTTGCTTCAAATTTTCACATTTATTTTTTTTTTCAACCCCCCTAAGGCACAAAAAAATCTATAAAGTGCATGCGCTATTAGTTAAGGAAGTTTTTTAAGTAATAGCAGAGTCACGAGTCACTGTCGTGCCCACTTATACCTATATCCGCAACTTTTCATGAGAAACCACAGCTATCTGATATTTTCTTTAAATTTTCACATTTATTTTTTTTTCAACCCCCCTAAGGCACAAAAAAATCTATAAAGTGAATGCGCTATTAGTTAAGGAGGTTTACTAAGTAATAGCAGAGTCACGAGTCACTGTCGTGCCCACTTATACATATATTCGCAACTTTTCATGAAAAACCACAGCTATCTGATATTTTCTTTAAATTTTCACATTTATTTTTTTTTCAACTCCCCCTAAGGCACAAAAAATTCTATAAAATGTATGCGCTATTAGTTAAGGAAGTTTACTAAGTAATAGCAGAGTCACGAGTCACTGTCGTGCACACTTATACCTATATTCGCAACTTTTCATGAGAAACCACAGCTATCTGATATTTTCTTTAAATTTTCACATTTATTTTTTTTTCAACCCCCCTAAGGCACAAAAAAATCTATAAAGTGCATGCGCTATTAGTTAAGGAGGTTTACTAAGTAATAGCAGAGTCACGAGTCACTGTCGTGCCCACTTATACATATATTCGCAACTTTTCAAGAAAAACCACAGCTATCTGATATTTTCTTTAAATTTTCACATTAATTTTTTTTTCAACTCCCCTAAGGCACAAAAAAATCTATAAAGTGCATGCGCTATTAGTTAAGGAGGTTTACTAAGTAATACCAAAATCACGAGTCACTGTCGTGCCCACTTATACATATATTCGCAACTTTTCATGAAAAACCACAGCTATATGATATTTTCTTGCAATTTTCACATTTATTTTTTTTTCAGCCCCCCTAAGGCACAAAAAATTCTATAAATTGTATGCGCTATTAGTTAAGGAGGTTTACTAAGTAATAGCAGAGTCACGAGTCACTGTCGTGCCCACTTATACATATATTCGCAACTTTTCATGAAAAAAAACAGCTATCTGATATTTGCTTCAAATTTTCACAATTCTTTTTTTTTTCAACCTCTCTAAGGCACAAAAAAATCTATAAAGTGCATGCGCTATTAGTTAAGGAGGTTTACTAAGTAAAGGCAGAGTCACGAGTCACTGTCGTGCCCACTTATACATATATTCGCAACTTTTCATGAAAAACCACAGCTATCTGATATTTTCTTTAAATTTTCACATTTATTTTTTTTTCAACCCCCCTAAGGCACAAAAAATTCTTCAAAGTGTATGCGCTATTAGTTAAGGAGGTTTACTAAGTAGTAGCAGAGTCACGAGTCACTGTCGTGCCCACTTATACATATATTCGCAACTTTTCATGAGAAACCACAGCTATATGATATTTGCTTCAAATTTTCACATTTATTTTTTTTTCAACCCCCCTAAGGCACAAAAAAACCTATAAAGTGCATGCGCTATTAGTTAAGGAGGTTTACTAAGTAATAGCAGAGTCACGAGTCACTGTCGTGCCCACTTATACATATATTTGCAACTTTTTATGAGAAATCACTGCTATATGATATTTGCTTCAAATTTTCACATTTATTTTTTTTTCAACCCCCCTAAGGCACAAAAAAATCTATAAAGTGCATGCGCTATTAGTTAAGGAAGTTTACTAAGTAATAGCAGAGTCACGAGTCACTGTCGTGCCCACTTATACCTATATCCGCAACTTTTCATGAGAAACCACAGCTATCTGATATTTTCTTTAAATTTTCACATTTATTTTTTTTTCAACCCCCCTAAGGCACAAAAAAATCTATAAAGTGAATGCGCTATTAGTTAAGGAGGTTTACTAAGTAATACCAAAATCACGAGTCACTGTCGTGCCCACTTCTACATATATTCGCAACTTTTCATGAAAAACCACAGCTATATGATATTTTCTTGCAATTTTCACATTTATTTTTTTTTCAGCCCCCCTAAGGCACAAAAAATTCTATAAATTGTATGCGCTATTAGTTAAGGAGGTTTACTAAGTAATAGCAGAGTCACGAGTCACTGTCGTGCCCACTTATACATATATTCGCAACTTTTCATGAAAAAAAACAGCTATCTGATATTTGCTTCAAATTTTCACAATTCTTTTTTTTTTCAACCTCCCTAAGGCACAAAAAAATCTATAAAGTGCATGCGCTATTAGTTAAGGAGGTTTACTAAGTAATAGCAGAGTCACGAGTCACTGTCGTGCCCACTTATACATATATTCGCAACTTTTCATGAGAAATCACTGCTATATGATATTTTCTTCAAATTTTCACATTTATTTTTTTTTCAACCCCCCTAAGGCACAAAAAAATCTATAAAGTGCATGCGCTATTAGTTAAGGAAGTTTACTAAGTAATAGCAGAGTCACGAGTCACTGTCGTCCCCACTTATACCTATATTCCCAACTTTTCATGAGAAACCACAGCTTTCTGATATTTTCTTTAAATTTTCACATTTATTTTTTTTTCAACCCCCCTAAGGCACAAAAAAATCTATAAAGTGCATGCGCTATTAGTTAAGGAGGTTTACTAAGTAATGGCAGAGTCACGAGTCACTGTCGTGCCCACTTATACATATATTCGCAACTTTTCATGAAAAACCACAGCTATCTGATATTTTCTTTAAATTTTCACATTTATTTTTTTTTCAACCCCCCTAAGGCACAAAAAATTCTTCAAAGTGTATGCGCTATTAGTTAAGGAGGTTTACTAAGTAGTAGCAGAGTCACGAGTCACTGTCGTGCCCACTTATACATATATTCGCAACTTTTCATGAGAAACCACAGCTATATGATATTTGCTTCAAATTTTCACATTTATTTTTTTTTCAAACCCCCTAAGGCACAAAAAAACCTATAAAGTGCATGCGCTATTAGTTAAGCAGGTTTACTAAGTAATAGCAGAGTCACGAGTCACTGTCGTGCCCACTTATACCTATATTCGCAACTTTTCATGAAAAACCACAGCTATCTGATATTTTCTTTAAATTTTCACATTTATTTTTTTGTCAACCCCCCTAAGGCACAAAAAAATCTATAAAGTGCATGCGCTATTAGTTAAGGAGGTTAACTAAGTAATAGCAGAGTCACGAGTCACTGTCGTGCCCACTTATACCTATATTCGCAACTTTTCATGAAAAACCACAGCTATATGATATTTTCTTCAAATTTTCACATTTATTTTTTTTTCAACCCCCCTAAGGCACAAAAATTTCTATAAAGTGTATGCGCTATTAGTTAAGGAGGTTTACTAAGTAATAGCAGAGTCACGAGGTACTGTCGTGCCCACTTATACATATATTCGCAACTTTTCATGAGAAACCACAGCTATATGATATTTGCTTCAAATTTTCACATTTATTTTTTTTTTCAACCCCCCTAAGGCACAAAAAAATCTATAAAATGCATGCGCTATTAGTTAAGGAGGTTTACTAAGTAATAGCAGAGTCAAGAGTCACTGTCGTGCCCACTTATACCTATATTCGCAATTTTTCATGAAAACCCACAGCTATATTATATTTTCTTGCAATTTAAACATTTATTTTTTTTTCAACCCCCCTAAGGCACAAAAAAGTCTAGAAAGTGCATGCGCTATTAGTTAAGGAGGTTTACTAAGTAATAGCAGAGTCAAGAGTCACTGTCGTGCCCACTTATACCTATATTCGCAACTTTTCATGAAAAACCACAGCTATATGATATTTTCTTGCAATTTTCACATTTTTTTTTTCAACCCCCCTAAGGCACAAAAAATTCTATAAAGTGTATGCGCTATTAGTTAAGGAGGTTTACTAAGTAATAGCAGAGTCACGAGTCACTGTCGTGCCCACTTATACATATATTCGCAACGTTTCATGAGAAACCACAGCTATATGATATTTGCTTCAAATTTTCATATTAATTTTTTTTTTCAACCCCCTTAAGGCACAAAAAAATCTATAAAGTGCATGCGCTATTAGTTAAGGAGGTTTACTAAGTAATAGCAGAGTCACGAGTCACTGTCGTGCCCACTTATACCTATATTCGCAACTTTTCATGAGAAACCACAGCTATCTGATATTTTCTTTAAATTTTCACATTTATTTTTTTTTCAACCCCCCTAAGGCACAAAAAAATCTATAAAGTGCATGCGCTATTAGTTAAGGAGGTTTACTAAGTAATAGCAGAGTCACGAGTCACTGTCGTGCCCACTTATACATATATTCGCAACTTTTCATGAAAACCCACAGCTATATTATATTTTCTTGCAATTTTCACATTTATTTTTTTTTCAACCCCCCTAAGGCACAAAAAAATCTATAAAGTGCATGCGCTATTAGTTAAGGAGGTTTACTAAGTAATAGCAGAGTCACGAATCACTGTCGTGCCCACTTATACCTATATTCGCAACTTTTCATGAAAAACCACAGCTATATGATATTTTCTTGCAATTTTCACATTTATTTTTTTTTCAACCCCCCTAAAGCACAAAAAATTCTATAAAGTGTATGCGCTATCAGTTAAGGAGGTTTACTAAGTAATAGCAGAGTCACGAGTCACTGTCGTGCCCACTTATACATATATTCGCAACTTTTCATGAAAAACCACAGCTATATGATATTTTCTTGCAATTTTCACATTTATATTTTTTTCAACCCCCCTAAGGCACAAAAAAATCTATAAAGTGCATGCGCTATTAGTTAAGGAGGTTTACTAAGTAATAGCAGAGTCACGAGTCACTGTCGTGCCCACTTATACATATATTCGCAACTTTTCATAAGAAACCACAGCTATCTGATATTTTCTTTAAATTTTCACATTTATTTTTTTTTCAACCCCCCTAAGGCACAAAAAAATCTATAAAGTGCATGCGCTATTAGTTAAGGAGGTTTACTAAGTAATAGCAGAGTCACGAGTCACTGTCGTGCCCATTTATACATATATTCGCAACTTTTCAAGAAAAACCACAGCTATCTGATATTTTCTTTAAATTTTCACATTTATTTTTTTTTCAACCCCCCTAAGGCACAAAAAAATCTATAAAGTGCATGCGCTATTAGTTAAGGAGGTTTACTAAGTAATAAAAGAATCACGAGTCACTGTCGTGCCCACTTATACATATATTCGCAACGTTTCATGAGAAACCACAGCTATATGATATTTGCTTCAAATTTTCACATTTATTTTTTTTTTCAACCCCCTTAAGGCACAAAAAAATCTATAAAGTGCATGCGCTATTAGTTAAGGAGGTTTACTAAGTAATAGCAGAGTCACGAGTCACTGTCGTGCCCACTTATACCTATATTCGCAACTTTTCATGAGAAACCACAGCTATCTGATATTTTCTTTAAATTTTCACATTTATTTTTTTTTCAACCCCCCTAAGGCACAAAAAATCTATAAAGTGCATGCGCTATTAGTTAAGGAGGTTTACTAAGTAATAGCAGAGTCACGAGTCACTGTCGTGCCCACTTATACATATATTCGCAACTTTTCATGAAAACCCACAGCTATATTATATTTTCTTGCAATTTTCACATTTATTTTTTTTTCAACCCCCCTAAGGCACAAAAAAATCTATAAAGTGCATGCGCTATTAGTTAAGGAAGTTTACTAAGTAATAGCAGAGTCACGAGTCACTGTCGTGCCCACTTATACATATATTCGCAACTTTTCATGAAAAACCACAGCTATATGATATTTTCTTGCAATTTTCACATTTATATTTTTTTCAACCCCCCTAAGGCACAAAAAAATCTATAAAGTGCATGCGCTATTAGTTAAGGAGGTTTACTAAGTAATAGCAGAGTCACGAGTCACTGTCGTGCCCACTTATACATATATTCGCAACTTTTCATAAGAAACCACAGCTATCTGATATTTTCTTTAAATTTTCACATATATTTTTTTTTCAACCACCCTAAGGCACAAAAAAATCTATAAAGTGCATGCGCTATTAGTTAAGGAGGTTTACTAAGTAATAGCAGAGTCACGAGTCACTGTCGTGCCCACTTATACATATATTCGCAACTTTTCATGAAAAACCACAGCTATATGATATTTTCTTGCAATTTTCACATTTATTTTTTTTTCAACCCCCCTAAGGCACAAAAAATTCTATAAAGTGTATGCGCTATCAGTTAAGGAGGTTTACTAAGTAATAGCAGAGTCACGAGTCACTGTCGTGCCCACTTATACATATATTTGCAACTTTTCATGAGAAACCACAGCTATATGATATTTGCTTCAAATTTTCAAATTTATTTTTTTTTCAACCCCCTTAAGGCACAAAAAAATCTATAAAGTGCATGCGCTATTAGTTAAGGAAGTTTACTAAGTAATAGCAGAGTCACGAGTCACTGTCGTGCCCACTTATACCTATATTCGCAACTTTTCATGAGAAACCACAGCTATCTGATATTTTCTTTAAATTTCCACATTTATTTTTTTTTCAACCCCCCTAAGGCGCAAAAAAATCTATAAAGTGCATGCGCTATTAGTTAAGGAGGTTTACTAAGTAATAGCAGAGTCACGAGTCACTGTCGTGCCCACTTATACCTATATTAGCAACTTTTTATGAAAAACCACAGCTATCTGATATTTTCCTTAAATTTTCACATTTATTTTTTTTTCAACCCCCCTAAGGCACAAAAAATCTATAAAGTGCATGCGCTATTAGTTAAGGAGGTTTACTAAGTAATAGCAGAGTCACGAATAACTGTCGTGCCCACTTATACATATATTCGCAACTTTTCATGAAAAACCACAGCTATATGATATTTTCTTGCAATTTTCACATTTATTTTTTTTTCAACCCCCCTAAGGCACAAAAAAATCTATAAAGTGCATGCGTTATTAGTAAAGGAGGTTTACTAAGTAATAGCAGAGTCACGAGTCACTGTCGTGCCCACTTATACCTATATTCGCAACTTTTCATGAGAAACCACAGCTATCTGATATTTTCTTTAAATTTTCACATTTTTTTTTTCAACCTCCCTAAGGCACAAAAAAATCTATAAAGTGCATGCGCTATTAGTTAAGGAGGTTTACTAAGTAATAGCAGAGTCACGAGTCACTGTCGTGCCCACTTATACATATATTCGCAACTTTTCAAGAAAAACCACAGCTATCTGATATTTTCTTTAAATTTTCAAATTTATTTTTTTTTTCAACCCCCCTAAGGCACAAAAAAAATTTATAAAGTGCATGCGCTATTAGTTAAGGAGGTTTACTAAGTAATAGCATAGTCACGAGTCACTGTCATGCCAACTTATACCTATATTCGCAACTTTTCATGAGAAACCACAGCTATATGATATTTTCTTTAAATTTTCCCATTTATTTTTTTTTCAACCCCCCTAAGGCACAAAAAAATCTATAAAGTGCATGCGCTATTAGTTAAGGAGGTTTACTAAGTAATAGCAGAGTCACGAGTCACTGTCGTGCCCACTTATACCTATATTCGCAACTTTTCATGAAAAACCACAGCTATCTGATATTTTCTTTAAATTTTCACATTTATTTTTTTTTCAACCCCCCTAAGGCACAAAAAAATCTATAAAGTGCATGCGCTATTAGTTAAGGAGGTTTACTAAGTAATAGCAGAGTCACGAGTCACTGTCGTGCCCACTTATACCTATATTCGCAACTTTTCATGAAAAACCACAGCTATATGATATTTTCTTCAAATTTTCACATTTCTTTTTTTTTCAACCCCCCTAAGGCACAAAAAGTTCTATAAAGTGTATGCGCTATTAGTTAAGGAGGTTTACTAAGTAATAGCAGAGTCACGAGTTACTGTCGTGCCCACTTATACATATATTCGCAACTTTTCATGAGAAACCACAGCTATATGATATTTGCTTCAAATTTTCACATTTATTTTTTTTTCAACCCCCCTAAGGCACAAAAAAATCTATAAAGTGCATGCGCTATTAGTTAAGGAGGTTTACTAAGTAATAGCAGAGTCACGAGTCACTGTCGTGCCCACTTATACCTATATTCCCAACTTTTCATGAAAAACCACAGCTATCTGATATTTTCTTGCAATTTTCACATTTATTTTTTTTTCAACCCCCCTAAGGCACAAAAAAATCTATAAAGTGCATGCGCTATTAGTTAAGGAGGTTTACTAAGTAATAGCAGAGTCACGAGTCACTGTCGTGCCCACTTATACCTATATTCGCAACTTTTCATGAAAAACCACAGCTATATGATATTTTCTTGCAATTTTCACATTTATTTTTTTTTTCAACCCCCCTAAGGCACAAAAAATTCTATAAAGTGTATGCGCTATTAGTTAAGGAGGTTTACTAAGTAATAGCAGAGTCACGAGTCACTGTCGTGCCCACTTATACATATATTCGCAACTTTTCATGAGAAACTACAGCTATATGATATTTGCTTCAAATTTTCACATTTTTTTTTTTTTAACCCCCTTAAGGCACAAAAAAATCTATAAAATGTATGCGCTATTAGTTAAGGAAGTTTACTAAGTAATAGCAGAGTCACGAGTCACTGTCGTGCCCACTTATACCTATATTGGCAACTTTTCATGAGAAACCACAGCTATCTAATATTTTGATATCAGTGCATGGCATATCTACGTTATCCATAATACAAAAAAATTCTAACTTATTTTTTATTGTGTATAAACATCCATAGTACAGGCGTGATCCAATTGAAACTTAAACTGCAAACTTATTTTAGTGTTCTTTTAACAATGCTCTTAAAAAAATTAGCGAATTTTGATTTTATGGAGATTTACAAATTTTTTAGTGTCTGATGAAGCATGAAGTAGGCAACCCGCCTAACACAAAATTTAAAAAAGAATTAATTTCTCGTTAAGTAAAACAAAATAATTAAGTTTTATATAAGCACTGTTAAAAAAACACTAGAACACGTTTGTAGTTCAAGTTTCAATTGGATCACGCCAGTAAATCTAAAGATACATTGAGTTTTAGATTTTGCTAATTTTTGGCTAGTGCAAATTTTTGCAATTTTTTATCGATGTTGTAGCGTGTACTAGGAATGTTTATACACAATATAAAATAAGTTTGAATTTTTTTGTATTATGGATAACGTAGATATGTCAGCTTAAGTTGTCATACCTCTGAAAATTCCGAGATAAAAAGGCACTCTCAGTTTCTAAAAGATTTTTTGCGAGTTAATAATAACATAAAACTATGCTCATACATTGCCAACTAAACAGGCTTTAAGATGATAGGCATTAAATATTTTTCAAAGTTTTTGTTGCTGCGATATGATGTTCAAAACTTTAAAGTTTACGAAAAAAATGTTTCTCTGATACGTCCTAAACATCTTAGCTCCGTAGCAGTGATCAGAAAGTTCGATATATGCAACCTGCACAACATTTTCATACTAATTTTTGCATGTTTCAGACGTCTACAGTTTTTTCACGCTCTCTCACTCATGAAGCTACATTAACATTGTGGTAATATTTAATGCCTATCATCTAAAAGCCTGTTTAGTTGGCAATGTATGAGCATAGTTTCATATTTTTCATGTTATTAATAAGCTCGCAAAAAATTAATTAGTAACTGAGAGTGCCTTTTTATCTCGGAATTTTCAGAGGTATGCCAACTTAAGCTGGCATATCTACGTTATCCATAATACAAAAAAATTCAAACTTATTTTTTATTGTGTATAAACATCCATAGTACAGGCGTGATCCAATTAAAACTTAAACTGCAAACTTATTTTAGTGTTCTTTTAACAATGCTCTTAAAAAAATTAGCGAATTTTGATTTTATGGAGATTTACAAATTTTTTAGTGTCTGATGAAGCATGAAGTAGGCAACCCGCCTAACACAAAATTTAAAAAAGAATTAATTTCTCGTTAAGTAAAACAAAATAATTAAGTTTTATATAAGCACTGTTAAAAAAACACTAGAACACGTTTGTAGTTCAAGTTTCAATTGGATCACGCCAGTAAATCTAAAGATACATTGAGTTTTAGATTTTGCTAATTTTTGGCTAGTGCAAATTTTTGCAATTTTTTATCGATGTTGTAGCGTGTACTAGGAATGTTTATACACAATATAAAATAAGTTTGAATTTTTTTGTATTATGGATAACGTAGATATGTCAGCTTAAGTTGTCATACCTCTGAAAATTCCGAGATAAAAAGGCACTCTCAGTTTCTAAAAGATTTTTTGCGAGTTAATAATAACATAAAACTATGCTCATACATTGCTAACTAAACAGGCTTTACGATGATAGGCATTAAATATTTTTCAAAGTTTTTGTTGCTGCGATATGATGTTCAAAACTTTAAAGTTTACGAAAAAAATGTTTCTCTGATACGTCCTAAACATCCTAGCTCCGTAGCAGTGATCAGAAAGTTCGATATATGCAACCTGCACAACATTTTCATACTAATTTTTGCATGTTTCAGACGTCTACAGTTTTTTCACGCTCTCTCACTCATGAAGCTACATTAACATTGTGGTAATATTTAATGCCTATCATCTAAAAGCCTGTTTAGTTGGCAATGTATGAGCATAGTTTCATATTTTTCATGTTATTAATAAGCTCGCAAAAAATTAATTAGTAACTGAGAGTGCCTTTTTATCTCGGAATTTTCAGAGGTATGCCAACTTAAGCTGGCACATCTACGTTATCCATAATACAAAAAGATTCAAACTTATTTTTTATTGTGTATAAACATCCATAGTACAGGCGTGATCCAATTGAAACTTAAACTGCAAACATATTTTAGTGTTCTTTTAACAATGCTCGTAAAAAAATTAGCGAATTTTGATTTTATGGAGATTTACAAATTTTTTAATGTCTGATGAAGCATGAAGTAGGCAACCCGCCTAACACAAAATTTAAAAAAGAATTCATTTCTCGTTAACTAAAACAAAATAATTAAGTTTTATATAAGCACTGTTAAAAAAACACTAGAACACGTTTGTAGTTCAAGTTTCAATTGGATCACGCCAGTAAATCTAAAGATACATTGAGTTTTAGATTTTGCTAATTTTTGGCAAGTGCAAATTTTTGCAATTTTTTATCGATGTTGTAGCGTGTACTAGGAATGTTTATACACAATAAAAAATAAGTTTGAATTTTTTTGTATTATGGATAACGTAGATATGTCAGCTTAAGTTGTCATACCTCTGAAAATTCCGAGATAAAAAGGCACTCTCAGTTTCTAATTGATTTTTTGCGAGCTTATTAATAACATAAAACTGTGCTCATACATTGCCAACTAAACAGGCTTTTAGATGATTGGAAAAATGAGCTATTTTTTACTATGCCGCCCATGCTATTGAGTGATCCAACATGACGTCGACTTTAACATGATTGCATACACCCTATACTCGCCTTTAGTGTAAATCAAATAAAAAGTTTTTTATCTTAACGTACAAAAATTTAAATAATTTTTTTTTATATTATATATTGAAAAAAAAAACTTTATTTAAAGGCAAAGAAAACATTGAAATAACATGTTCTAAACACGAAATGGAATCTTCTAAACTGATGATATTTTTTACCAGAATGAAAATGTGGCCAACAAGAGAGCTTGAAAGAATGTAAAGTATGCAATGTGCGTGAGTAGTCCTGTTTATGACGTCATAAACAGTACAGTAGGATTTTTTTTTAAATGGGACAAAAGGATTTTACTGCATATGCCGCGCGAATGAAATCGCTAGAAAAAAATTGTCACAACAACAGTTAGGTGTGTCTACTGCTGTATTTCTCCGCCTTCCTGTATGATTGGTATAAAAATTATTATACTTTGTGAGCACCAAAATTTGCTTGCCTATTGACCAGCCGTCTGCTGCACGCTAGCGCATACCTTTGTTCTCTCTCTCTCTCTATCTCTCTCTCTGCTGTCATTGCATGATAGAGAAAAAAAAACAATTTCTAAAATTTGAGAACCATAAAATATATAATCAATTTCCACATAAATAAACAGTAATAATAAAATGAGAGAGAGAAAGAGAAATGAAGGTGATAGTTTGCTGTCTAGTTTGGTTTTGCATGATACACAGGAAGTGAGACAGTAGCATAGAGAGAGAGAGATGCACCAGTCGGCTGGTCAAGCAAGCATAAATATTTTGGTGCTCACACATACGAGTGATGTAAGAAGGCGGAGAAATGCAGCAGTGGACACACCTAACTGGTGCTGCCACCACGGCATTGCAGTAAGCTAATTTGAATACAACGATACACACATTTCAATAGCTTTTTTAAGGGTGATTAGGGTGTAGGACTGGTTTATCTTGTTCATGAACGACAAAAGAGGTACTCCTTAGTTATTTAGCCCTTAAAGCAAACTTATACAATTTTCGTAACTAGGTTTAAAAATCTGCGAAAAAAAAAGCATTTTTTTAGATGTGTGTAAATACACGATACACACACTATTCAAAAGCTTTTTTAAGGGTGATTAGGGTGTCGGGCTGGTTCAGGGTGTTCAGTTACAACAAAAGAGGTACTCCTTAGTTATTTAGCCCTTAAAGCAAACCTATAAAATTTTCCTACCTAGGTTTAAAAATCTGCGAAAAAAAAGCATTTTTTTAGATGTGTGTAAATTACACACACTATTTAATAATTTTTTTATTCGATTTATGCAACCCGCATAACATTTTCAGACCAGAATTTGCTTGTACCTGGTGCTGCCACCGCGGCATTGCTGTAAGCTCATTTGAATACAACGATACACACATTTCAATAGCTTTTTTAGGGTGATTAGGGTGTCGGGCTGGTTCAGGGCGTTCAGTTACAACAAAACAGGTACTCCTTAGTTAATTAGCCCTTAAAGCAAACTTATACAATTTTTGTACCTAGGTTTAAAAATCTGCGAAAAAAAAGCATTTTTCTAGATGTGAGTGAATACAACGTTACACACACTATTCAATAATTTTTTTTAAGCGTGATTAGGGTGTCGGGCTGGTTCAGGGCGTTCAGTTACAACAAAACAGGTACTCCTTAGTTATTTAGCCCTTAAAGCAAACTTATACAATTTTTGTACCTAGGTTAAAAAATCTGCGAAAAAAAAAGCATTTTTCTAGATGTGAGTGAATACAACGTTACACACACTATTCAATAATTTTTTTAAGCGTGATTAGGGTGTCGGACTGGTTCAGGGCGTTCAGTTACAACAAAACAGGTACTCCTTAGTCATTTAGCCTTAAATTCAAACCTATAAAATTTTCGTACCTAGGTTTAAAAATCTGCGAAAAAAAAAAGGATTTTTCTAGATGTGAGTGAATACAACAATACACACACTATTCAATAATTTTTTTAAGGGTGATTAGGGTGTCGGGCTGGTTCAGGGCGTTCAGTTACAACAAAACAGGTACTCCTTAGTTATTTAGCCTTAAATTCAAACCTATAAAATTTTTGTACCTAGGTTTAAAAATCTGCGAAAAAAAAAAAGCATTTTTCTAGATGTAAGTGATTACAACAATACACACTATTCAATAATTTTTTTAAGGGTGATTAGGGTGTCGGGCTGGTTCAGGGCGTTCAGTTACAACAAAACAGGTACTCCTTAGTTATTTAGCCTTAAATTCAAACCTATAAAATTTTTGTACCTAGGTTTAAAAATCTGCGAAAAAAAAAAAGCATTTTTCTAGATGTGAGTGAATACAACGTTACACACACTATTCAATAATTTTTTTAAGGGTGTTTAGGGTGTCGGGCTGGTTCAGGGCGTTCAGTTACAACAAAACAGGTACTCCTTAGTTATTTAGCCCTTAAAGCAAACTTATACAATTTTTGTACCTAGGTTTAAAAATCTGCGAAAAAAAAGCATTTTTCTAGATGTGAGTGAATACAACAATACACACACTATTCAATAATTTTTTTAAGGGTGATTAGGGTGTCGGGCTGGTTCAGGGCGTTCAGTTACAACAAAACAGGTACTCCTTAGTTATTTAGCCCTTAAAGCAAACTTATACAATTTTTGTACCTAGGTTTAAAAATCTGCGAAAAAAAAAGCATTTTTTTAGATGTGTGTAAATACAACGTTACACACACTATTCAATAATTTTTTTAAGGGTGATTAGGGTGTCGGGCTGGTTCAGGGCGTTCAGTTACAACAAAACAGGTACTCCTTAGTTATTTAGCCTTAAATTCAAACCTATAAAATTTTTGTACCTAGGTTTAAAAATCTGCGAAAAAAAAAAGCATTTTTCTAGATGTAAGTGATTACAACAATACACACTATTCAATAATTTTTTTAAGGGTGATTAGGGTGTCGGGCTGGTTCAGGGCGTTCAGTTACAACAAAACAGGTACTCCTTAGTTATTTAGCCTTAAATTCAAACCTATAAAATTTTTGTACCTAGGTTTAAAAATCTGCGAAAAAAAAAAGCATTTTTCTAGATGTGAGTGAATACAACGTTACACACACTATTCAATAATTTTTTTAAGGGTGATTAGGGTGTCGGGCTGGTTCAGGGCGTTCAGTTACAACAAAACAGGTACTCCTTAGTTATTTAGCCCTTAAAGCAAACTTATACAATTTTTGTACCTAGGTTTAAAAATCTGCGAAAAAAAAAGCATTTTTTTAGATGTGTGTAAATACAACGTTACACACACTATTCAATAATTTTTTTAAGGGTGATTAGGGTGTCGGGCTGGTTTATCTTGTTCAGTTACAACAAAACAGATACTCCTTAGTTATTTAGCCCTTAAAGCAAACTTATACAATTTTCGTAACTAGGTTTAAAAATCTGCGAAAAAAAAGCTTTTTTCTAGATGTGAGTGAATACAACACTACACACACTATTCAATAGCTTTTTTAAGAGATATTAGGGTATCGGGATGGTTCAGGGCGTTCAGTTACAACAAAACAGGTACTCCTTAGTTATTTAGCCCTAAATTCAAACCTATACAATTTCCGTACCTAGGTTTAAAAATCTGCGAAAGAAAGCATTTTTTTAGATGTGTGTAAATACAACGATATACACACTATTCAATAATTTTTTTAAGGGTGATTAGGGTGTCAGGCTGGTTTATCTTGTTCAGGAACGACAAATAAGGTAATCCTTAGTTATTTAGCCCGTAAAGCAAACTTATACAATTTTTGTAACTAGGTTTAAAAATCTACCAAAAATAGTTGGAAACAATTTTCTTTTTAGATAAGTGTATTCAACGAGACAGAGTTGTGGATGTTTTGTAAACGATAGATGCGATGCTCAAGCCTAACCTCAAATGATTCTTTTTAAATTAATAAAAATAATATATCTTATCTTTGATAAAAAGAAATCTGGCGTGTTATGTATTTTCTGATAGGTTAGAGGTTTGAAAGTGCTAGCCAATGGTGTGCCAGCGCACGCCCTCTTTTGCCTAGTAAAATGAATAAGCAGCAGCAGCAGCACAGTGATGCTACTTTATGTATTTCCCGTCTTTGCATTTCGTAGAACTATTATCTTTTTTCTTGAACATTTTCTGGAATGTAAAAAAGTTTTAAAATAATCAAGTTTCATACATATTTTAGAAAAAGATCAAAGAGCTTTTAGTTTTTTGTCCCGTCCAGTAACAAGGGATGCTGAATGCATTTACACTTTTTTTTACAAATATAAATCTTATTCAATTCTGAGTTTCTTCACAAATTAAAAAACAAACAAATTATTTCCATCTAAAAAACTATGCATCTTTTATCTCGTGCATGGCACACACACACTGACATGGTCTGCCTACGTTGCTCTTGACCTAAGGTAAAAAGGCTCTGACGTAGGCACCAGTGTTTGCCCGACAAATGTGACATTTTGACATCTGAGGGGCGCAATCTGGGCATGTAGTCATGTGACCACACGGTAGAAACACAATGCCTAACTCCTTTTCAAAGCACACTTTGCACCTTCTCAAATCTTGAAGGTCTTCGGCCGACATCGATCCTTGTGTTGCTGCGACGCTTTGCTGAACGGCATGACTTTCGGTAGATGCAGTCTCTGCGGGAGGGTGGTGGTTTTCCAAAGTCGCAGCGACGCTTTGCTGAACGGCATGACTTTCGGTAGATGCAGTCTCTGCGGGAGACTCTGCGGAAGGTTGGTGGTTTTCCAAAACCGCAGGTGGCGTGGACGGTATTGCCGGCAGATGGCACGTCACACTGGTCAGTGTTTGACACTCGGTAATACCGATTTGCTGGTTTTTTAAATCTTGTATCTTTGACACAAACATGCTTCCTTTTGTCATGAGAAGAAAGGCACACCGAGGAAACCAGACGGCATGTTCTACCACGGGTAGGTCCGTGGGACCCCAGTCCTTTAAACCTCCACCACAATAGAAACATATCACACGATCGCCTTTGCTCGTGTAGAAAAAACCAGCTTTAGCGAGTTCCTCTGGTCTTTGCCTCATGCCGATGGGCCACAACGCGTAGGACGCTTTACGGGACGCAGAAGACGCGTATTCGAGGTGTCTGGGCGGAGCAGTCAGTATCACTCCCATTTCCGCTTCAACCGATGTTTTTATCGGTCTACGTACACAAACAACATCTTGCAGTTGGCTGGCACCGCCTTCCTCTCCTAATCTGACATTACCCACCGCGCGGTTCTGCATAAAGGGACAGTGAGGATTCCAACGCATATGCTCCGTTCGACCATGGTCGTTAGGTTCCCAGCCTCTCACTTCCAGACGGCAGAAATTGCATCTGGCAACGTCACTCACGCCTGTCCAGTAGAAACCCCACCTTGCAAGATCTTCAGGATCGACTTGTGGAAACCAGTTGGCTCCAAGAAAAGATATAAACCGGTTTTTCTCATATCTAAAGTTTAAAGTGTCTCCAAGAGGTTCATTGGGGGTGGGTCTCCCAAAAGCAAACTCACAATTTGAAGCGAGGTGAACACTTGGTATCGCTTCGGCTGCTGGATGTAATTCTAAATGGCAGCTAAAGCACTTGAGTTTAGTTCCCATAAAGTAAAATCCATTCTTAGCAAGCTCTCTCTTGGAGATGGGGTTTTCCCAGGAGTACGGAAAGCTCTTGAGTCGCACATACTCCTGCTCGAAAACTGGAGCTTCACTGGGCACGCGATCATCGGTCGAAGAGGTTTCTTCATCCTTTCCACTCATCATCACAAAGCATGCAAACTTTTAACAAAAAACTGTATTTTTAGGTTAAATATTCAAGCACCCAATGTGCTTGAATAAACACAAAACTTTAAAACAAATTTTTACCAGCAAACGAGCTACGAGAGAGCGTGAAAAACTGTATGCAATTTAGGTAACTATTGCATAGAAATATGAAAATAAAAGTAGTAAGAGAGTGTTGTACGGGTTGCATAAATTGGTTATGCTACCGTTTTGTTTTGAGATAAACTAAATTTATGTAACTACTGCTTCTTGTCTATTTACAATTTTTAAAAAATAAATCAGTTTTCATGCTACTCGATTTGAGCAGATGAGTGAAAACTATATTTTAAAAAAAAATAGCTAATCATCGACAATGTGGCGACAAGTGAACACATGGTAAAAGCACACGATATAACGTGTTATATCGTGAATAGCATTACAAGAAAAAGTACTTGATTTCTCCTAAAAATAATTGCAGATTAAACGTTGAATGTTTTGATTCATCAAAGTTTGAGCATGCTTGCTCAGTAATTGCATCAATAAAGTCATCAATTTCCTTTCTCGTGTATGTACCTTGTATGTACGACAAGTAACGTGCCGAAAAGTCCTTATACTCTTTTTTGGCTACGCCCCTCCAGCTCTCACGCTCAACAAACCTTGCTTTTAAGAAATCGCATAGTTCACATAGTCTTTCAAATTCAGCAGCGGTCAGATAAATCACAGAAAGTGGGTTCCTGATGTCATCCAATAACGAGAAATTATTCAATACGACATTTGCCACATTATTCCTTGATGTGTAGTAGACAAGCACTTCTTTGCCCAACAAAACTGGAGGAATCTGTGCAGGTCTAGAGTTCGATGTTACATTTTTCAATATTTGTTCCCTTTTGCGTTATAAAGTTTCCCATTCGTCTTTATGAAACTTGACACCCTTACACCCAACCCTTGCAATGTTCAAGCAAAGTTCAAAATCCTTTCTTGTGTCAAGGTAAACAGAGACAGTCTTCATACAGCTCAAGTTGTATTTGATTTGAACGCAGCCACTCTCGTCTTGAGAATCGGTGATGTGCTGATATAGATTGCTCATTTTTAACACTCTAGTGTGGAAAACGGATACAATCTGTATTTGGTCTCATCGGGCATTCTTACTATTTATTCATCATACTTCATCATATATAAAAATGATGAATGCATCATCCCATTGTGCTTTAACTCGAGTAGGAGGAGTGAGTTCAGTGAGTAACTCAGTCCAGTTGTATGTTTGGCAGATTTGCGTTTCACCACTCGTTTCACCACTCTTTTCAGATTTCTCCACGATCCTATTGTGGATTCAGATTTGTGGTCTTTCTCGTTGGGTGATCATGGAAAATACACTAAAAAAAGCAGAAAAGAAAGTCAGCTTTGGAGAACTCACGATAGTCTATTTTGAAAACACAGCAGAGGAACAAGAGTACAGGCATTCCAATTATCAGAGAGGGATGGATAAAATGAGATTTAAAAATAGGATATTGTCTTGCCAGAAAATCTTACAACCCATGCTCGAGAAGAAATTATTGCAAATGAAATGATTTAAAAATAAGCACAGAGTTGATTCGGGGCTTTTTTTCCACAGGTTTTTACTATTCCAATTTTTTTGGCCTGCCTGATTTTTGAATCTGCCCGCGTATGTATCTCAAACATTTTTGTCACAGCTTCAACACCGAGGAGCGATCCGTCCAGTGGCTGGCCGAAAGAGGGCTGCTTAAGAATGGCGACAACGCTCCATCCTGCACGAAATGTAACGCACCCAACATGCAGTTTGTGCAGAGAAAGGGAAAAAAGTTCTACCCCGACGGAACAAGGGCAACGTATCCTTCTTTCAAGTGTCGCGCCCGCGTGTGCCGAACCTACCAATCCGTGCGCAAATCGAACGCGTTTTTCACCTATCTCAACCGGAACGGCCACGCCAACTCCAAGATTTCTGTTTGCGAGATCCTCGTGATCACGTACCTCTGGTGCTTCGATCTATCAATTCAGAAGGTCGCAGAACTGACCGGGCACTCGACTCACACCATCGTCGACTGGTTCAACCTGTGTCGCGATGTTCCCCATCGCATGTGGGAGCGGAGGAAGAAAATGGGAGGCCCAAGCATTATTTGTCAGATCGACGAATCTCTGTTGCGGGGCAAGCGAAAGTCCCACAAAGGAAGAATGTTAAAGGGAAACATTCAAAAACCCAACGCGCTGGACGCCACCAAAAAAAGGGAGCTGCAGCACGTCCAGCCGGGCAAGAGGAATCACGGCAAGCGAATGAATGGACCGTGGATATTTGGAATCGCGGAGAGACTCAAAGATGGGCTCGTGGAGAGTAGGTTTTTCGAGGTGGAGCGCCGTGACCGTCGGACCTTTCAGGCCATCATTCAGAGCGAGGTGGAGGAAGGGACCATCATTCACTCGGACGAGTGGCCCTCCTACTGGGGTCTCAGCGACATGGGCTACGTCCACCAGACCGTGAACCACTCGGAAAACTTTGTCGATCCCGAGACGGGAGCCCACACTCAGCTCATCGAGCGAATGTGGGGTACGCTCAAGCAAAAGATCATACACGAGATGCGTGGCACCACGCAAATCGGAAGGCACTTGATTGAGGCGTGGTGGAAAGGCCTCCATCCCCGACCCCAGCGTTTCGAGGAGTTTATAGTGGACCTCGGAAAAACCTTTTAACGCTGTGCTGCTCCAAAGTACAAAATAATCGGGCAAACACTCGTCGTTGACTGGAGAACTTGCAAGGTGAACTTGCAAGGTGAACTTACAAAATTAGATAGATTCTTTAGAAAGAATCCCATGGCGAACTTATACAAAACAAAATAAGTAAATTCTTTATAAAGAATCCCATGGTCAACTTATACAAAAAAATAAGTAAATTCTCTCTCTCCGACACCCGTCGTTGGCTCGTACAAATACAATCCCTCCTTATTTTTTTTTAATTTAAAAAAAAATCAATTTTGTTCTGCATCCGGTAGCAATGCCTGAATCGATTGAAGGATGTTTTTGCGCTTCTGAGTCGAGTAAAAGAGTTGGTACAGGCTGGGTAAGGGATCTTCCTCCTCTGGTGCGACCATATTGAGTTTGGCCTGAAGATTCAGTCCAATCTCTATCATTTTTTCGAGTTCTAACGAGTCATCAACGAGGGCACCGATATCGTCTCTGAAGGACTTGGAGTGATACATCGTCGTGGCGGTAAAGGCGAGCGTGATGTGAGATTTAGAGGGATCCATGGAGGGTGCAAATAAGTATCCCGATACGAATTTACCAAAATTGTCGTTCCAGGGAAACAACACACGCTTTCCCGGCTCGGCAAACTCGTCACTGTGCACCTCGAGATCGGCCACGGGCTGCAAAGCGCAGTCGGAGGCGACCGTGATCTGAAAGTGACTGATGTGTTCGTACTCTTCTCGTGACATGGACAACCGAACACACGTAGATCCCATTTCCACCTTTGCTTTATTGCACAGCCAGGCAGTCGTCTTGTACTTGTTGTGCTCCATTGGCTCGTATTCATGCAATATCTGCCCAAGCTCTTGTTCGCAAGTAGTGCCATCGGTTTTGTTTGCGTTGCATCCCCAAAGGGCGGTTAAATCCTCCAGTGAGATCGCTTCGAACCCTTTGTTGCTCGTGTAGGTCCTCCTCGAGCGCAGATCTGTGAACCTGGAGTCATTGCCGGGTAGGTGTCCCGCTGGAAGCGCACGCACGCGTAAGAATACCTTGACGCTAGATTCCATCATTATCATCATCTTTCGTTGACTTTGCAACGAGTTAAAACTTGTTGAAAGGAAAAATAATCATACTCACTCATAGAGTATACAAAAACAAATATCCATACATTCTTGTTTTCAGGAGAGGCTATTGCACCTCTGGCGATTGGCGACAAGCATATCGCGTCTTGCACGTTTTTTTAACGACTTATGTGCGCATTTAAATTAAATCATAGTGGTGGAAACGCTAGCGCTTGTAAGCGTTGAGGGTGTGATCCCTAAATGATTTTTGTATTTGTTTCTAAATTTTGTAAATATTATTATTCCCGTTGATCCTCGCTGTAGCAAACCTCATACAACCTCATTGGCAATGCAAAATTGATGATATTATGAAATTAAAAAAGGACTTTTCACTTGTAAAGTGTGTACATTCAAACATATGAATTTATTTTTTTCATAACGTTTTTTTCTTTTTACCTTCGGTTCAACGTTTTCTCAGCCGAGAGTTTTTTTTACTACTTGATAGAAGAAGGTTGTACAATGCAGCGACTATAATATTTTTTACGTAGAAAATGCTGTTTCTTAGACTATGGTAAATATAATTGACTTTATACTCTTTATGAGCTTTATTTGCTTTTCTCTGAATGATGAATTCATCTCTGCAAACTTTGCTGGAGAAAATTAGCATAAAAAAAACCAACTGCGCATTTCTGATGTAATCGGGCAAGTCAAAGTAAAGGCTCGTGTTCCATGTGCTCGAGGCGGTGATCTCTTCCCCAATAAATTTCTTCGCAACGCCTCGAGCAGAAATACTCAATACAGGGCTCGTCGTCCGGAAACGAAGCAGAAAACCGAAACCAGTGTGCTCTGGTTCTGCCCTGTTCCGCGCATTCCCCACAAAACTGGCCCTTCTCGATTCTTTGTCTTTTGGGGGCGACACGTTCAAGGCGCGTTGCCATCTCGCACGAAGGGCTGCAGCTTGACGACTCGGAGTGATACTGGGTGTTTGCGTGAAACACGAGAGTCACAAAGGAGGAATCTTTCAGAGTTTCTTCAACGGCGAGAATTGGAGGCACAAATAATCCCGACACGTAGTTTCCAAAGCGAGAGTCTCGCGGAAACAGCAAGACCGTCCGATTGTGGGCAAACTCCTCGCTGCACACCCTCAGGTCGGCAATAGACTGCAACTCGCAGTTGGAGGCCACCGAGATCTGGAAGAGCGACGTTTCCAGATACCATGCCCTCGGCAGCTTCAATTGAAGGAAAAATGGGGGTCGCATCATAGCTGACATCTGCATGAGCGTAGAAGCACTCTCTTTTTTCCTCGGGAGCGTTACACGGACGTTGAAGGGTAGAATCGTCGTTACGTCTTCATATGGCAAACTAGTGATTCCGTGGCTGGCATAGAAAGGCCGCTCCATCGCGTCGTACCGTGCGAGGAACTCATCAAACTCTTCGACGTTCCGGCAAGTTGGTGCCGGGCGGTGGTGGGCGGTGGCGGGAGTGCCCCAGTGCTCCTCAAAGAGTTCTGGCCCCGTTGAGTAGAAGCCGCGTCGCTCACGATAGGTGACTCTGTTCTTGAGATCAGTAAACTGATCCGCGTCGGTGATGGAGGATGATTTGACACATTGCACGCGCAGAAATATCTTGAGGTCCGTGTACGCCATGATTTACTTTGTAAAAGAAAGAAGCCTTGTTGTCAGTTAAAACGTACCGGGAGAATCTTAGCGATAATAAGAGAGTAGAGAGCGAAAAGCAAAAAAGTTAAAGTCTGAGATTCTCTTTCCTTCGTAGAAAGCGAGAAGCAAAAAGCTCAGAGCTTTCCGAGTGGATTCTATGTATTTAAAATCGCGTTCATCGTTCTCACACCAGGTGTCTCGCTTTTTATCTTTTCTTCCCGGATTTTATCAAAATACGTTCGCGAAAGAATCTCAGAGAACAATGAAACTTAGCCACTTTACGCCATCAAATCAGCGCACAAAGATATATAAGATATAACTATATATTATTTTCTCTACTCGATAGTGTTTCATATACTATATATTGTACTTTGAATTATTTTAAAGACTAGATGTTTAATATGTTGGACTATTTAATTTTGATAAAAAAAAAAGAAAAAATTATTATTTTAAAATTAAGTTTGATATAAAAAAATACTTTAATATATAGTATAATATATTATATTTTGTTTTCATCACTCGATAGTGTTTCATATCCTAAACATTGCTTCAAGTACTTTGAATTATTTTAAAGAGTAGATGTTTAATATGTTGGACTATTTCATTTTGATAAAAAAATTTATTATTTTAAAATTAAGTTGTATATAAAATAAATACTTTGATATATAGTATAATATATTACACTTGCAGCCTCATCCTAAAGTTCAACTAGCATGCAAAAACATGCGTTTACAGAGCTCAAGTATTATTTTTAAGAGTTTTTAAACAAAGCGATATGCGATAATAAGAGTGTAGAGAGAGGGAGAAGCGAAAAAGTTAAAGTCTTGAGACCACAAGCTTATCAAGTGGATTCTGTGAAATTTCAATCGCGTTCATCGTTCTCACACCAGAGAGCTCAAGTATTATCTTTAAGAGTTTTAAAGCAAAGCGATCTGCGATAGTAAGAGAGTAGAGAGAGGGAAAAGCAAAAAAGTTAAAGTCTGAGATTGAGACCAGCTTCATGAATGGATTCTGTGAAATCACGATCGCGTTCCTCGTTCTCACACCAGGTGGCACTCGCTTCTTCTCGACTGAGTAGAGAGAGGAAGAAGCGAAAAAGTTAGAGTATGAGATCGTTACCAGCTTCACGAATGAATTCTGTGATATCACGATCGCGTTCCTCGTTCTCACACCAGGTGGCGTGGCACTCGCTTCTTCTTTATCCTTCCCTGATTTTATGAAAACGACGAGCGGGACGCAAAGAATCTCGGGACTTAGAAAAATTAAGCATAGCCATTTTACGCCATCAAATCAGCGCACAAAGATATATAAGATATAAATATATATTATTTTCTCTACTCGATAGTGTTTCATATCCTATATGTTGTACTTTGAATTATTTTAAAGACTAGATGTTTAATATGTTGGACTATTTAATTTTGATAAAAAAAAAAGAAAAAATTATTATTTTAAAATTAAGTTTGATATAAAAAAATACTTTAATATATAGTAAAATATATAATATTTTGTTTTCATCACTCGATAGTGTTTCATATCCTATACATTGCTTCAAGTACTTTGAATTATTTTAAAGAGTAGATGTTTAATATGTTGGACTATTTCATTTTGATAAAAAAATTTATTATTTTAAAATTAAGTTGTATATAAAATAAATACTTTGATATATAGTATAATATATTACACTTGCAGCCTCATCCTAAAGTTCAACTAGCATGCAAAAACATGCGTTTACAGAGCTCAAGTATTATTTTTAAGAGTTTTTAAACAAAACGATATGCGATAATAAGAGTGTAGAGAGAGGGAGAAGCGAAAAAGTTAAAGTCTTGAGACCACAAGCTTATCAAGTGGATTCTGTGAAATTTCAATCGCGTTCATCGTTCTCACACCAGAGAGCTCAAGTATTATCTTTAAGAGTTTTAAAGCAAAGCGATCTGCGATAGTAAGAGAGTAGAGAGAGGGAAAAGCAAAAAAGTTAAAGTCTGAGATTGAGACCAGCTTCATGAATGGATTCTGTGAAATCACGATCGCGTTCCTCGTTCTCACACCAGGTGGCACTCGCTTCTTCTCGACTGAGTAGAGAGAGGAAGAAGCGAAAAAGTTAGAGTATGAGATCGTTACCAGCTTCACGAATGAATTCTGTGATATCACGATCGCGTTCCTCGTTCTCACACCAGGTGGCGTGGCACTCGCTTCTTCTTTATCCTTCCCTGATTTTATGAAAACGACGAGCGGGACGCAAAGAATCTCGGGACTTAGAAAAATTAAGCATAGCCATTTTACGCCATCAAATCAGCGCACAAAGATATATAAGATATAAATATATATTATTTTCTCTACTCGATAGTGTTTCATATCCTATATGTTGTACTTTGAATTATTTTAAAGACTAGATGTTTAATATGTTGGACTATTTAATTTTGATAAAAAAAAAAGAAAAAATTATTATTTTAAAATTAAGTTTGATATAAAAAAATACTTTAATATATAGTATAATATATTATATTTTGTTTTCATCACTTGATAGTGTTTCATATCCTATACATTGCTTCAAGTACTTTGAATTATTTTAAAGAGTAGATGTTTAATATGTTGGACTACTTCATTTTGATAAAAAAATTTATTATTTTAAAACTAGGTTGTATATAAAATAAATACTTTGATATATAGTATAATATATTACACTTGCAGCCTCATCCTAAGTCAACTAGCATGCAAAAACATGCGTTTACAGAGCTCAAGTATTATTTTAAAGAGTTTTTAAACAAAGTGATATGCGATAATAAGAGTGTAGGGAGAGGGAGAAGCGAAAAAGTTAAAGTCTTGAGACCACAAGCTTATCAAGTGGATTCTGTGGAATTTCAATCGCGTTCATCGTTCTCACACCAGAGAGCTCAAGTATTATCTTTAAGAGTTTTAAAGCAAAGCGATCTGCGATAGTAAGAGAGTAGAGAGAGGGAAAAGCAAAAAAGTTAAATTCTGAGGTTGAGACCAGCTTCATGAATGGATTCTGTGAAATCACGATCGCGTTCCTCGTTCTCACACCAGGTGGCACTCGCTTCTTCTCGACTGAGTAGAGAGAGGAAGAAGCGAAAAAGTTAGAGAATGACATCGTTACCAGCTTCACGAATGAATTCTGTGATATCACGATCGCGTTCCTCGTTCTCACACCAGGTGGCGTGGCACTCGCTTCTTCTCTATCCTTCCCTGATTTTTTGAAAACAACGAGCGGGACGCAAAGAATCTCGGGACTTAGAAAAATTAAGCATAGCCACTTTACGCCATCAAATCAGCGCACAAAGATATATAAGATATAAATATATAATATTTTCTCTACTCGATAGTGTTTCATATCCTATATGTTGTACTTTGAATTATTTTAAAGACTAGATGTTTAATATGTTGGACTATTTAATTTTGATAAAAAAAAAGAAAAAATTATTATTTTAAAATTAAGTTTGATATAAAAAAAATACTTTAATATATAGTATAATATATAATATTTTGTTTTCATCACTCGATAGTGTTTCATATCCTATACATTGCTTCAAGTACTTTGAATTATTTTAAAGAGTAGATGTTTAATATGTTGGACTATTTCATTTTGATAAAAAAATTTATTATTTTAAAATTAAGTTGTATATAAAATAAATACTTTGATATATAGTATAATATATTACACTTGCAGCCTCATCCTAAGTCAACTAGCATGCAAAAACATGCGTTTACAGAGCTCAAGTATTATTTTAAAGAGTTTTTAAACAAAGCGATATGCGATAATAAGAGTGTAGGGAGAGGGAGAAGCGAAAAAGTTAAAGTCTTGAGACCACAAGCTTATCAAGTGGATTCTGTGAAATTTCAATCGCGTTCATCGTTCTCACACCAGAGAGCTCAAGTATTATCTTTAAGAGTTTTAAAGCAAAGCGATCTGCGATAGTAAGAGAGTAGAGAGAGGGAAAAGCAAAAAAGTTAAAGTCTGAGGTTGAGACCAGCTTCATGAATGGATTCTGTGAAATCACGATCGCGTTCCTCGTTCTCACACCAGGTGGCACTCGTTTCTTCTCGACTGAGTAGAGAGAGGAAGAAGCGAAAAAGTTAGAGTATGAGATCGTTACCAGCTTCACGAATGAATTCTGTGATATCACGATCGCGTTCCTCGTTCTCACACCAGGTGGCGTGGCACTCGCTTCTTCTCTATCCTTCCCTGATTTTATGAAAACGACGAGCGGGACGCAAAGAATCTCGGGACTTAGAAAAATTAAGCATAGCCACTTTACGCCATCAAATCAGCGCACAAAGATATATAAGATATAAATATATATTATTTTCTCTACTCGATAGTGTTTCATATCCTATATGTTGTACTTTGAATTATTTTAAAGACTAGATGTTTAATATGTTGGACTATTTAATTTTGATAAAAAAAAAGAAAAAATTATTATTTTAAAATTAAGTTTGATATAAAAAAATACTTTAATATATAGTAAAATATATAATATTTTGTTTTCATCACTCGATAGTGTTTCATATCCTATACATTGCTTCAAGTACTTTGAATTATTTTAAAGAGTAGATGTTTAATATGTTGGACTATTTCATTTTGATAAAAAAATTTATTATTTTAAAATTAAGTTGTATATAAAATAAATACTTTGATATATAGTATAATATATTACACTTGCAGCCTCATCCTAAAGTTCAACTAGCATGCAAAAACATGCGTTTACAGAGCTCAAGTATTATTTTTAAGAGTTTTTAAACAAAGCGATATGCGATAATAAGAGTGTAGAGAGAGGGAGAAGCGAAAAAGTTAAAGTCTTGAGACCACAAGCTTATCAAGTGGATTCTGTGAAATTTCAATCGCGTTCATCGTTCTCACACCAGAGAGCTCAAGTATTATCTTTAAGAGTTTTAAAGCAAAGCGATCTGCGATAGTAAGAGAGTAGAGAGAGGGAAAAGCAAAAAAGTTAAAGTCTGAGATTGAGACCAGCTTCATGAATGGATTCTGTGAAATCACGATCGCGTTCCTCGTTCTCACACCAGGTGGCACTCGCTTCTTCTCGACTGAGTAGAGAGAGGAAGAAGCGAAAAAGTTAGAGTATGAGATCGTTACCAGCTTCACGAATGAATTCTGTGATATCACGATCGCGTTCCTCGTTCTCACACCAGGTGGCGTGGCACTCGCTTCTTCTCTATCCTTCCCTGATTTTATGAAAACGACGAGCGGGACGCAAAGAATCTCGGGACTTAGAAAAATTAAGCATAGCCACTTTACGCCATCAAATCAGCGCACAAAGATATATAAGATATAAATATATATTATTTTCTCTACTCGCTAGTGTTTCATATCCTATATGTTGTACTTTGAATTATTTTAAAGACTAGATGTTTAATATGTTGGACTATTTAATTTTGATAAAAAAAAAGAAAAAATTATTATTTTAAAATTAAGTTTGATATAAAAAAATACTTTAATATATAGTATAATATATTATATTTTGTTTTCATCACTCGATAGTGTTTCATATCCTATACATTGCTTCAAGTACTTTGAATTATTTTAAAGAGTAGATGTTTAATATGTTGGACTATTTCATTTTGATAAAAAAATTTATTATTTTAAAATTAAGTTGTATATAAAATAAATACTTTGATATATAGTATAATATATTACACTTGCAGCCTCATCCTAAGTCAACTAGCATGCAAAAACATGCGTTTACAGAGCTCAAGTATTATTTTAAAGAGTTTTTAAACAAAGCGATATGCGATAATAAGAGTGTAGGGAGAGGGAGAAGCGAAAAAGTTAAAGTCTTGAGACCACAAGCTTATCAAGTGACTTCTGTAAAATTTCAATCGCGTTCATCTTTCTCACACCAGAGAGCTCAAGTATTATCTTTAAGAGTTTTAAAGCAAAGCGATCTGCGATAGTAAGAGAGTAGAGAGAGGGAAAAGCAAAAAAGTTAAAGTCTGAGATTGAGACCAGCTTCATGAATGGATTCTGTGAAATCACGATCGCGTTCCTCGTTCTCACACCAGGTGGCACTCGTTTCTTCTCGACTGAGTAGAGAGAGGAAGAAGCGAAAAAGTTAGAGTATGAGATCGTTACCAGCTTCACGAATGAATTCTGTGATATCACGATCGCGTTCCTCGTTCTCACACCAGGTGGCGTGGCACTCGCTTCTTCTCTATCCTTCCCTGATTTTATGAAAACGACGAGCGGGACGCAAAGAATCTCGGGACTTAGAAAAATTAAGCATAGCCACTTTACGCCATCAAATCAGCGCACAAAGATATATAAGATATAAATATATATTATTTTCTCTACTCGATAGTGTTTCATATCCTATATGTTGTACTTTGAATTATTTTAAAGACTAGATGTTTAATATGTTGGACTATTTAATTTTGATAAAAAAAAAGAAAAAATTATTATTTTAAAATTAAGTTTGATATAAAAAAATACTTTAATATATAGTAAAATATATAATATTTTGTTTTCATCACTCGATAGTGTTTCATATCCTATACATTGCTTCAAGTACTTTGAATTATTTTAAAGAGTAGATGTTTAATATGTTGGACTATTTCATTTTGATAAAAAAATTTATTATTTTAAAATTAAGTTGTATATAAAATAAATACTTTGATATATAGTATAATATATTACACTTGCAGCCTCATCCTAAAGTTCAACTAGCATGCAAAAACATGCGTTTACAGAGCTCAAGTATTATTTTTAAGAGTTTTTAAACAAAGCGATATGCGATAATAAGAGTGTAGAGAGAGGGAGAAGCGAAAAAGTTAAAGTCTTGAGACCACAAGCTTATCAAGTGGATTCTGTGAAATTTCAATCGCGTTCATCGTTCTCACACCAGAGAGCTCAAGTATTATCTTTAAGAGTTTTAAAGCAAAGCGATCTGCGATAGTAAGAGAGTAGAGAGAGGGAAAAGCAAAAAAGTTAAAGTCTGAGATTGAGACCAGCTTCATGAATGGATTCTGTGAAATCACGATCGCGTTCCTCGTTCTCACACCAGATGGCACTCGCTTCTTCTCGACTGAGTAGAGAGAGGAAGAAGCGAAAAAGTTAGAGTATGACATCGTTACCAGCTTCACGAATGAATTCTGTGATATCACGATCGCGTTCCTCGTTCTCACACCAGGTGGCGTGGCACTCGCTTCTTCTCTATCCTTCCCTGATTTTATGAAAACGACGAGCGGGACGCAAAGAATCTCGGGACTTAGAAAAATTAAGCATAGCCACTTTACGCCATCAAATCAGCGCACAAAGATATATAAGATATAAATATATATTATTTTCTCTACTCGATAGTGTTTCATATCCTAAATGTTGTACTTTGAATTATTTTAAAGACTAGATGTTTAATATGTTGGACTATTTAATTTTGATAAAAAAAAAGAAAAAATTATTATTTTAAAATTAAGTTTGATATAAAAAAATACTTTAATATATAGTATAATATATAATATTTTGTTTTCATCACTCGACAGTGTTTCATATCCTATACATTGCTTCAAGTACTTTGAATTATTTTAAAGAGTTGATGTTTAATATGTTGGACTATTTCATTTTAATAAAAAAAATTATTATTTTAAAATTAAGTTGTATATAAAATAAATACTTTGATATATAGTATAATATATTACACTTGCAGCCTCATCCTAAAGTTCAACTAGCATGCAAAAACATGCGTTTACAGAGCTCAAGTATTATTTTTAAGAGTTTTTAAACAAAGCGATATGCGATAATAAGAGTGTAGAGAGAGGGAGAAGCGAAAAAGTTAAAGTCTTGAGACCACAAGCTTATCAAGTGGATTCTGTGAAATTTCAATCGCGTTCATCGTTCTCACACCAGAGAGCTCAAGTATTATCTTTAAGAGTTTTAAAGCAAAGCGATCTGCGATAGTAAGAGAGTAGAGAGAGGGAAAAGCAAAAAAATTAAAGTCTGAGATTGAGACCAGCTTCATGAATGGATTCTGTGAAATCACGATCGCGTTTCTCGTTCTCACACCAGGTGGCACTCGCTTCTTCTCGACTGAGTAGAGAGAGGAAGAAGCGAAAAAGTTAGAGTATGAGATCGTTACCAGCTTCACGAATGAATTCTGTGATATCACGATTGCGTTCCTCGTTCTCACACCAGGTGGCGTGGCACTCGCTTCTTCTCTATCCTTCCCTGATTTTATGAAAACGACGAGCGGGACGCAAAGAATCTCGGGACTTAGAAAAATTAAGCATAGCCACTTTACGCCATCAAATCAGCGCACAAAGATATATAAGATATAAATATATATTATTTTCTCTACTCGATAGTGTTTCATATCCTATATGTTGTACTTTGAATTATTTTAAAGACTAGATGTTTAATATGTTGGACTATTTAATTTTGATAAAAAAAAAGAAAAAATTATTATTTTAAAATTAAGTTTGATATAAAAAAATACTTTAATATATAGTATAATATATAATATTTTGTTTTCATCACTCGATAGTGTTTCATATCCTATACATTGCTTCAAGTACTTTGAATTATTTTAAAGAGTAGATGTTTAATATGTTGGACTATTTCATTTTGATAAAAAAATTTATTATTTTAAAATTAAGTTGTATATAAAATAAATACTTTGATATATAGTATAATATATTACACTTGCAGCCTCATCCTAAGTCAACTAGCATGCAAAAACATGCGTTTACAGAGCTCAAGTATTATTTTAAAGAGTTTTTAAACAAAGCGATATGCGATAATAACAGTGTAGGGAGAGGGAGAAGCGAAAAAGTTAAAGTCTTGAGACCACAAGCTTATCAAGTGGATTCTGTGAAATTTCAATCGCGTTCATCGTTCTCACACCAGAGAGCTCAAGTATTATCTTTAAGAGTTTTAAAGCAAAGCGATCTGCGATAGTAAGAGAGTAGAGAGAGGGAAAAGCAAAAAAGTTAAAGTCTGAGATTGAGACGAGCTTCATGAATGGATTCTGTGAAATTACGATCGCGTTCCTCGTTCTCACACCAGATGGCACTCGCTTCTTCTCGACTGAGTAGAGAGAGGAAGAAGCGAAAAAGTTAGAGTATGACATCGTTACCAGCTTCACGAATGAATTCTGTGATATCACGATCGCGTTCCTCGTTCTCACACCAGGTGGCGTGGCACTCGCTTCTTCTCTATCCTTCCCTGATTTTATGAAAACGACGAGCGGGACGCAAAGAATCTCGGGACTTAGAAAAATTAAGCATAGCCACTTTACGCCATCAAATCAGCGCACAAAGATATATAAGATATAAATATATATTATTTTCTCTACTCGATAGTGTTTCATATCCTAAATAATGTACTTTGAATTATTTTAAAGACTAGATGTTTAATATGTTGGACTATTTAATTTTGATAAAAAAAAAGAAAAAATTATTATTTTAAAATTAAGTTTGATATAAAAAAATACTTTAATATATAGTATAATATATAATATTTTGTTTTCATCACTCGACAGTGTTTCATATCCTATACATTGCTTCAAGTACTTTGAATTATTTTAAAGAGTTGATGTTTAATATGTTGGACTATTTCATTTTAATAAAAAAAATTATTATTTTAAAATTAAGTTGTATATAAAATAAATACTTTGATATATAGTATAATATATTACACTTGCAGCCTCATCCTAAAGTTCAACTAGCATGCAAAAACATGCGTTTACAGAGCTCAAGTATTATTTTTAAGAGTTTTTAAACAAAGCGATATGCGATAATAAGAGTGTAGAGAGAGGGAGAAGCGAAAAAGTTAAAGTCTTGAGACCACAAGCTTATCAAGTGGATTCTGTGAAATTTCAATCGCGTTCATCGTTCTCACACCAGAGAGCTCAAGTATTATCTTTAAGAGTTTTAAAGCAAAGCGATCTGCGATAGTAAGAGAGTAGAGAGAGGGAAAAGCAAAAAAATTAAAGTCTGAGATTGAGACCAGCTTCATGAATGGATTCTGTGAAATCACGATCGCGTTTCTCGTTCTCACACCAGGTGGCACTCGCTTCTTCTCGACTGAGTAGAGAGAGGAAGAAGCGAAAAAGTTAGAGTATGAGATCGTTACCAGCTTCACGAATGAATTCTGTGATATCACGATTGCGTTCCTCGTTCTCACACCAGGTGGCGTGGCACTCGCTTCTTCTCTATCCTTCCCTGATTTTATGAAAACGACGAGCGGGACGCAAAGAATCTCGGGACTTAGAAAAATTAAGCATAGCCACTTTACGCCATCAAATCAGCGCACAAAGATATATAAGATATAAATATATATTATTTTCTCTACTCGATAGTGTTTCATATCCTATATGTTGTACTTTGAATTATTTTAAAGACTAGATGTTTAATATGTTGGACTATTTAATTTTGATAAAAAAAAAGAAAAAATTATTATTTTAAAATTAAGTTTGATATAAAAAAATACTTTAATATATAGTATAATATATAATATTTTGTTTTCATCACTCGATAGTGTTTCATATCCTATACATTGCTTCAAGTACTTTGAATTATTTTTTAAGAGTTGATGTTTAATATGTTGGACTATTTCATTTTGATAAAAAAATTTATTATTTTAAAATTAAGTTGTATATAAAATAAATACTTTGATATATAGTATAATATATTACACTTGCAGCCTCATCCTAAAGTTCAACTAGCATGCAAAAACATGCGTTTACAGAGCTCAAGTATTATTTTTAAGAGTTTTTAAACAAAGCGATATGCGATAATAAGAGTGTAGAGAGAGGGAGAAGCGAAAAAGTTAAAGTCTTGAGACCACAAGCTTATCAAGTGGATTCTGTGAAATTTCAATCGCGTTCATCGTTCTCACACCAGAGAGCTCAAGTATTATCTTTAAGAGTTTTAAAGCAAAGCGATCTGCGATAGTAAGAGAGTAGAGAGAGGGAAAAGCAAAAAAGTTAAAGTCTGAGATTGAGACCAGCTTCATGAATGGATTCTGTGAAATCACGATCGCGTTCCTCGTTCTCACACCAGGTGGCACTCGCTTCTTCTCGACTGAGTAGAGAGAGGAAGAAGCGAAAAAGTTAGAGTATGAGATCGTTACCAGCTTCACGAATGAATTCTGTGATATCACGATCACGTTCCTCGTTCTCACACCAGGTGGCCTGGCACTCGCTTCTTCTCTATCCTTCCCTGATTTTATGAAAACGACGAGCGGGACGCAAAGAATCTCGGGACTTAGAAAAATTAAGCATAGCCACTTTACGCCATCAAATCAGCGCACAAAGATATATAAGATATAAATATATATATTATTTTCTCTACTCGATAGTGTTTCATATCCTATATGTTGTACTTTGAATTATTTTAAAGACTAGATGTTTAATATGTGGGACTATTTAATTTTGATAAAAAAAAAAGAAAAAATTATTATTTTAAAATTAAGTTTGATATAAAAAAATACTTTAATATATAGTATAATATATAATATTTTGTTTTCATCACTCGATAGTGTTTCATATCCTATACATTGCTTCAAGTACTTTGAATTATTTTAAAGAGTAGATGTTTAGTATGTTGGACTATTTCATTTTGATAAAAAAATTTATTATTTTAAAATTAAGTTGTATATAAAATAAATACTTTGATATATAGTATAATATATTACACTTGCAGCCTCATCCTAAAGTTCAACTAGCATGCAAAAACATGCGTTTACAGTGCTCAAGTATTATTTTTAATAGTTTTTAAACAAAGCGATATGCGATAATAAGAGTGTAGAGAGAGGGAGAAGCGAAAAAGTTAAAGTCTTGAGACCACAAGCTTATCAAGTGGATTCTGTGAAATTTCAATCGCGTTCATCGTTCTCACACCAGAGAGCTCAAGTATTATCTTTAAGAGTTTTAAAGCAAAGCGATCTTCGATAGTAAGAGAGTAGAGAGAGGGAAAAGCAAAAAAGTTAAAGTCTGAGGTTGAGACCAGCTTCATGAATGGATTCTGTGAAATCACGATCGCGTTCCTCGTTCTCACACCAGGTGGCACTCGCTTCTTCTCGACTGAGTAGAGAGAGGAAGAAGCGAAAAAGTTAGAGTATGAGATCGTTACCAGCTTCACGAATGAATTCTGTGATATCACGATCGCGTTCCTCGTTCTCACACCAGGTGGCGTGGCACTCGCTTCTTCTCTACCCTTCCCTGATTTTATGAAAACGACGAGCGGGACGCAAAGAATCTCGGGACTTAGAAAAATTAAGCATAGCCACTTTACGCCATCAAATCAGCGCACAAAGATATATAAGATATAAATATATATTATTTTCTCTACTCGCTAGTGTTTCATATCCTATATGTTGTACTTTGAATTATTTTAAAGACTAGATGTTTAATATGTTGGACTATTTAATTTTGATAAAAAAAAAGAAAAAATTATTATTTTAAAATTAAGTTTGATATAAAAAAATACTTTAATATATAGTATAATATATAATATTTTGTTTTCATCACTCGATAGTGTTTCATATCCTATACATTGCTTCAAGTACTTTGAATTATTTTAAAGAGTAGATGTTTAATATGTTGGACTATTTCATTTTGATAAAAAAATTTATTATTTTAAAATTAAGTTGTATATAAAATAAATACTTTGATATATAGTATAATATATTACACTTGCAGCCTCATCCTAAAGTTCAACTAGCATGCAAAAACATGCGTTTACAGAGCTCAAGTATTATTTTTAAGAGTTTTTAAACAAAGCGATATGCGATAATAAGAGTGTAGAGAGAGGGAGAAGCGAAAAAGTTAAAGTCTTGAGACCACAAGCTTATCAAGTGGATTCTGTGAAATTTCAATCGCGTTCATCGTTCTCACACCAGAGAGCTCAAGTATTATCTTTAAGAGTTTTAAAGCAAAGCGATCTGCGATAGTAAGAGAGTAGAGAGAGGGAAAAGCAAAAAAGTTAAAGTCTGAGATTGAGACCAGCTTCATGAATGGATTCTGTGAAATCACGATCGCGTTCCTCGTTCTCACACCAGGTGGCACTCGCTTCTTCTCGACTGAGTAGAGAGAGGAAGAAGCGAAAAAGTTAGAGTATGAGATCGTTACCAGCTTCACGAATGAATTCTGTGATATCACGATTGCGTTCCTCGTTCTCACACCAGGTGGCGTGGCACTCGCTTCTTCTCTATCCTTCCCTGATTTTATGAAAACGACGAGCGGGACGCAAAGAATCTCGGGACTTAGAAAAATTAAGCATAGCCACTTTACGCCATCAAATCAGCGCACAAAGATATATAAGATATAAATATATATTATTTTCTCTACTCGCTAGTGTTTCATATCCTATATGTTGTACTTTGAATTATTTTAAAGAATAGATGTTTAATATGTTGGACTATTTAATTTTGATAAAAAAAAAGAAAAAATTATTATTTTAAAATTAAGTTTGATATAAAAAAATACTTTAATATATAGTATAATATATAATATTTTGTTTTCATCACTCGATAGTGTTTCATATCCTATACATTGCTTCAAGTACTTTGAATTATTTTAAAGAGTAGATGTTTAATATGTTGGACTATTTCATTTTGATAAAAAAATTTATTATTTTAAAATTAAGTTGTATATAAAATAAATACTTTGATATATAGTATAATATATTACACTTGCAGCCTCATCCTAAAGTTCAACTAGCATGCAAAAACATGCGTTTACAGAGCTCAAGTATTATTTTTAAGAGTTTTTAAACAAAGCGATATGCGATAATAAGAGTGTAGAGAGAGGGAGAAGCGAAAAAGTTAAAGTCTTGAGACCACAAGCTTATCAAGTGGATTCTGTGAAATTTCAATCGCGTTCATCGTTCTCACACCAGAGAGCTCAAGTATTATCTTTAAGAGTTTTAAAGCAAAGCGATCTGCGATAGTAAGAGAGTAGAGAGAGGGAAAAGCAAAAAAGTTAAAGTCTGAGATTGAGACCAGCTTCATGAATGGATTCTGTGAAATCACGATCGCGTTCCTCGTTCTCACACCAGGTGGCACTCGCTTCTTCTCGACTGAGTAGAGAGAGGAAGAAGCGAAAAAGTTAGAGTATGAGATCGTTACCAGCTTCACGAATGAATTCTGTGATATCACGATTGCGTTCCTCGTTCTCACACCAGGTGGCGTGGCACTCGCTTCTTCTCTATCCTTCCCTGATTTTATGAAAACGACGAGCGGGACGCAAAGAATCTCGGGACTTAGAAAAATTAAGCATAGCCACTTTACGCCATCAAATCAGCGCACAAAGATATATAAGATATAAATATATATTATTTTCTCTACTCGCTAGTGTTTCATATCCTATATGTTGTACTTTGAATTATTTTAAAGACTAGATGTTTAATATGTTGGACTATTTAATTTTGATAAAAAAAAAGAAAAAATTATTATTTTAAAATTAAGTTTGATATAAAAAAATACTTTAATATATAGTATAATATATAATATTTTGTTTTCATCACTCGATAGTGTTTCATATCCTATACATTGCTTCAAGTACTTTGAATTATTTTAAAGAGTAGATGTTTAATATGTTGGACTATTTCATTTTGATAAAAAAATTTATTATTTTAAAATTAAGTTGTATATAAAATAAATACTTTGATATATAGTATAATATATTACACTTGCAGCCTCATCCTAAAGTTCAACTAGCATGCAAAAACATGCGTTTACAGAGCTCAAGTATTATTTTTAAGAGTTTTTAAACAAAGCGATATGCGATAATAAGAGTGTAGAGAGAGGGAGAAGCGAAAAAGTTAAAGTCTTGAGACCACAAGCTTATCAAGTGGATTCTGTGAAATTTCAATCGCGTTCATCGTTCTCACACCAGAGAGCTCAAGTATTATCTTTAAGAGTTTTAAAGCAAAGCGATCTGCGATAGTAAGAGAGTAGAGAGAGGGAAAAGCAAAAAAGTTAAAGTCTGAGATTGAGACCAGCTTCATGAATGGATTCTGTGAAATCACGATCGCGTTCCTCGTTCTCACACCAGGTGGCACTCGCTTCTTCTCGACTGAGTAGAGAGAGGAAGAAGCGAAAAAGTTAGAGTATGAGATCGTTACCAGCTTCACGAATGAATTCTGTGATATCACGATTGCGTTCCTCGTTCTCACACCAGGTGGCGTGGCACTCGCTTCTTCTCTATCCTTCCCTGATTTTATGAAAACGACGAGCGGGACGCAAAGAATCTCGGGACTTAGAAAAATTAAGCATAGCCACTTTACGCCATCAAATCAGCGCACAAAGATATATAAGATATAAATATATATTATTTTCTCTACTCGATAGTGTTTCATATCCTATATGTTGTACTTTGAATTATTTTAAAGACTAGATGTTTAATATGTTGGACTATTTAATTTTGATAAAAAAAAAGAAAAAATTATTATTTTAAAATTAAGTTTGATATGAAAAAATACTTTAATATATAGTATAATATATAATATTTTGTTTTCATCACTCGATAGTGTTTCATATCCTATACATTGCTTCAAGTACTTTGAATTATTTTTAAGAGTTGATGTTTAATATGTTGGACTATTTCATTTTGATAAAAAAATTTATTATTTTAAAATTAAGTTGTATATAAAATAAATACTTTGATATATAGTATAATATATTACACTTGCAGCCTCATCCTAAAGTTCAACTAGCATGCAAAAACATGCGTTTACAGAGCTCAAGTATTATTTTTAAGAGTTTTTAAACAAAGCGATATGCGATAATAAGAGTGTAGAGAGAGGGAGAAGCGAAAAAGTTAAAGTCTTGAGACCACAAGCTTATCAAGTGGATTCTGTGAAATTTCAATCGCGTTCATCGTTCTCACACCAGAGAGCTCAAGTATTATCTTTAAGAGTTTTAAAGCAAAGCGATCTGCGATAGTAAGAGTGAAAGAGAGAGGGAAAAGCAAAAAAGTTAAAGTCTGAGATTGAGACCAGCTTCATGAATGGATTCTGTGAAATCACGATCGCGTTCCTCGTTCTCACACCAGGTGGCACTCGCTTCTTCTCGACTGAGTAGAGAGAGGAAGAAGCGAAAAAGTTAGAGTATGAGATCGTTACCAGCTTCACGAATGAATTCTGTGATATCACGATCACGTTCCTCGTTCTCACACCAGGTGGCGTGGCACTCGCTTCTTCTCTATCCTTCCCTGATTTTATGAAAACGACGAGCGGGACGCAAAGAATCTCGGGACTTAGAAAAATTAAGCATAGCCACTTTACGCCATCAAATCAGCGCACAAAGATATATAAGATATAAATATATATTATTTTCTCTACTCGATAGTGTTTCATATCCTATATGTTGTACTTTGAATTATTTTAAAGACTAGATGTTTAATATGTTGGACTATTTAATTTTGATAAAAAAAAAAGAAAAAATTATTATTTTAAAATTAAGTTTGATATAAAAAATACTTTAATATATAGTATAATATATAATATTTTGTTTTCATCACTCGATAGTGTTTCATATCCTATACATTGCTTCAAGTACTTTGAATTATTTTAAAGAGTAGATGTTTAATATGTTGGACTATTTTATTTTGATAAAAAAATTTATTATTTTAAAATTAAGTTGTATATAAAATAAATACTTTGATATATAGTATAATATATTACACTTGCAGCCTCATCCTAAAGTTCAACTAGCATGCAAAAACATGCGTTTACAGTGCTCAAGTATTATTTTTAAGAGTTTTTAAACAAAGCGATATGCGATAATAAGAGTGTAGAGAGAGGGAGAAGCGAAAAAGTTAAAGTCTTGAGACCACAAGCTTATCAAGTGGATTCTGTGAAATTTCAATCGCTTTCATCGTTCTCACACCAGAGAGCTCAAGTATTATCTTTAAGAGTTTTAAAGCAAAGCGATCTTCGATAGTAAGAGAGTAGAGAGAGGGAAAAGCAAAAAAGTTAAAGTCTGAGGTTGAGACCAGCTTCATGAATGGATTCTGTGAAATCACGATCGCGTTCCTCGTTCTCACACCAGGTGGCACTCGCTTCTTCTCGACTGAGTAGAGAGAGGAAGAAGCGAAAAAGTTAGAGTATGAGATCGTTACCAGCTTCACGAATGAATTCTGTGATATCACGATCGCGTTCCTCGTTCTCACACCAGGTGGCGTGGCACTCGCTTCTTCTCTATCCTTCCCTGATTTTATGAAAACGACGAGCGGGACGCAAAGAATCTCGGGACTTAGAAAAATTAAGCATAGCTTCTTTACGCCATCAAATCAGCGCACAAAGATATATAAGATATAAATATATATTATTTTCTCTACTCGATAGTGTTTCATATCCTATATGTTGTACTTTGAATTATTTTAAAGACTAGATGTTTAATATGTTGGACTATTTAATTTTGATAAAATAAAAAGAAAAAATTATTATTTTAAAATTAAGTTTGATATAAAAAAATACTTTAATATATAGTATAATATATAATATTTTGTTTTCATCACTCGATAGTGTTTCATATCCTATACATTGCTTCAAGTACTTTGAATTATTTTAAAGAGTAGATGTTTAATATGTTGGACTATTTCATTTTGATAAAAAAATTTATTATTTTAAAATTAAGTTGTATATAAAATAAATACTTTGATATATAGTATAATATATTACACTTGCAGCCTCATCCTAAAGTTCAACTAGCATGCAAAAACATGCGTTTACAGTGCTCAAGTATTATTTTTAAGAGTTTTTAAACAAAGCGATATGCGATAATAAGAGTGTAGAGAGAGGGAGAAGCGAAAAAGTTAAAGTCTTGAGACCACAAGCTTATCAAGTGGATTCTGTGAAATTTCAATCGCGTTCATCGTTCTCACACCAGAGAGCTCAAGTATTATCTTTAAGAGTTTTAAAGCAAAGCGATCTTCGATAGTAAGAGAGTAGAGAGAGGGAAAAGCAAAAAAGTTAAAGTCTGAGGTTGAGACCAGCTTCATGAATGGATTCTGTGAAATCACGATCGCGTTCCTCGTTCTCACACCAGGTGGCACTCGCTTCTTCTCGACTGAGTAGAGAGAGGAAGAAGCGAAAAAGTTAGAGTATGAGATCGTTACCAGCTTCACGAATGAATTCTGTGATATCACGATCGCGTTCCTCGTTCTCACACCAGGTGGCGTGGCACTCGCTTCTTCTCTATCCTTCCCTGATTTTATGAAAACGACGAGCGGGACGCAAAGAATCTCGGGACTTAGAAAAATTAAGCATAGCCACTTTACGCCATCAAATCAGCGCACAAAGATATATAAGATATAAATATATATTATTTTCTCTACTCGATAGTGTTTCATATCCTATATGTTGTACTTTGAATTATTTTAAAGACTAGATGTTTAATATGTTGGACTATTTAATTTTGATAAAAAAAAAGAAAAAATTATTATTTTAAAATTAAGTTTGATATAAAAAAATACTTTAATATATAGTATAATATATAATATTTTGTTTTCATCACTCGATAGTGTTTCATATCCTATACATTGCTTCAAGTACTTTGAATTATTTTAAAGAGTAGATGTTTAATATGTTGGACTATTTCATTTTGATAAAAAAATTTATTATTTTAAAATTAAGTTGTATATAAAATAAATACTTTGATATATAGTATAATATATTACACTTGCAGCCTCATCCTAAAGTTCAACTAGCAAACAAAAACATGCGTTTACAGAGCTCAAGTATTATTTTTAAGAGTTTTTAAACAAAGCGATATGCGATAATAAGAGTGTAGAGAGAGGGAGAAGCGAAAAAGTTAAAGTCTTGAGACCACAAGCTTATCAAGTGGATTCTGTAAAATTTCAATCGCGTTCATCGTTCTCACACCAGAGAGCTCAAGTATTATCTTTAAGAGTTTTAAAGCAAAGCGATCTGCGATAGTAAGAGAGTAGAGAGAGGGAAAAGCAAAAAAGTTAAATTCTGAGGTTGAGACCAGCTTCATGAATGGATTCTGTGAAATCACGATCGCGTTCCTCGTTCTCACACCAGGTGGCACTCGCTTCTTCTCGACTGAGTAGAGAGAGGAAGAAGCGAAAAAGTTAGAGTATGAGATCGTTACCAGCTTCACGAATGAATTCTGTGATATCACGATCGCGTTCCTCGTTCTCACACCAGGTGGCGTGGCACTCGCTTCTTCTCTATCCTTCCCTGATTTTTTGAAAACGACGAGCGGGACGCAAAGAATCTCGGGACTTAGAAAAATTAAGCATAGCCACTTTACGCCATCAAATCAGCGCACAAAGATATATAAGATATAAATATATATTATTTTCTCTACTCGATAGTGTTTCATATCCTATATGTTGTACTTTGAATTATTTTAAAGACTAGATGTTTAATATGTTGGACTATTTAATTTTGATAAAAAAAAAGAAAAAATTATTATTTTAAAATTAAGTTTGATATAAAAAAATACTTTAATATATAGTATAATATATAATATTTTGTTTTCATCACTCGATAGTGTTTCATATCCTATACATTGCTTCAAGTACTTTGAATTATTTTAAAGAGTTGATGTTTAATATGTTGGACTATTTCATTTTGATAAAAAAATTTATTATTTTAAAATTAAGTTGTATATAAAATAAATACTTTGATATATAGTATAATATATTACACTTGCAGCCTCATCCTAAAGTTCAACTAGCATGCAAAAACATGCGTTTACAGTGCTCAAGTATTATTTTTAAGAGTTTTTAAACAAAGCGATATGCGATAATAAGAGTGTAGAGAGAGGGAGAAGCGAAAAAGTTAAAGTCTTGAGACCACAAGCTTATCAAGTGGATTCTGTGAAATTTCAATCGCGTTCATCGTTCTCACACCAGAGAGCTCAAGTATTATCTTTAAGAGTTTTAAAGCAAAGCGATCTTCGATAGTAAGAGAGTAGAGAGAGGGAAAAGCAAAAAAGTTAAAGTCTGAGGTTGAGACCAGCTTCATGAATGGATTCTGTGAAATCACGATCGCGTTCCTCGTTCTCACACCAGGTGGCACTCGCTTTTTCTCGACTGAGTAGAGAGAGGAAGAAGCGAAAAAGTTAGAGTATGAGATCGTTACCAGCTTCACGAATGAATTCTGTGATATCACGATCGCGTTCCTCGTTCTCACACCAGGTGGCGTGGCACTCGCTTCTTCTCTATCCTTCCCTGATTTTATGAAAACGACGAGCGGGACGCAAAGAATCTCGGGACTTAGAAAAATTAAGCATAGCCACTTTACGCCATCAAATCAGCGCACAAAGATATATAAGATATAAATATATATTATTTTCTCTACTCGATAGTGTTTCATATCCTATATGTTGTACTTTGAATTATTTTAAAGACTAGATGTTTAATATGTTGGACTATTTAATTTTGATAAAAAAAAAGAAAAAATTATTATTTTAAAATTAAGTTTGATATAAAAAAATACTTTAATATATAGTATAATATATAATATTTTGTTTTCATCACTCGATAGTGTTTCATATCCTATACATTGCTTCAAGTACTTTGAATTATTTTAAAGAGTAGATGTTTAATATGTTGGACTATTTCATTTTGATAAAAAAATTTATTATTTTAAAATTAAGTTGTATATAAAATAAATACTTTGATATATAGTATAATATATTACACTTGCAGCCTCATCCTAAAGTTCAACTAGCATGCAAAAACATGCGTTTACAGAGCTCAAGTATTATTTTTAAGAGTTTTTAAACAAAGCGATATGCGATAATAAGAGTGTAGAGAGAGGGAGAAGCGAAAAAGTTAAAGTCTTGAGACCACAAGCTTATCAAGTGGATTCTGTGAAATTTCAATCGCGTTCATCGTTCTCACACCAGAGAGCTCAAGTATTATCTTTAAGAGTTTTAAAGCAAAGCGATCTGCGATAGTAAGAGAGTAGAGAGAGGGAAAAGCAAAAAAGTTAAAGTCTGAGATTGAGACCAGCTTCATGAATGGATTCTGTGAAATCACGATCGCGTTCCTCGTTCTCACACCAGGTGGCACTCGCTTCTTCTCGACTGAGTAGAGAGACGAAGAAGCGAAAAAGTTAGAGTATGAGATCGTTACCAGCTTCACGAATGAATTCTGTGATATCACGATTGCGTTCCTTGTTCTCACACCAGGTGGCGTGGCACTCGCTTCTTCTCTATCCTTCCCTGATTTTATGAAAACGACGAGCGGGACGCAAAGAATCTCGGGACTTAGAAAAATTAAGCATAGCCACTTTACGCCATCAAATCAGCGCACAAAGATATATAAGATATAAATATATATTATTTTCTCTACTCGATAGTGTTTCATATCCTATATGTTGTACTTTGAATTATTTTAAAGACTAGATGTTTAATATGTTGGACTATTTAATTTTGATAAAAAAAAGAAAAAATTATTATTTTAAAATTAAGTTTGATATAAAAAAATACTTTAATATATAGTATAATATATAATATTTTGTTTTCATCACTCGATAGTGTTTCATATCCTATACATTGCTTCAAGTACTTTGAATTATTTTTAAGAGTTGATGTTTAATATGTTGGACTATTTCATTTTGATAAAAAAATTTATTATTTTAAAATTAAGTTGTATATAAAATAAATACTTTGATATATAGTATAATATATTACACTTGCAGCCTCATCCTAAAGTTCAACTAGCATGCAAAAACATGCGTTTACAGAGCTCAAGTATTATTTTTAAGAGTTTTTAAACAAAGCGATATGCGATAATAAGAGTGTAGAGAGAGGGAGAAGCGAAAAAGTTAAAGTCTTGAGACCACAAGCTTATCAAGTGGATTCTGTGAAATTTCAATCGCGTTCATCGTTCTCACACCAGAGAGCTCAAGTATTATCTTTAAGAGTTTTAAAGCAAAGCGATCTTCGATAGTAAGAGAGTAGAGAGAGGGAAAAGCAAAAAAGTTAAAGTCTGAGGTTGAGACCAGCTTCATGAATGGATTCTGTGAAATCACGATCGCGTTCCTCGTTCTCACACCAGGTGGCACTCGCTTCTTCTCGACTGAGTAGAGAGAGGAAGAAGCGAAAAAGTTAGAGTATGAGATCGTTACCAGCTTCACGAATGAATTCTGTGATATCACGATCGCGTTCCTCGTTCTCACACCAGGTGGCGTGGCACTCGCTTCTTCTCTATCCTTCCCTGATTTTATGAAAACGACGAGCGGGACGCAAAGAATCTCGGGACTTAGAAAAATTAAGCATAGCCACTTTACGCCATCAAATCAGCGCACAAAGATATATAAGATATAAATATATATTATTTTCTCTACTCGATAGTGTTTCATATCCTATATGTTGTACTTTGAATTATTTTAAAGACTAGATGTTTAATATGTTGGACTATTTAATTTTGATAAAAAAAAAGAAAAAATTATTATTTTAAAATTAAGTTTGATATAAAAAAATACTTTAATATATAGTATAATATATAATATTTTGTTTTCATCACTCGATAGTGTTTCATATCCTATACATTGCTTCAAGTACTTTGAATTATTTTAAAGAGTAGATGTTTAATATGTTGGACTATTTCATTTTGATAAAAAAATTTATTATTTTAAAATTAAGTTGTATATAAAATAAATACTTTGATATATAGTATAATATATTACACTTGCAGCCTCATCCTAAAGTTCAACTAGCAAACAAAAACATGCGTTTACAGAGCTCAAGTATTAATTTTAAGAGTTTTTAAACAAAGCGATATGCGATAATAAGAGTGTAGAGAGAGGGAGAAGCGAAAAAGTTAAAGTCTTGAGACCACAAGCTTATCAAGTGGATTCTGTGAAATTTCAATCGCGTTCATCGTTCTCACACCAGAGAGCTCAAGTATTATCTTTAAGAGTTTTAAAGCAAAGCGATCTGCGATAGTAAGAGAGTAGAGAGAGGGAAAAGCAAAAAAGTTAAATTCTGAGGTTGAGACCAGCTTCATGAATGGATTCTGTGAAATCACGATCGCGTTCCTCGTTCTCACACCAGGTGGCACTCGCTTCTTCTCGACTGAGTAGAGAGAGGAAGAAGCGAAAAAGTTAGAGTATGAGATCGTTACCAGCTTCACGAATGAATTCTGTGATATCATGATCGCGTTCCTCGTTCTCACACCAGGTGGCGTGACACTCGCTTCTTCTCTATCCTTCCCTGATTTTTTGAAAACGACGAGCGGGACGCAAAGAATCTCGGGACTTAGAAAAATTAAGCATAGCCACTTTACGCCATCAAATCAGCGCACAAAGATATATAAGATATAAATATATATTATTTTCTCTACTCGATAGTGTTTCATATCCTATATGTTGTACTTTGAATTATTTTAAAGACTAGATGTTTAATATGTTGGACTATTTAATTTTGATAAAAAAAAAGAAAAAATTATTATTTTAAAATTAAGTTTGATATAAAAAAATACTTTAATATATAGTATAATATATAATATTTTGTTTTCATCACTCGATAGTGTTTCATATCCTATACATTGCTTCAAGTACTTTGAATTATTTTAAAGAGTTGATGTTTAATATGTTGGACTATTTCATTTTGATAAAAAAATTTATTATTTTAAAATTAAGTTGTATATAAAATAAATACTTTGATATATAGTATAATATATTACACTTGCAGCCTCATCCTAAAATTCAACTAGCATGCAAAAACATGCGTTTACAGTGCTCAAGTATTATTTTTAAGAGTTTTTAAACAAAGCGATATGCGATAATAAGAGTGTAGAGAGAGGGAGAAGCGAAAAAGTTAAAGTCTTGAGACCACAAGCTTATCAAGTGGATTCTGTGAAATTTCAATCGCGTTCATCGTTCTCACACCAGAGAGCTCAAGTATTATCTTTAAGAGTTTTAAAGCAAAGCGATCTTCGATAGTAAGAGAGTAGAGAGAGGGAAAAGCAAAAAAGTTAAAGTCTGAGGTTGAGACCAGCTTCATGAATGGATTCTGTGAAATCACGATCGCGTTCCTCGTTCTCACACCAGGTGGCACTCGCTTCTTCTCGACTGAGTAGAGAGAGGAAGAAGCGAAAAAGTTAGAGTATGAGATCGTTACCAGCTTCACGAATGAATTCTGTGATATCACGATCGCGTTCCTCGTTCTCACACCAGGTGGCGTGGCACTCGCTTCTTCTCTATCCTTCCCTGATTTTATGAAAACGACGAGCGGGACGCAAAGAATCTCGGGACTTAGAAAAATTAAGCATAGCCACTTTACGCCATCAAATCAGCGCACAAAGATATATAAGATATAAATATATATTATTTTCTCTACTCGATAGTGTTTCATATCCTATATGTTGTACTTTGAATTATTTTAAAGACTAGATGTTTAATATGTTGGACTATTTAATTTTGATAAAAAAAAAGAAAAAATTATTATTTTAAAATTAAGTTTGATATAAAAAAATACTTTAATATATAGTATAATATATAATATTTTGTTTTCATCACTCGATAGTGTTTCATATCCTATACATTGCTTCAAGTACTTTGAATTATTTTAAAGAGTAGATGTTTAATATGTTGGACTATTTCATTTTGATAAAAAAATTTATAATTTTAAAATTAAGTTGTATATAAAATAAATACTTTGATATATAGTATAATATATTACACTTGCAGCCTCATCCTAAAGTTCAACTAGCATGCAAAAACATGCGTTTACAGAGCTCAAGTATTATTTTTAAGAGTTTTTAAACAAAGCGATATGCGATAATAAGAGTGTAGAGAGAGGGAGAAGCGAAAAAGTTAAAGTCTTGAGACCACAAGCTTATCAAGTGGATTCTGTGAAATTTCAATCGCGTTCATCGTTCTCACACCAGAGAGCTCAAGTATTATCTTTAAGAGTTTTAAAGCAAAGCGATCTGCGATAGTAAGAGAGTAGAGAGAGGGAAAAGCAAAAAAGTTAAAGTCTGAGATTGAGACCAGCTTCATGAATGGATTCTGTGAAATCACGATCGCGTTCCTCGTTCTCACACCAGGTGGCACTCGCTTCTTCTCGACTGAGTAGAGAGAGGAAGAAGCGAAAAAGTTAGAGTATGAGATCGTTACCAGCTTCACGAATGAATTCTGTGATATCACGATTGCGTTCCTCGTTCTCACACCAGGTGGTGTGGCACTCGCTTCTTCTCTATCCTTCCCTGATTTTATGAAAACGACGAGCGGGACGCAAAGAATCTCGGGACTTAGAAAAATTAAGCATAGCCACTTTACGCTATCAAATCAGCGCACAAAGATATATAAGATATAAATATATATTATTTTCTCTACTCGATAGTGTTTCATATCCTATATGTTGTACTTTGAATTATTTTAAAGACTAGATGTTTAATATGTTGGACTATTTAATTTTGATAAAAAAAAAAGAAAAAATTATTATTTTAAAATTAAGTTTGATATAAAAAAATACTTTAATATATAGTATAATATATAATATTTTGTTTTCATCACTCGATAGTGTTTCATATCCTATACATTGCTTCAAGTACTTTGAATTATTTTAAAGAGTAGATGTTTAATATGTTGGACTATTTCATTTTGATAAAAAAATTTATTATTTTAAAATTAAGTTGTATATAAAATAAATACTTTGATATATAGTATAATATATTACACTTGCAGCCTCATCCTAAAGTTCAACTAGCATGCAAAAACATGCGTTTACAGTGCTCAAGTATTATTTTTAAGAGTTTTTAAACAAAGCGATATGCGATAATAAGAGTGTAGAGAGAGGGAGAAGCGAAAAAGTTAAAGTCTTGAGACCACAAGCTTATCAAGTGGATTCTGTGAAATTTCAATCGCGTTCATCGTTCTCACACCAGAGAGCTCAAGTATTATCTTTAAGAGTTTTAAAGCAAAGCGATCTTCGATAGTAAGAGAGTAGAGAGAGGGAAAAGCAAAAAAGTTAAAGTCTGAGGTTGAGACCAGCTTCATGAATGGATTCTGTGAAATCACGATCGCGTTCCTCGTTCTCACACCAGGTGGCACTCGCTTCTTCTCGACTGAGTAGAGAGAGGAAGAAGCGAAAAAGTTAGAGTATGAGATCGTTACCAGCTTCACGAATGAATTCTGTGATATCACGATCGCGTTCCTCGTTCTCACACCAGGTGGCGTGGCACTCGCTTCTTCTCTATCCTTCCCTGATTTTATGAAAACGACGAGCGGGACGCAAAGAATCTCGGGACTTAGAAAAATTAAGCATAGCCACTTTACGCCATCAAATCAGCGCACAAAGATATATAAGATATAAATATATATTATTTTCTCTACTCGATAGTGTTTCATATCCTATATGTTGTACTTTGAATTATTTTAAAGACTAGATGTTTAATATGTTGGACTATTTAATTTTGATAAAAAAAAAAAAAAATTATTATTTTAAAATTAAGTTTGATATAAAAAAATACTTTAATATATAGTATAATATATAATATTTTGTTTTCATCACTCGATAGTGTTTCATATCCTATACATTGCTTCAAGTACTTTGAATTATTTTAAAGAGTAGATGTTTAATATGTTGGACTATTTCATTTTGATAAAAAAATTTATTATTTTAAAATTAAGTTGTATATAAAATAAATACTTTGATATATAGTATAATATATTACACTTGCAGCCTCATCCTAAAGTTCAACTAGCAAACAAAAACATGCGTTTACAGAGCTCAAGTATTATTTTTAAGAGTTTTTAAACAAAGCGATATGCGATAATAAGAGTGTAGAGAGAGGGAGAAGCGAAAAAGTTAAAGTCTTGAGACCACAAGCTTATCAAGTGGATTCTGTGAAATTTCAATCGCGTTCATCGTTCTCACACCAGAGAGCTCAAGTATTATCTTTAAGAGTTTTAAAGCAAAGCGATCTGCGATAGTAAGAGAGTAGAGAGAGGGAAAAGCAAAAAAGTTAAAGTCTGAGATTGAGACCAGCTTCATGAATGGATTCTGTGAAATCACGATCGCGTTCCTCGTTCTCACACCAGGTGGCACTCGCTTCTTCTCGACTGAGTAGAGAGAGGAAGAAGCGAAAAAGTTAGAGTATGACATCGTTACCAGCTTCACGAATGAATTCTGTGATATCACGATCGCGTTCCTCGTTCTCACACCAGGTGGCGTGGCACTCGCTTCTTCTCTATCCTTCCCTGATTTTATGAAAACGACGAGCGGGACGCAAAGAATCTCGGGACTTAGAAAAATTAAGCATAGCCACTTTACGCCATCAAATCAGCGCACAAAGATATATAAGATATAAATATATATTATTTTCTCTACTCGATAGTGTTTCATATCCTATATGTTGTACTTTGAATTATTTTAAAGACTAGATGTTTAATATGTTGGACTATTTAATTTTGATAAAAAAAAAGAAAAAATTATTATTTTAAAATTAAGTTTGATATAAAAAAATACTTTAATATATAGTATAATATATTATATTTTGTTTTCATCACTCGATAGTGTTTCATATCCTATACATTGCTTCAAGTACTTTGAATTATTTTAAAGGGTAGATGTTTAATATGTTGGACTATTTCATTTTGATAAAAAAATTTATTATTTTAAAATTAAGTTGTATATAAAATAAATACTTTGATATATAGTATAATATATTACACTTGCAGCCTCATCCTAAGTCAACTAGCATGCAAAAACATGCGTTTACAGAGCTCAAGTATTATTTTAAAGAGTTTTTAAACAAAGCGATATGCGATAATAAGAGTGTAGGGAGAGGGAGAAGCGAAAAAGTTAAAGTCTTGAGACCACAAGCTTATCAAGTGGATTCTGTGAAATTTCAATCGCGTTCATCGTTCTCACACCAGAGAGCTCAAGTATTATCTTTAAGAGTTTTAAAGCAAAGCGATCTGCGATAGTAAGAGAGTAGAGAGAGGGAAAAGCAAAAAAATTAAAGTCTGAGATTGAGACCAGCTTCATGAATGGATTCTGTGAAATCACGATCGCGTTCCTCGTTCTCACACCAGGTGGCACTCGCTTCTTCTCGACTGAGTAGAGAGAGGAAGAAGCGAAAAAGTTAGAGTATGAGATCGTTACCAGCTTCACGAATGAATTCTGTGATATCACGATCGCGTTCCTCGTTCTCACACCAGGTGGCGTGGCACTCGCTTCTTCTCTATCCTTCCCTGATTTTATGAAAACGACGAGCGGGACGCAAAGAATCTCGGGACTTAGAAAAATTAAGCATAGCCACTTTACGCCATCAAATCAGCGCACAAAGATATATAAGATATAAATATATATTATTTTCTCTACTCGATAGTGTTTCATATCCTATATGTTGTACTTTGAATTATTTTAAAGACTAGATGTTTAATATGTTGGACTATTTAATTTTGATAAAAAAAAAGAAAAAATTATTATTTTAAAATTAAGTTTGATATAAAAAAATACTTTAATATATAGTATAATATATAATATTTTGTTTTCATCACTCGATAGTGTTTCATATCCTATACATTGCTTCAAGTACTTTAAATTATTTTAAAGAGTAGATGTTTAATATGTTGGACTATTTCATTTTGATAAAAAAATTTATTATTTTAAAATTAAGTTGTATATAAAATAAATACTTTGATATATAGTATAATATATTACACTTGCAGCCTCATCCTAAAGTTCAACTAGCATGCAAAAACATGCGTTTACAGAGCTCAAGTATTATTTTGAAGAGTTTTTAAACAAAGCGATATGCGATAATAAGAGTGTAGGGAGAGGGAGAAGCGAAAAAGTTAAAGTCTGGGGTTGAGACCAGCTTCATGAATGGATTCTGTGAAATCACGATCGCGTTCCTCGTTCTCACACCAGGTGGCACTCGCTTCTTCTCGACTGAGTAGAGAGAGGAAGAAGCGAAAAAGTTAGAGTATGAGATCGTTACCAGCTTCACGAATGAATTCTGTGATATCACGATCGCGTTCCTCGTTCTCACACCAGGTGGCGTGGCACTCGCTTCTTCTCTATCCTTCCCTGATTTTATGAAAACGACGAGCGGGACGCAAAGAATCTCGGGACTTAGAAAAATTAAGCATAGCCACTTTACGCCATCAAATCAGCGCACAAAGATATATAAGATATAAATATATATTATTTTCTCTACTCGATAGTGTTTCATATCCTATATGTTGTACTTTGAATTATTTTAAAGACTAGATGTTTAATATGTTGGACTATTTAATTTTGATAAAAAAAAAGAAAAAATTATTATTTTAAAATTAAGTTTGATATAAAAAAATACTTTAATATATAGTATAATATATAATATTTTGTTTTCATCACTCGATAGTGTTTCATATCCTATACATTGCTTCAAGTACTTTGAATTATTTTAAAGAGTAGATGTTTAATATGTTGGACTATTTCATTTTGATAAAAAAATTTATTATTTTAAAATTAAGTTGTATATAAAATAAATACTTTGATATATAGTATAATATATTACACTTGCAGCCTCATCCTAAAGTTCAACTAGCAAACAAAAACATGCGTTTACAGAGCTCAAGTATTATTTTTAAGAGTTTTTAAACAAAGCGATATGCGATAATAAGAGTGTAGAGAGAGGGAGAAGCGAAAAAGTTAAAGTCTTGAGACCACAAGCTTATCAAGTGGATTCTGTGAAATTTCAATCGCGTTCATCGTTCTCACACCAGAGAGCTCAAGTATTATCTTTAAGAGTTTTAAAGCAAAGCGATCTGCGATAGTAAGAGAGTAGAGAGAGGGAAAAGCAAAAAAGTTAAAGTCTGAGATTGAGACCAGCTTCATGAATGGATTCTGTGAAATCACGATCGCGTTCCTCGTTCTCACACCAGGTGGCACTCGCTTCTTCTCGACTGAGTAGAGAGAGGAAGAAGCGAAAAAGTTAGAGTATGACATCGTTACCAGCTTCACGAATGAATTCTGTGATATCACGATCGCGTTCCTCGTTCTCACACCAGGTGGCGTGGCACTCGCTTCTTCTCTATCCTTCCCTGATTTTATGAAAACGACGAGCGGGACGCAAAGAATCTCGGGACTTAGAAAAATTAAGCATAGCCACTTTACGCCATCAAATCAGCGCACAAAGATATATAAGATATAAATATATATTATTTTCTCTACTCGATAGTGTTTCATATCCTATATGTTGTACTTTGAATTATTTTAAAGACTAGATGTTTAATATGTTGGACTATTTAATTTTGATAAAAAAAAAGAAAAAATTATTATTTTAAAATTAAGTTTGATATAAAAAAATACTTTAATATATAGTATAATATATTATATTTTGTTTTCATCACTCGATAGTGTTTCATATCCTATACATTGCTTCAAGTACTTTGAATTATTTTAAAGAGTAGATGTTTAATATGTTGGACTATTTCATTTTGATAAAAAAATTTATTATTTTAAAATTAAGTTGTATATAAAATAAATACTTTGATATATAGTATAATATATTACACTTGCAGCCTCATCCTAAGTCAACTAGCATGCAAAAACATGCGTTTACAGAGCTCAAGTATTATTTTAAAGAGTTTTTAAACAAAGCGATATGCGATAATAAGAGTGTAGGGAGAGGGAGAAGCGAAAAAGTTAAAGTCTTGAGACCACAAGCTTATCAAGTGGATTCTGTGAAATTTCAATCGCGTTCATCGTTCTCACACCAGAGAGCTCAAGTATTATCTTTAAGAGTTTTAAAGCAAAGCGATCTGCGATAGTAAGAGAGTAGAGAGAGGGAAAAGCAAAAAAGTTAAAGTCTGAGATTGAGACCAGCTTCATGAATGGATTCTGTGAAATCACGATCGCGTTCCTCGTTCTCACACCAGGTGGCACTCGCTTCTTCTCGACTGAGTAGAGAGAGGAAGAAGCGAAAAAGTTAGAGTATGAGATCGTTACCAGCTTCACGAATGAATTCTGTGATATCACGATCGCGTTCCTCGTTCTCACACCAGGTGGCGTGGCACTCGCTTCTTCTCTATCCTTCCCTGATTTTATGAAAACGACGAGCGGGACGCAAAGAATCTCGGGACTTAGAAAAATTAAGCATAGCCACTTTACGCCATCAAATCAGCGCACAAAGATATATAAGATATAAATATATATTATTTTCTCTACTCGATAGTGTTTCATATCCTATATGTTGTACTTTGAATTATTTTAAAGACTAGATATTTAATATGTTGGACTATTTAATTTTGATAAAAAAAAAGAAAAAATTATTATTTTAAAATTAAGTTTGATATAAAAAAATACTTTAATATATAGTATAATATATAATATTTTGTTTTCATCACTCGATAGTGTTTCATATCCTATACATTGCTTCAAGTACTTTAAATTATTTTAAAGAGTAGATGTTTAATTTGTTGGACTATTTCATTTTGATAAAAAAATTTATTATTTTAAAATTAAGTTGTATATAAAATAAATACTTTGATATATAGTATAATATATTACACTTGCAGCCTCATCCTAAAGTTCAACTAGCATGCAAAAACATGCGTTTACAGAGCTCAAGTATTATTTTGAAGAGTTTTTAAACAAAGCGATATGCGATAATAAGAGTGTAGGGAGAGGGAGAAGCGAAAAAGTTAAAGTCTTGAGACCACAAGCTTATCAAGTGGATTCTGTGAAATTTCAATCGCGTTTATCGTTCTCACACCAGAGAGCTCAAGTATTATCTTTAAGAGTTTTAAAGCAAAGCGATCTGCGATAGTAAGAGAGTAGAGAGAGGGAAAAGCAAAAAAGTTAAAGTCTGAGATTGAGACCAGCTTCATGAATGGATTCTGTGAAATCACGATCGCGTTCCTCGTTCTCACACCAGGTGGCACTCGCTTCTTCTCGACTGAGTAGAGAGAGGAAGAAGCGAAAAAGTTAGAGTATGAGATCGTTACCAGCTTCACGAATGAATTCTGTGATATCACGATCGCGTTCCTCGTTCTCACACCAGGTGGCGTGGCACTCGCTTCTTCTCTATCCTTCCCTGATTTTATGAAAACGACGAGCGGGACGCAAAGAATCTCGGGACTTAGAAAAATTAAGCATAGCCACTTTACGCCATCAAATCAGCGCACAAAGATATATAAGATATAAATATATATTATTTTCTCTACTCGAGAGTGTTTCATATCCTATATGTTGTACTTTGAATTATTTTAAAGACTAGATGTTTAATATGTTGGACTATTTAATTTTGATAAAAAAAAAGAAAAAATTATTATTTTAAAATTAAGTTTGATATAAAAAAATACTTTAATATATAGTATAATATATTATATTTTGTTTTCATCACTCGATAGTGTTTCATATCCTATACATTGCTTCAAGTACTTTGAATTATTTTAAAGAGTAGATGTTTAATATGTTGGACTATTTCATTTTGATAAAAAAATTTATTATTTTAAAATTAAGTTGTATATAAAATAAATACTTTGATATATAGTATAATATATTACACTTGCAGCCTCATCCTAAAGTTCAACTAGCATGCAAAAACATGCGTTTACAGAGCTCAAGTATTATTTTTAAGAGTTTTTAAACAAAGCGATATGCGATAATAAGAGTGTAGAGAGAGGGAGAAGCGAAAAAGTTAAAGTCTTGAGACCACAAGCTTATCAAGTGGATTCTGTGAAATTTCAATCGCGTTCATCGTTCTCACACCAGGTTTCTCGCTTCTTATCGACTCTTTTCTTTCCGGATTTTATTAAAATACGATCACGAAAGAATCTCGGAGAAAAAAAAAGCCTAGACACTTTATGCCATCAAATCAGCACACAAAGATATATATTTATTTTGTTTTCATTACCTGATAATATTTCATATTGTATGTATTGCTCCAAGTACTTTTAATTATTTTACAGATTAGATGTTTAATATGTGGGACCATTTCATTTTGATAAAAAAAGAAATTTATATATTTTCCTAAAATTAAGTTTGATATAAAAACACTTTAATATATAGTATAATATATTATATTTTGTTATATATATTTATTTTGTTTCAACTACCAAGCAAAGAGAGAGAGCTGAAGTATTTAAAGCAAAGCGATCTGCGATAATAAAAAAAAAGAACCTTAAAAGTTCCTACAACTTTGCTTTCAAGTGAATCATTTCAGATTTGATTGCAGTGTTAACATTTCTTGCAACATTTACTTTTCATGAATCCATCAGTGTTGGCAGGCACTACATTTCTTGTATCTTTACATGAACCCATCACAATCACGTTAAAACTGCATCTTCTCGCGTTTTTTGTGTTCCAAGTTGTGCATTTCACCCCAGTATTTTTCCTCGCACCGCATCGAGCAAAAGTACTCAAGATCTGACCAGCGGCCATCGTTCCGGACGGATGCGCTGATCCGATGCTTGATGTCTTGTGCGTCTCCCACCTCTGTGCAATTCGCACAGAAACGTTCCGCCTGTAGCATCACTCTCTGGTCTTCCCTGTGCTCGATCTGCATCTCGACCTGACAACTTTTGCACGCGGCCGACTCGGAGTGAAACTGGGCGTTTGCGTGAAACACAAGAGGCACGCGCGTAGAAGTCGCCGTGAGGCCGGGAGGCGCAAAGTACCCCGAGACGTAGTTGCCAAAGTGTTGGCTCCGGGGAAACAGCTGGATGGTCTGGTCGTCGGCAAATAGTTTGCTGCACACCCGTAGGTTGGAAACGGGCTGCAGCTCGCAGTTGGAGGCGACCGAGATCTGGAAGAGCGAGGTTCTCAGGTACGTGGCTTTCGGCAGGGATATTCGGACGCTCGCGGGGGGCCTCTGCGTGCTACTGATCTCGTAGATGCTGATGCACTTGTTGTGGTCGTATTAACGCTGCTCCATTGCGTCGTACTTTGCCACGAACCTCTCAAATTCTTTCCTGCTCCTACAAGTCCCGATGTGGGTCTGATATTCGCCCGGCGAGGCAGCACCCCAACGCTCCCGGAAGGCCTTGTTGGTTACGAGCGAAATGTCCCGTGTGTCTGTGTGGGTGATTTGCGTCTGCAGGTCCGTAAACTGCTTCGTGGTATCGGACGCCGTTTCTAAACATCTCACGCGTAGAAATATCTCAAGTCGAGCCTTTGGCATGATGTCAAAGAAAGGGTACGCCGAGAATGAACAATGGGTTAAAAAGCAGTTTGCTTGGGGGGAATACTTGGATACAGCTATACACAAAAAAATGAAGCAATATTCATTCCACCATGGAGGGAGCGGTGTTTCGAGGTTCCAGATACCTCACCACTCGCAGGACGCGCGGTGGGCTCACCACGCAGCTATACACAAAAAAATGAAGCAATATTCATTCCACCATGGAGGGAGCAGTGTTTCGAGGTTCCAGATACCTCACCACTCGCAGGACGCGCGGTGGGCTCACCACGCAGCTATACACAAAAAAATGAAGCAATATTCATTCCACCATGGAGGGAGCAGTGTTTCGAGGTTCCAGATACCTCACCACTCGCAGGACGCGCGGTGGGCTCACCACGCAGCTATACACAAAAAAATGAAGCAATATGCATTCCACCATGAGGGGAGCAGTGTTTCGAGGTTCCAGTTACCTCACCACTCGCAGGACGCGCGGTGGGCTCACCACGCAGCTATACACAAAAAAATGAAGCAATACTCATTCCACCATGGAGGGAGCAGTGTTTCGAGGTTCCAGATACCTCACCACTCGCAGGACGCGCGGTGGGCTCACCACGCAGCTGTACACAAAAAAATGAAGCACAAAAATTTCATTCCACCATCGAGGGAGTGGTGTAGAGACCAAGGTCGTGTTCTAGATGCTCAAGGTAGTGCTCCCTGGCCCACCACATACTCTCGCAGGACGGCGCGCAATAGTAACGCGCGGTGGTAAAATGCCTCTCCACGCAGACCTGGCACACGATCTGGGCGGCGGCTGCGCTCTCGAGACAGTTGTAACAGAACCTCGCTCCCTCCGTCTCGAACCGTCGCTGGCGCATCTTGTGCGCGTTTAGGTGTCCACCTTTCCACGCCTCCGTCTTGCACCGCTCGCTGCAATAACGTTGCTTCCAGGGACAGCTCTCGCACGCCCAGCTGGCTGATTGGACCCCACACTCGTCGCAACTCACAGCAGACCGCCTCGTACCTACGTCGAGATTCTTCTTCCACCTCCACTCCAAGGGGGAGGAATGGCCGTACACAGGGCTCCACAGAATGTACCTCATGGACTTTGGCTCGGAGGGAAAGAGATCAAACAGGCGGATCGCATGGTTGGAATCAAACGCGCGCGAGTCGGCTCTGTCCTGCACGTATTAGTGATAGACCCGACGTGCGTGTCCCACGAATGCGCGACTGTACTCTCCCGTTTGTTGGCGCGCCACGAAATCTCCCTTGGCTGGATCGAAGGCGAGGCCGGTGTGACGGCAGACGAACGCCAGCGTGGTCTCAAACTGTAGGGAACTGGCAGTATAAGAAGCGAGCGACTTGCTCGCATAGCGAAGGATCATCGCGAGGGCGAGACCGCTGGCTGGTGTTTCGTCCTCTGCAGTCATGCTCGGCAGGGCACAGCGACACACCGCGAGATGGGCGTCGTAAACCACGCGGCTCACCGCGTGGGCATGAGCGATCCACGCTTGGACCAGTGGCATCACCACCTCGCTCTGTTCGATCCAAAATGAGCTCATGCTCGTCACTGAAGAGAGTTTGTTTGTGCAGAAGGTGGATCTCATCGCCGAGACCCATGTCATCGCGTACTCGGACGCATAAAACGCATCGCACGTCTCTTCGTACGTCTGGTCGTACGTCTCTCGTTTGGTGAGGAGCTTGCTCTCGTAGCACCGCAGGACGTGTGCCAACAGTTTATTTCGAATTGCCTCGCGCGTCACACTGCTGTCGATATTTGCGGAAGAAAAGTCCAGTAGAATCGGCAGGACGTACTGCAGAAAGTAGGGAAAGCGAAACGCACTGCTTAGGTAGGCGCGCTTGTTGAGGGCCAGGTATACAGCACCGACGCCGCAACTGGAAAAGTGGGACCACAGCCACTCTCTGTCCCTCTTTGCTGTCGGGCAGAAGCCTTCACCTTTTTGATTCCCCGGGGTGTTGGTGGTTGGAAACGTGGGGCTCGTGTTAAGAATGCAACAGAGATCCGCCAATCCCTGCAGGTACTTGGTGTGCATCTCGCCGTCGATGAGATTGACAAACTTGTGCAGATTGGTTTTGGATTTGAGCTTCTTGGAGGAGTGAAAGTCGTGATAGTCTACGGCGTTTGAGTAAAACGAACACCATGTCATCTCGTTCGATTCTGTGTTTTCCCGTATCAGCTGCCTTGCCCTCTTTCCGTGGCGTCCGTTCAACAGTTTATTTTTTATGAGATCGTTGACCAAGATGAGTCCACAATTCATTTTTAGATTCATCTTGCGGTACGCCACCACGATGGTCTCCACACGTCGCTCCGGTTCTTTTCTTGGTACCCCTCTCCACTCCATATTGAGCGTGTCAATCATCTCGTAAACGTCGAATATTGGCTGTTCAATGAGCGCCTTGTTGGTGAGAAACCTCCAGAGAAATTCAGCCAGGCAACGGATGATGGGGCGCCCGTTCATCGCACGTTCTTCTTGGTGACTCCGCTCCCATGCATACCTGAGTTGCCTGATCCGCTCGTACGTCTCCTTTCGCATGAGCGTCTCGAGAATCGTCGTGGCAGGCAGCACCACCTCGTCCATGAGGGCGGTGGCGAGTCTCTGCTCCTCATCAGCAGCAGCAGTGAGCTTCGAGAAGATGGCCAAACCAAGGATGGTCCTCTCTTTCAGTCGGGTCAGCGCGCATGTGAGCGAATCGAGGTCGCTCCCACCATCTGCAGGAAAGATGATCATCTCCGCGATCTCCTTCTCCATGCCGAGCACAAAATCAATGACGAGCAGGAGCCACTCCACCAAAAGGACGGCCGTCCAGGGAAGTTGGGCGAGGACATGCGGATTTAGTAGGAATTGCCTCTTTTCCAGCATCCCCCCCCGGTGGTCATCGACGACATGTTTTTGTTGGAAACGATGAATCTGCTCGCACAGCAGCTTGGCGTTGCCCTCGTTTTCTCGCGAGCATCTTCTCAGAAACTCGTAATTGAACGTGCTGTACCAAAAATAATACAGAAACGAACCACCGCTCGCCTCGTAGAAATCGTAAGACTTCTTGATCGGGAGCAACACGGCATCGAGGACCGAGTAGATGCACGGGACGTTCTCCCGTACCTCCACTTCCATTTTCTTTTCTGGGATTCTTTTACCATTGGGTAAAAAAAAACACCGATAACAGCAGTATGCATCGTGACAAAGGTGTTTCTTAGCTCTCTTGTTAATTTGCATCTCTTCAATTGAAGTGTTTCGTAGCTCTCTGGTTATCTCTTTATCGTGATTGAAGTTGTGTGTTTCGTAACACTCTCTTGTTATCTCTTTATCGTGATTGAAGTTGTGTGTTTCGTAGCACTCTCTTGTTAATTTGCATCTCTTTACCGCGAATGAAGTATCTCGTAGCACTCTCTCTCTGTTGTTAATTTGCATCCCTTTATCATGATGAACGTGTGTGTACCGTAGCTCTCTCTCTCTTGTTAATTTGCATATCGTGACAAAACTGTGTGTACCGTAGCACTCTCTGTCTCTTGTTATTTTGCATCCCTTTATCATGATGAACGTGTGTGGTAGCACTCTCTCTCTTGTTAATTTGCATGTCTTTATCGTGATGAACGTGTTTCGTAACACTCTCTCTCTTGTTAATTTGCTTATCGTGATGATCGTGTGTGTTTCGTAACACTCTCTCTCCTGTTAATTTGCATGTCTTTATCGTGATTGAAGTTGTGTGTTTCGTAGCACTCTCTTGTTAATTTGCATCTCTTTACCGCGAATGAAGTATCTCGTAGCACTCTCTCTCTGTTGTTAATTTGCATCCCTTTATCATGATGAACGTGTGTGTACCGTAGCTCTCTCTCTCTTGTTAATTTGCATATCGTGACAAAACTGTGTGTACCGTAGCACTCTCTGTCTCTTGTTATTTTGCATCCCTTTATCATGATGAACGTGTGTGGTAGCACTCTCTCTCTTGTTAATTTGCATGTCTTTATCGTGATGAACGTGTTTCGTAACACTCTCTCTCTTGTTAATTTGCTTATCGTGATGATCGTGTGTGTTTCGTAACACTCTCTCTCCTGTTAATTTGCATGTCTTTATCGTGATTGAAGTTGTGTGTTTCGTAACACTCTCTCTCTTGTTAATTTGCATCTCTTTATCGTGATTGAAGTTGTGTGTATCGTAGCACACTCTCACTTGTTAATTTGCATCTCTCTATCGTGATTGAAGTTGTGTGTACCGTAACACTCACTCTCTCTATTGTTAATTTGCATCTCTTATTCGTGATTGAAGTTGTGTGTACCGTAACACTCACGCTATTGTTAAAACATTTTGCATCTCTTTTTCGAAATTGAAGTAAAATTCAAAAAGTATTTCAAAGCACTCTCTCTCTTTCTCTTGTTATTTTGCATCTTTTTATCGTGATGAACGTGACAAAAGTGTGTATACCGTAGCACTCTTTCTCTCTTGTTATTTTGCATCCCTTTATTGTGATGAACGTGTGCTATAAACCTCAGCGCACAAAGATATTTTCATTACCAAATAAAGATGAATTTGACAAGCAAGATTCTCATACTTATATCATACATTAAATAATAAATATTTTCTTTTATCAAAATGAAATAAACATATTTAAGATCTAGTCTTTGAAATAATTCAAAGTATTTAAAGCAATATATATGAAACAAAATCTCTCTCTTTGTAGAAAATCTTGCATCTCTCTCTTTCTTTGTAACATCTCTCTCTTTCTTTGTAAAACATCTTATCGTGATGATCATAATTTTGTGTACCATAGCACACTCTCTCTTGCTTCTCTCGTGTTGAACGTGAAAATTGAGATTTTCGTAGCACTCTCCCTCACAAACATCTTACAACTCTATATCGTGATGAACGTGACAAAAGTGTGAGTAGCACTCATTTATCTCTTTACCATTGGATTGGATTGGTGAAAAAAAAGCTGCATTTCGATTCACACACTACAAGTTATAGATGGCGTGACGGACGATAATCAGGTTGACTGACGCGTCGTAAATCCAAAACAAGAAGGGTCTGTTGACAATGACTTGGGTGGTTGCCTCGTTCTGCGTCGCGTGGTACTCGTGCTGTTCGAGGCCATGCTCGTCAAGATTCAGGTGAACATGATGCCACGCGACGGGTCTCAGGCTGGTTCTGCTGTAAAACTGGCCGCTAACGGCGATGGATTCCGACTCGGAGGTCAGGTCGCTCAAGTCGCAGGTAGAGTCCACGACCAGTCTGGGAATGGTCAGCAACAGGCAGCGCTCCTTCATCGGAATGTCTAGCAATAGACTTGTGTTCTTCCCGAGCTCGCTCTCCAGTTCGGCCAGCCCTCGTTGGTCGTCCCGGGGCACGGCGAAGACAAACCTTAAGGTCCTGTTAGCAAATGGCAGCTCCACGACGTCCGCGTTGCAGAGTCCTACGTAACCGTGCTTGTATCGGTTAAGCGTCGTCATAAAGGACGTCAAGATGCGGCCGTTCTTTTGATTGTGAAAAACCTCTAGCTTTGTGTTGACCGTCGGAAAGGCTTTCAGCCAGGGTCCGCCGATGTAGAGGTAGCTGAGGATGGCGAGGTTCGCATCTAGGGGCACAGGCTTATGGAGCAACCCACTGCATGGTCGATCGCAGGACTTGGCAATGCTGCTCGATAGTTCTGCGTGGTTGGAAAACTTTTTCGTGTGCATGACTGTCTTGTAAAGAGATTGCATACTTTCAGTGTGACGAGGGTCCATTCTAGAGTCTTTGTGCAGAAATATTTCGTTCTTGCAGCGCAAGGATGGGGCGTTGATTTTTAGAAGCTGGTTCAAGACGCATCGCAGAGACTTGAACCAGCCCACGTATCCCGAGAGGAACACAGCCGCCTTGTAAATATTCCAAGGTGTGTCGTTGATCGCAATCATGTGCAGATGCGAGAATAATACCTGTACCAAGAGCGGAGAGAATATCAAATTTTCCGAACGCCCGATTCTCTTTGCATCCTCGTTGCGCGCGTGTTGGTATACTTGCGCCGCGAGATGGTTATTAGCGCATGCAACGACGTCCGTGGAAACCATCATATCACCCATGTACGTTCGTGGATTTTGTAATTTTTCGTTAAAGTTAGCAAACAAGGATGCTTCACATATGTTTTTTTGTGACTATTTGAGATTTATACTTTTTTCTATAGCATTCAAACAGTACTACAAACACTGATTAAGTTATAAGGAGATAAATGTTATTATTACTAATATTGCGTTATATCAAACATACTAAATGGATTGATGAAAAAAAAGTTTTCCAATTTTTAAATATCAGTTCAATATTAAAGATGCGAAAAAAAAACCTTGTTTTTAAGCGTTTATGGGCAATCTCTTTGCAATATATCTTTGCTGATAACTCACTATAAAAGAGGCTATCAAGTGTGTTTCACTCTTTCTTAATACTGCATGTAAAAATATCAACAAAGAATTTAATAATTTTCTTCAAACAAGAGATATTGTAAACATATTCATTAATTTTATGTACATCTTGTATACACCTTTTTTTCAATACTTTTTCATTAGATTTCTGAGATTGTGAGATGGTTGGCTGAAAATCATGTTTTAAAAATGATGGTGGGTCGCAATTCGATAAACTCGGTTCGTAAACAGGGTCACGCTACACTAGAATACCGATAAACTTTTCATAACACAATTCAAAGTGATAAATTTCAGTTCAAACCGCAAGTCTGTAGCATTAATAATTTCTGAGATATCATCAAAAATCGTTTTCAGAATCTGAAGAACACATTTTTTTTGGAAAAATTATTTTTCTCAATTTTGTTTCTAGAGGTGAATTTAGTACTATAGAGCGTTTTGCATCAATTTATTTCAAAACCGTAACTTTCTATCTCAATTAGAACTCGAGTTACAAAATTTTTTTTCTTCATATGGCTACAATGCTATAGACTTCGATAAGAAAACACTAAAATTCTCAAAAACTGAAAATTTTTTATTTTTTGCGACTTAAGTGTAATAAACTTTTCATAACACAATTCAAAGTGATACATTTCAGTTCAAACCACAAGTTTGTAGCATTATTAGTTTCTGAGACATCAAAAATCGTTTTCAGAATCTTAAGAACACTTTTTTTTTTGAAAAATTATTTTTCTCAATTTTGTTTCAAGAGTTAAAATTAGTACTATAGAGCGTTTTGCATCAATTTATTTCAAAACCGCAACTTTCTATCTCAATTAGAACTCGAGTTACAAACTTTTTTTTTTACTTCATATGGCTATAATGTTATAAACTTCGATAAGAAAACACTAAAATTTTCAAAAACTGAGAAAGTTTTAATTTTTGCTACTTAAGTGTAATAAACTATTCATAACACAATTCAAAGTGATACATTTCAGTTCAAACCGCAAGTCTGTAGCATTATTAGTTTCTGAGATATCATCAAAATTCATTTTCAGAATCTGAAAAACACAATTTTTTTTGAAAAATAATTTTTTTCAATTTTATTTCTAGAGGTGAATGTAGTACTATAGAGCGTTTTGCATCACTTTATTTCAAAACCGCAACTTTTTATCTCAATTGGAACTCGAGTTATAAACTTTTTTTTTCTTTTCTTATGGGCTACAATGCTATAGAATTCGATATGAAAACACTAAAATTCTCAAAAACTGAGAAAGTTTAATTTTTTGGGACTAAAGTGTGATAAACTTTTCATAACACAATTCAAAGTGATACATTTCAGTTCAAACCGCAAGTCTGTAGCATTATTAATTTCTGAGATATCATCAAAAAAAGTTTTCAGAATCTGAAGAACACTTTTTTTTGGAAAAATTATTTTTCTCAATTTTGTTTCTAGAGGTGAATTTAGTACTATAGAGCGTTTTGCATCAATTTATTTCAAAACCGTAACTTTCTATCTCAATTAGAACTCGAGTTAAAAATTTTTTTTTCTTCATATGGCTACAATGCTATAGACTTCGATAAGAAAACACTAAAATTCTCAAAAACTAAAAAAGTTTTATTTTTTGCGACTAAAGTGTAATAAACATTTCATAACACAATTCAAAGTGATACATTTCAGTTCAAACCGCAAGTCTGTAGCATTATTAGTTTCTGAGATATTATCAAAATACGTTTTCAGAATCTGAAAAACACAATTTTTTTTGAAAAATTATTTTTCTCAATTTTATTTCTAGAGGTGAATGTAGTACTATAGAGCGTTTTGCATCACTTTATTTTAAAACCGCAACTTTTTATCTTAATTGGAACTCGAGTTACAAACCTTTTTTTTTCTTCATATGGGCTACAATGCTATAGAATTCGATATGAAAACACTAAAATTCTCAAAAACTGAGAAAGTTTCCTTTTTTGGGACTAAAGTGTGATGAACTTTTCATAAGACAATTCCAAGCGATACATTTCAGTTCAAACCGCAAGTCTGTAGCATTATTAGTTTCTGAGATATCATCAAAAATCGTTTTCAGAAACTGAAGAACACATTTTATTTTTAAAAATTATTTTTCTCAATTTTGTTTCTAGAGGTGAATTTAGTACTATAGAGCGTTTTGCATCAATTTATTTCAAAACCGCAACTTTCTATCTCAATTAGAACTCGAGTTACAAACTTTTTTTTTCTTCATATGGCTACAATGCTATAGACTTCGATAAAAAAAACACTAAAATTCTCAAAAACTGAAAATTTTTTATTTTTTGCGACTTAAGTGTAATAAACTTTTCATAACACAATTCAAAGTGATACATTTCAGTTCAAACCACAAGTCTGTAGCATTATTAATTTCTGAGATATCATCTAAAATCGTTTTCAGAATCTGAAGAACACATTTTTTTTGGGAAATTATTTTTCTCAATTTTGTTTCTAGAGGTGAATTTAGTACTATAGAGCGTTTTGCATCAATTTTATTCAAAACCGTAACTTTCTATCTCAATTAGAACTCGAGTTACAAATTTTTTTTTCTTCATATGGCTACAATGCTATAGACTTCGATAAGAAAACACTAAAATTCTCAAAAACTGATAAAATTTTATTTTTTGCGACTTAAGTGTAATTAACTTTTCATAACACAATTCAAAGTAATACATTTCAGTTTAAACCGCAAGTCTGTAGCATTATTAGTTTCTGAGATATCATCAATAATCGTTTTCAGAATCTGAAAACACATTTTTTTTTTGATAAATTATTTTTCTCAATTTTGTTTCTAGAGGTGAATTTAGGACTCTAGAGCGTTTTGCATTACTTTATTTCAAAACTGCAACTTTCTATCTCAATTGGAACTCGAGTTACAAACTTTTTTTTTATATGGGCTACAATGCTATAGACTTCGGTAAGAAAATACTAAAATTCTCAAAAACTGAGAAATTTTTATTTGTTGCGATTATAGTGTAATAAACTTTTCATAAAATAATTCAAAGTGATACATTTCAGTTCAAACCGCAAGTCTGTAGCATTATTAGTTTCTGAGATATCATCAAAATTCGTTTTCAGAATCTGAAAAACACAATTTTTTTTTGAAAAATTATTTTTCTCAATTTTATTTCTAGAGGTAAATGTAGTACTATAGAGCGTTTTGCATCAATTTATTTCAAAACCGTAACTTTCTATCTCAATTAGAACTCGATTTACAACCTTTTTTCTTCTTCATATGGGCTACAATGCTATAGACTTCGGTAAGAAAATACTAAAATTCTCAAAAACGGAGAAAGTTTTATTTTCTTCGACTAAAGGGTAATAAACTTTTCATAAGACATTTCAAAGTGATACATTTCAGTTCAAACCATAAGTCTGTAGCATTATTAGTTTCTGAGATATCATCAAAAATCGTTTTCAGAATCTGAAAACCACAATTTTTTTTGGAAAAATTTTTTTTCTCAATTTTGACTCTACAGGTGAATTTAGTACTATAGTGCTTTTTGCATCACTTTATTTCAAAACTGCAACTTTCCATGTCAATTAGAACTCGAGTTACAAACTTTTTTTTTCTTCATATGGGCAACAATGCTATAGATTTCTATAAGAAAACATTAAAAATCTCAAAAACTGAGAAAGTTTTTTTTTTTGCAACTAAAGTGTAATACACTTTTCATAAGACATATCAAAGTGCTACATTTGAGTTCAAACCGCAAGTCTGTAGCATTATTGGTTTCTGAGATATCATTAAAAAACCGTTTTCAAAATCTGAAAAACACAATTTTTTTTGGAAAAATTATTTTTCTCAATTTTGTTTCTAGAGGTAAATTTAGTACTATAGAGCGTTTTGCATCACTTTATTTCAAAACTGCAACTTTCCATCTCAATAAGAACTCGAGTAACAAACTTTTTATTTTTTCATATGGGCTACAATCAGTGTTGTAGTCGATCGATCAAATTTCGATCCGATCACGATCCGATCACGATCATTTGATCGGATCGTGATCGGATCGACCCATTTTATAAAAAAATGATCGTGATCGGATTTCGATCACATTTAGGGCTATGATCGAACGTTTTTTCGATCCGATCATCATGTTTCATACTTTAGTTTTTACAACCATATAGGTATTTTTTTCTTTCTTTTTTTCTTCTTCTTTTTCCCCCCCCCCCTCCTTTTTTTATTCATTATAATAAAGCAAAAAGTCAAAGTCCAAAATAGAAAAGAATTTAAAAGTACAGTACAGGCAGTACTCTGCTAGCAGCTGCTAGGTAGATATTGAGATGTTATCTACTTTAGCTAAAAGGTATCGCAAAACAAAACAAAGAAAGCAAAAATGAAAGAAATAAAAGAAAAATAGCAAATACCTGACTCTGAGCTATATAAGCTTTTAGGCTTTCTAGGAAAGAAATTATTATATCAATAGTGTGTCTGTGTCACCAATTTTTTTTTTTTTTTTTTTTTTTTTTGACATGACTTTAAAGGCGGTAAATAAGTTTTGTTTAAAATGAATTCTTGGCGTATTATTTTGTTCATATATTCAAGTAACAGATTTTTTTTTTTTGCATTGAAAGATTGTCAATTTTATTTTAACACAATACATTTCTTGTATGAGTTTTAGAGGTGACTTTATAACCAATCGAAAAATTTTAAGTGCTTTTTACACTAATGATTTTTTCCACGAAATTTTGATGTATTAAAAAACCGCGGTGAGGGGAAATTTTTTCTGAAATAAACACGAGGGGGTTGCTTTGATTAGTGGGGATGAAGACACACAGTACTGTACATAGGTTAATTTTTTGGACCTCCATCCAGACACCAGTAATTTGGTCTGTACGTTCTCGCAGGTGTCACGAGATAAGAAAGCAGGCAAAAGTGTATTTTTTATTATTTTTTTTTTTTTACATATTCATAAACGTTAATATATTATAATTTATAATATAAATTAAAGGATAATTTGGGTGACAATTTTTTTCCGTGAAATAATAGCTTAAAAGAATTTTATCACGAAACTGGAGCTCCTAAAAAAGATAAAAGTGGGAAAGAGCTTGGTATTCAGTGTTTGTATTTATCGTGCAAAAATAAACCGAATAACGTCGTATAGCCTTGAAATCTGTTGCAGTTAATCTAATAAAACATCTAAAGGTAAGAACTAACAATTATGTAACACATTTTTTTATTAAAAAAATTTTTACACGGAAATATGAATATAAAAATAATTTTAAGTATAATGTATTATTACAGTATAATTTCCTTTTTTTTTTTATTATTTTTTTTTTTCATAATTATTATAATTTACAAGTTCTTATATACCTACATTTATTATTGAAAACGATCGAAAATTTTCGATCAAATGATAGTCGATCAGATCGGATTGTGATCGGATAGTCTCGAGTTTTGATGATCGTGATCGAGATCGGATCGAGCTACATCTCAATTGATCGGATCGTGATCGGATCGAAAAAAGGGCGATCGACTACAACACTGGCTACAATGCTATAGACTTCGGTAAGAAAATATTAAAATTCTCAAAAACTGAGAAAGTTTTATTTTTTGCGACTTAATTGTAATAAACTTTTCATAAGACATTTCAAAGTGATACATTTCAGTTTAAACCGTAAGTCTGTAGCATTATTTTTTGAATGAAAAATTCGAAAAAGAAATGATAATAAATTTAAAAAGAACTATAGAATAAAAAAAAAGTTAAACATATCTCATCTTTCAATAGCTGAGAATTGTTTTATACTTAAAAAATTTGGTTAATCCTCTGTAACAGAATTAAAAAATATAATAAAATTAATAACTAAATAAATAATAAGTCAAAATATATATTTATTATACAGGGTGTTTATTTAAATTTTTACTATTTCAGAAGCGTTTTTTAATATGAAGTTTATTGACAAATCAGACTTTTTATACATCAAATTAAAGCTTAAGTTTTGACATTTTCTTTTCTGTTTTTAGAAATGTCATTTGTCGATTTTTCTGTTGACTATATGCAAAACAATACGAAGAGCGTTTTTTTTCGATAAACAGACGTTAGCAAACAGCGTTTTCCTAAAAAACAAAAAACGTCTTTTTAATTTTTTTATGTTAAAAGTGATGATAAACGAATGACATTAAGGTTTCTCCATGTGGGAACCATTTGTATCCCGCCAGTTGTCAAGTCGAAACTGCAGTTTGAGCCACACGCGTTACGGAGGATCTAAGCCGTGATAGACTCGATAGCATCAGCAATCGTGATGGCGCCACTTCAACTCTGGGATATCTTGCACTGGAGTCCTAAACACTTAGTCTTTGACGTACCACAAGAAAAATTCAGGTGGGGTGAGGTCTGGTAATCTCGATGCCCAAGCTGTGGGTCCATCTCAGCCTATCCAGCCTTTGTATACATCGAAATCTGGCGTAATCCAGAGGTTTTTTGTTCAAAAATGAACTCTTACGCCACTAACTGATTAAAATGAAAACCACTTGGCATAACACTTTTTCGCAAACATTTTTACAAATGTCAAAATTTGTGCTTTAATTTGATATATAACAAGTTGTAATTGTAAAAAAATTTCATAGTGAAATTTGCCTCTGAAATAGTAAAAATAAAAAAAAAATCCTGTATTATCTAAAAGTTAGTGTACGATGTAAAATGAGGTACTGTGGGATTTGACTATTAAATTGTAACGAAAGAAAAAACTGAAATTTTGCACAGTGACACATTAGGATAAAGTATCTTTAAAAATGCTAAAAATTGGGAGTCACCATGCTAGATTTTTATTAATGATTTATTTTAAAGTTTTAGTTTCATAAGGGGCCGGATTTTCAGGTTTGAAAAAAAAATTCATTTTCAGCACCGAATTCAGTCCAATTTTTTTTAGCCAAAATCAGTCCATTTTCAGTTCAGATATGCAAAATCAGTTAAATACAGTTTTCATTATTTTTAGCTTCAAAATATATTATATCACTAAAATAATTATATTTTTTATTTCTTAGGTATAATAACAACGATTTTCCATAAAATACATTTATAAAATACGTTTATTTAACATAATTTCACTTACATAGGATGATTTTAAGGGAGTAGGGGACCGACCTTATATCTCGTGTTTTGGGTCTAAATTTGGTATCATTGTGTAGCTAAGGGTCACACCTAGCCGTGATAAAAATTTCAAGATGTGTCACCGTCCAAAAAAAAAAAGAAAAAAATTATTGAAATTAACATTATGCCTTATGGGCTTAAAATTTCAAAAAATCATATAAAATTAATTTGCACGGTGACCCCCCAAAAATTTTATATATTTGAAATTGTCTTAAGCATAAGTATCATTGTGCAAAATTTCAGATTTTTTTGCCGATAAAAGTTTGAGTCTATTGGCCGACGTCGGTCCCCTACTCCCTTAATGTAAAAGCATAGGAAAACCCCGTTATAAAAAAATTTCAGTATAGCGAAGAAAAAATTTCATTTTTTCAGCCAAAAAGAAGGTAATAAATCCAAACTTTCGTTAAACCGTCGCGATGTTTCTTACGATAATTCTTCAGAAATAACGCGCGTGATAAATAAGTAATCTCAAACAAATGCGAATAAAGTAAAAACCATCTCGCAAATATAATGAGCTAAAATTACGCGACGTGTTGCTGCGTACATGCTGTACAATTGTGCACCAAGTGTAAATTAAGCATGCTAAAAAAAAGAAAAAAAGTGAAAAGGGTTTCTACATTATTTTCCTATTTTTGAGCATTTACCCTGCAAATATTAAAAATTTTACATTTTTCCTTTCAGTTTTTTTTTTTTTTTGCTCTCCGTTTTTGCATACTTTACAGGCGCAGAGTATTATTTTTTCCGATTGCGTGGTAATTTTATCTGGTACTGTATTTATTTTTTTTTACTGTAGCGAGTATCATTTCTTTCAAGAAGTTTATGAAACACTTATTTTAGTTTGCTTTATTGGAGCAATTATCCATCGGCATTTTTTATACATTTTTGTAATAGCGAATTTCGTTATAATAATGAAGTGGCGATTCCCATGGTCCCTTGAATTTCAAGTTACGAGGTTGTACTGTACTTGGTAAAGTACCTTTGGTTAGTAAATTTAGAAAAGTGAAGAAAAAAATCCTCAGAGTATGAAATACTTACGCAACAAACAGTATACTACGACAAATATATTTGTGCGCAGGAATAATTAAAATTATTTTTAACACAACATGCTAAGAGGGAAAAAATTCAAAGAATTAGTAAATGCAATACTGTCTAAAATTCATTTTTATAAAATAGTGTTTATCAAAACTGCGTTTTCAGTTTTCAAAAACCGGAAAAAACTGGAAAAACTGAAAAAAACTAGAAAAAACTGAAACGGTTTTAATTTTCAGCAAACTGTTTTTTTCGGTCCAAACGTTTTTGCCTTTTTGGTGATCAAACTTGATTATTCGTGGACATTTGAAGTCAGAATTGCTGTAAGACACGTATTTACACAACCGTAAAAACTGGAAATGCGGCCCTAGGCCCATGTTAATTTCAGTTTTCTAACTAATCTGATGGTCAAGGGTGCTAAAATTTTTATCATAGGTAGCTGTTACTGTTAATGATATTACAAAGTTTATAAGTTTTTTTAGTTTTTGAGTTACAAGCCATGTGTATATAATCCTTAAAATTTAGCTAATAATATTAAAAAATAAAAAATAATCTAATTGATAAATAAATAAATCATATACTAAATAAGAAAAATAATGCCAATGAACTCACTTTACATGATATAAGAAAGAGCAGCAAAACCTAATTAAAAAATTTAAACATATATATATATATATATATATATATATATATATATATATATATATATATATATATCTATAAATCGTCTCTATCGCGGAATTCTAGCACAAGTGCACCTATCACAGAGCCCGCGAGTGTTACAAGTGGACTTATCACGAGCTCCCGCGAGTGTTCCAAATAAAATTATCACGCGCGCTCGCGTATTCCAAGTAAAGCTGTCAGAAAGCAACGTGCGTTACAAGTAACTTTGTCACCACTCGGCTTAGTATACCATCTGATTTTGTGACAAAACTTTTATTGCTTAATTTTTCATTTTTTAAGACAATTAAGTATTTTATTACTCTACTTGTTTCTGCACAAAAAAAAATCGAAAATCGTGCCCTGAATGAAATAATTTTTGTTCTATTTAATTAATTTAAATTAACGATCCAAAAAAAATCTTGTAATGTGTATAATGTTATTTCTTTATTTATAAAAATGTTGAGTTTATATAAATTATTTGTTTTTAAATTATAAATTTATAACACAGTAAATTTTATAACTTTTTGGATGCCGTGTTAAAACAAATGTCGTGTTAGAAAGTTTCAAGTTAGACTAAAGAAAACTTATTTAACATTACCAGTGTATAACGAGCTACTTATTGACCTTTGAATTTTTATGCCGAATTACCATATTTTTATTCGCTTTTCTGTGGTGCATAATTTCGATTCTTGACATCCAAAATTCAAAGTTCAATTGAAATTGAATTTTCTTCCCGGCCACATTATCTTACTGCTCAGTTCTCGTCCGTTTTCCTTACAGTAAAGATAGTTTGTGATTTCGTATATAGAAGTGCAGTGAATGTTAAAATTATTCTTTTATTTTTTTAGTAATTTTAAACATATAATAGTAATATAAAGTGTTATTTTTTACAAAAAAAAAAAGTTTGTTTTTTATCCAACGGACATGAGTTATTAAGTGTGAACAAATATGTGTTATTGCAAAGTAATTGCAGATACAAGTTTTAGTTTTCTTAATAATATAACATGGTATAAGTATATTGATTTGTGTTACGAATTTCCATTATTTAAAAAAAATAAATACGTCATAAATAATTTTGCTAAATAAAATTTCAACAATTAATTTGTTCAAGACCAAATAATCTATTTTAAACTGCATACACTGCAAAAGGCCCGTCTTAGCGTAAGACTGTAGTAAAGTCTTTTTTGGATAAAAATCATTTTAAAAGGCTTCGGAAATGAAAAGACATATCTTCAGCCTTCATTTTTAAGACGTTTGTGGGACTTTGAGCAATTTTTGAAAAAAAAGGAAGGCGGAAGACGTTTGCCCGATTTTTATATCATTGCTAAATTTGAACAGCATAAATTTTTAAGCATAATCATGTTTATGCTTAGTAGCATAGTTTTATGCAGTTTATATCAGGAATTAAGTCGTATTTAATATAATACTTTATGATGCCTTAACAAATATATATATATTAAATATTTCAGTAAATTGTTGATTTATTCTTATTTTTATTTTAAGAAAATACGGGGACCATTTTCAAGTCTTATTTAAATCATTAATTTGGTAATAATAATAATACTAAAATAAAACTTTATTTTTTTTAGGGACTGAATTTGTTAGTCACAGTGATGTAGTCTGCGCTCTCTCTACACCATGGTGCTCTACTATACACCAAGCACATGCTGGGCTTTTGCGGATGATAACGAGTGTCAAAGGTGACCCTGAATAATGGACAATCTTATGTTATGAACTGAGAATCTCGTAACAAATCCGCATAATTTTTTTTTTATTTATTTATTTTTTGTATTAAAGTTAAAAACAATATCTTGCTATTTTTTAAATTTAAACATTTGTTTTCCATATCTATATAAAATGTTGTAGAAGATGTGAAATGACGTAAAATAAATTTAAATCAAATTAAATCTATGTGTGACTTATGTTTGTTTTTTCTAATAATATAATTATGATAATCCTGTACCATAAATAATATTTTTTGTTACATTTTTTTGGCACATTTCTATATTTAACTAATTTATAACAGCTAGCATAAAATTATATGACTTAAGTGTAGTATATTCAATAACTCCTTTCAATTTTTATTCAGTGTCAATGAATTATAATCTGGTCTTAAGGGAACGTAATTAGTTAATATTATTATAAGTTTTTAATAATTTTAATTTTGTTTCAGTTTAACTTCAGATCAAGGTAAACTTACTCAGGTCGACATTTTAGAGGTCTATCAGGTAGCATGATAGGTAATGTAATAGGTTGGGTAGTATTGTAGGGTCAGATTAGGTAGGGTTGGTTAATTTGAAGACGTTTTAATCTTCTCTGCAAGGCTAGGGGTAGTGTCTCAGATAAAGACGGTTTTAGGGTCTTCCAAAGGAAGACACTGAAAAAGACAGTTCAACTGCCTCAAATAAGGCTGACTCGTTTTGAGACTTCAGAAATGTCTTTTTACAAGACTTCTCTGTTTGCAGTGTACCAAAATTTCATAATTTTTGATGAGCAATTACAAAAAATTCAAAATTAAAAAAAAAAAAAAAAAAAATAGAGACAGACCCTGCCCGAGCACTTGAGGGTTAAATATGATGTTATCAGCATACACCCTATAGGCAGCAGTATAAAAGACATTGGTAGCGCATTGTTTTAATTTTTTTTAACAGGCGATAGAATTGCGGCAACTTCTAAGGGTAGTTAAACAAAATAAAATCTACCCTGGCAGCCACATTGGTAGAAGTCAGGCAGCAAGGCAGGGTTAATTGGAGGAAGAGTAGCTTAGGGTGAACAAAGAAAGAGAAAAAAAACTCCCAGATAGGCGATAGTAAATACCTTGTCAACTTAATTTTTATCATTTAGAGTACTAGATTGATAATTAATCCATACCTTATTATTCATAAATTAGACACTAACACGTTGATTTTGTATTTGTTTTCATTTTAACGGTTATTTCACGTATCTGACATCACAAAGTGCCGATGAAGCCGTTGATAGAGATAAATCGCTTGAAAGAGGGCCTTTAATTTATCACATGACCAGAATGGTGACTGCGATTGGCGGCGATACATTGTGACGTCAGATACGTAAAATAACCGATAAAATCAAATTAAATACAAAATAAACATGCTGGAGTCTAATTCGTAGATAATAAGGTATGGTAATTATCATTCTAGTATTTTAAATGATAAAAAAGGAAGTGGACAAGGATTTAATTATTACCCTTAAATTTTATATTTAGGATGTGTTTCCTATGATAAAATAAAAAAATTTACTACATAAAAAATTTGAAATTAAATTGGTTATTTAGCTATTCAACTCAAACGATAAGTCATAAAAACTATGCATATTTTACGCCGTAATAATCTCAGAAAATATTTTTGCTTAATAATTTTTTTATTCTATTAAAATGTTGCTATCAGTAAATTATATTTTATAATGGCTGAACAACGGAAATACTTTTTTTTAAGTTGTTAATTATGTATAAATTTATTTGTAGTAAGTAATATATTAAGTTTTTTTAAGAAGTCAGCAATGCACAGCAAGATCTGTCGTGTATTGTAAAAATAATGTCGTATTTTTAGTACAAATAGTTTACGAAATATTAGTGCTCGAAGACAACCCTCTCAGACATATCATGCCCGTGTTATGCGTAGTAGTCGTGGCGGGAGAACCACTGTCTTGATGGTCACTCAAAACACTATTGCAGCGCCGTTGCGCTAAGCGGAACATCGTGTATATATATATATATATATATATATATATATATATATATATATATATATATATATATATATATATATATATATATATATGATAAAAATTTCATTTTTGTCTTACCTTCTGTAAAACAACTGGGCATTCACTCGCTGCTTAATTTGATGATAAAAATAACACACAACACCAAAACTTGTCACTATATAAATTAATAAAATACTCAATTCACAGTTTTTAAAAATCTATATACATAGCTACGTTATATTCACACAAAATTGTAACGTTTTCGAGGGCGTATATAAAACTATATACTTGTCTGCCTCTCTTCAATAGCTTACTGACTCTTGCTCACGAGGCGAGCCGACCTCCGCAATGGGGGGTGTGGCTCGTTCTCGTCAGGTGGTTTATTATTATTTACATTTTCAACTGTACGGTCACGTGGTACACTTTTCTTAAAAGAATCTATGAGTGGAATCCAAATAGGTGGTAATTCAAAACTGGGCTGACTGATTGTTTCATTTATTTCTTCTTGCCATTTCTATTGATTCTAATATTTTTCTTTTTTTATAGTGACTCTCTCTTCCTATTACTTTTGTTTTTTCCCATAGAATTTGGTGATTACTTTCCAGCGCATGATCTACTAGTTTTGAATATCCTGTATCTCTTTTTTCTATTTTTTGCCTGTGTTCATTCACCCTGATCTCTAATGGTCGACCTGTTTCTCCGATATATTCTTTCTCACAAACACAGGGAATAGAATATACTACATCTTTATTCATATTTTTCTTCATGTCTGGTTTTGTACGTGCTAAACTTGATTTTAATGTTTCTTTTGAAGAACAAACAATACGAAGATTGACTCCTTTACCTATACGTTGTATTTTTTCACTCAAACCTTGTATATAGGTGATGCAGATAGTTGCGTCTGGTTTCTTTTCTTCTGTTTTTTTTTTTTTTTTTTTTTTTGTGCGGTTTTTTTTTTATTTTAGCAACAACATGTAATGGATAGTCATTTTCTCTTAAAATGTCTTCTATTTTATTAATTTCTTTATTTCTTACGTTGTTATCATTGCAGTGCGTTTTTGCCCTATGTAACAATGTGGCTGCTATACCTGTTTTTGTTGAGTGTAGATGATTTGAGTTAAAATTCAGATATCTTCCACTGTCTGTCACTTTTCTATAGACTGAAGTTGTAATTTTGTTTTCTTTAGATCTTTTTACACGTACATCTAGGAACGGCAATTCCCCTTCTTTTTCATACTCAATCGTGAATGTTATTGTCTCTGCCTGATTATTCATATGTTCTAAGAACGATTCAACTGGGGACTCATTTTGTGGCCATACTATGACGATACTTTCATAGTATGGCCACAAAATGAGTCCCCAGTGGAATCGTTCTTAGAACATATGCACATATTATATAATGTACTTCTGGCCCTTATATAAAGAAAGTCCTAGGAGTTAGACCGTTACCACTATTGCATGGCGCCAACAGCAATAATTTTGCGATCCAATTTTTTTGTTTGTTTCATCTTCTTGGTGGTATTTGATATCACTCACACATAACTATAATACTTATATTTCAAATTATAATCTCGCACTGCACTTTATTAATCAATTTACGTGAATAATTATATAAATTTCGGAGCAAATTTTGGGAGCGGCTCTTCAATGATGCGTCATTGCCTCGTGGAAAGGAAGTTGCGCTTAACGCTCTTCTTTTGTCATGACGTCACAATAATGATGATCACGTGACCTAAGGAAGACGGAAGACACTTTTGCAAACGTCTTCCGTCTTCTTATTTTCCAAAAATTACTCTAAGTCCCGCAAACGTCTTAAAAATGAAGACTTAAGGACTGTCTTTTCATTTTGAAAGTCTTTCTAAACGACTTTTCATCGAAAAAGTTGTTTATTCCGACTTTTGCAAAGACACAATTTTTGCAGTGTATCCATTGTACAAAGCTCAAATTTTTATAGACGATCCAAAATTTATTAAGCTGTATAGCAAAATTATTGAAACATTTTTATCGCAATTATGGTAATAGCGAAAACTTAATAACTGAAATTACTTTTGTCCATCAGAAATACATTGACCGCGATTTACAAATTTAAACCTCATCAGGTATTAGAGAGGTCGTGTGCCTAGGTTATAAAAAAATAGAGCAAGAAATGCACGATTATATAAGAAAAAAACTTTTTATGATGCGAGGGGTTGCCAGCAAATTTTACTTTTATAAGAAGAGAAATCTCGAATCTAAAGAATAAAATTTAAAATACTAGTATATTCCTTCTCATCTCTCTTGTCATATTAACTCAATCATTTTTTGTTTTTTTTTTGTAGAAATTAATTAATGTAAAAATTAAATATCTAAATTTCTACTACGTACGGCATAACCATTTAGTTGTTTAGTAGAATGCATTTTTTTGTCATGATTTTTTTAATTTAAATTATTAAATTATTTTCAAATATGCATATTTTTATACATATAATTTGTCTTACAGATCTAAAATCTTTCAGAGGTAGATATTTGCAATATATATATATCGATGCTCCCGCGGCATTTCGGAGTTACTGCACATTCCGTACGCCCCGCGAGTGAAGCAAGTGAACTTTCCAGAAATCCCGAGAGTGGAGTATCTACACTTTCCGCCACCGCGGCCCGTGAAGTTACTACACTTTACATATTACTAGCTTGTGGAGGTTCTACACTTTGCATAATTTTCAATACATTATATTGATTTAAAAAATGTTAACTATTTACGAAATTGTAGTAGCTTTAATTTTATATTATAAAAAAATCTTTTTATAAATTATTAAATAATAATTGACCAATAATATAAAAACTGCACAAAATATTTTATAATACAAGAAATAAATAATAATACGTAATTATGGTTAGTTCCAAACTGTACACCTTTATACCAATATACAAAGAAACATAATGTATCTATAACTCGAATCAAAGTTCAATTCATACAGTCACAAATTCCTGTTGATTGTTATCACATACATTCTTTTGAAGAGGACGGAGACCTGAAAGTCTAGTTTTATGTAAGAAAGTGAAGTGTGTGCATGTGTTTCCAAAGTTTTCATTTATATTTGCAATAATTATATAATAATAATATTGTATAATATTATATTGCAATAATGATATAGAATTATAATTTAACATTATTTTATAGTGTTTAAAGGTGAACAACGCAATTAATTATAGCATATTTGTGAGCTGTGCATTAAGTTTTTGGTTAACGATCTATTTATTGATTTTATTCAATAATAATATTGTTAGTGATATTAAAAAATATAAAATGAACGAGTATCAAGGTAATTTTTTTATTTTATATTATATAGTATAAATATTCGTACTACCTAATAACTAGGATATTAGATGTAATCAGATCAAATAAATTTAACGTTATTATTAATTTTATTTTAATTTAAAACTAGTAAACCTTAATAATTTAAATGTATAAATTTTTTTAAAAATATTACATATGCCAGTCTTAAAAATTTAAAGAATATTTACAAAATCTCAAAATAGCAAAGAAATTTAAAATTAGATGTGAGATTTAAATATATATTTTACTTTAATCAATACGGGCCTAGAAAAACACAATTAAAATAACATCTCTAACTTTTATTGTAAGAATAAAAATTATGTGCAGATACTTTATATTTTTAAATGTAGAACCTCCACGAGCTAGTAATATGTAAAGTGTAGTAACTTCACGGGCCGCGTTGGCGAAAAGTGTAGATACTCCAATCGCGAGATTTCTGGAAAGTCCACTTGCTTCACTCGCGGGGCGTACGAAATGTGCAGTAACTCCGAAATGCCGCGGAAGCATCCATATGGCATTACGAATTACAGAGATGATATATTTTATACTAGATTTTAACAATTACCATTTTTATTTTATGACGTTATTTAGTACTTTTTTTTCTTTCTTTCGTTTCTTACCATACTACACACGTATATTTTTACACCTTTTATATGTATTTTTTTTTATATATAGTCTCCGAAAACGTTAAACATTCTGTGTAAATAACATAGCTATGTAATTTTTAAAAAGACTGTGAATTGAGTGTTTTTATAATTATGTACAAAGTGACTATTATTTTTTTCGTGACCTTATGCATTTATTAACGTAAGATAATTGCATAATTGTCGGAGCACAATGTTAGCGCGGTTATTATAAATTTAATAAAAAAATTATTTACTAATAATTAAACAGCTTTAATTGAGGATAAAACATTAATTCATTATTATAAATTTTAAGTTTTAACTGCTCGATATATATTTTATATATATATATATATATATATATATATATATATATATATATATATATATATATATATATATATAAATCGTCTCTATCGCGGAATTCTAGCACAAGTGCACCTATCACAGAGCCCGCGAGTGTTACAAGTGGACTTATCACGAGCTCCCGCGAGTGTTCCAAATAAAATTATCACGCGCGCTCGCGTATTCCAAGTAAAGCTGTCAGAAAGCAACGTGCGTTACAAGTAACTTTGTCACCACTCGGCGTAGTATACCATCTGATTTTGTGACAAAACTTTTATTGCTTAATTTTTCATTTTTTAAGACAATTAAGTATTTTATTACTCTACTTGTTTCTGCACAAAAAAAAATCGAAAATCGTGCCCTGAATGAATTAATTTTTGTTCTATTTAATAATTTAAATTAACGATCCAAAAAAAATCTTGTGATGTTTATAATGTTATTTCTTTATTTATAAAAAGGTTGAGTTAATATAAATTATTTGTTTTTAAATTATAAATTTATAACACAGTAAATTTTATAAATTTTTGGATGCCGTGTTAAAACAAATGTCGTGTTAGAAAGTTTCAAGTTAGACTAAAGAAAACTTATTTAACATTACCAGTGTTTAACGAGCTACTTATTGACCTTTGAATTTTTATGCCGAATTACCATATTTTTATTCGCTTTTCTGTGCTGCATAATTTCGATTCTTGACATCCAAAATTCAAAGTTCAATTGAAATTGAATTTTCTTCCCGGCCACATTATCTTACTGCTCAGTTCTCGTCCGTTTTCCTTACAGTAAAGATTGTTTGTGATTTCGTATATAGAAGTGCAGTGAATGTTAAAATTATTCTTTTATTTATTAGTAGTTTTAAACATATAATAGTAATATAAAGTGTTATTTTTTACTATTAAAAAAAAAGTTTGTTTTTTATCCAACGGACATGAGCTATTAAGTGTGAACAAATATGTGTTATTGCAAAGTAATTGCAGATACAAGTTTTAGTTTTCTTAATAATATAACATGGTATAAGTATATTGTTTTGTGTTACGAATTTCCATTATTTAAAAAAAATAAATACGTCATAAATAATTTTGCTAAATAAGATTTCAACAATTAATTTGTTCAAGACCAAATAATCTAATTTAAACTGCATACACTGCAAAAACCCCGTCTTAGCGTAAGACTGTAGTAAAGTCGTTTTTGGATAAAAATCATTTTAAAAGGCTTCGGAAATGAAAAGCCATATCTTCAGCCTTCATTTTTAAGACGTTTGTGGGACTTTGAGCAATTTAATGAAAAAAAAGGAAGGCGGAAGACGTTTGCCCCAGTTTCTTCTGTCTTCCCTAGGTCACGTGGTCTTCCTAATGACTTATTGACAAAAGACGAACTGTAAGCGCAATTTCCCCACCACGAGGAAATGACACATTCACTGAAGAACCGCGCTAAAATTGTGCTCCGACAATTATGCAATTATCTTACGTTAATAAATGCATAAAGTGCAGTGTGATGTTATATAATGAAATATAAGTGTAGTAGTTATATGTATGTGATATCAAGTATCATCAAGAAGAAATAATATAGTTCATAATTTGATCTTTAAACTATTGCCTGGCATGGCTTCAACTCAAAGAAGAAACGGTCCAACTCCTAGGACTTTTTTGTATAACGGACCACGGCAAAGGGTAAGTTAAAAGTTATTATAACAAAAGTACTTCTAATTTTATATAAAGAAGTACACTGTTTGTCAAGCAGTTTAATATCTTCACTTAATGCAGTATAACGATAATAAAGCAAAAAAATATAAAGTATATAAATAAACTTTTTTTTACGTGTGTTGTGTAAATTTAATACGTCAGTCAAAGTTTTTTTAATTTCTTTAAAAAAGAAAAAAAAATAATAGCTGAATTTATAGTTTTGAATGTAGATATTTTTATAATTGCATTTTTGTTGTAGACTTTTGGCGCCAGTGTGGAGTGCGGGCGGGCCAGTACACACACATCACGGTGATGACACATAATGAGCAGCTGGAACACGGTCATGCTTTGTCAAGGTCAGTCCTATGTGTGCTTCTCTCTCTCTCTCTCTCTGTCTCTCTCTCTTTAAAATTCCAAAATTTTAGTATCACCCAATTATTATATATTATTTTTTTTATAAAGTTTACAGTGCAGTAGCACTAGAAATAAATATAGTGCTAAATTGGAATATTATTAATTATTAAACTATATGCATTTTTTTTTGCAATAGCTATTTTTTTGTAAAATATTCTGGGTCTTTTTGAAGAATTAAATTGTTTCTAGAATTTAGCTACAATAATTGCTTAGTATTTATTTTTCTCCGTGAATATAATTAATAGTAAATTATTGTTTTTAATATTTAAAATATATAGGTTTACAAAATTTATTAGCAATGCAATATAGAATTTTTCTTCCTTTTATTTCTGTATTGTTTGTTTTAGAACTTATTTAATATACTATTACTAGCTTAAAATAAATAATGAATTCTTTTTATTTTAGTTTGAACTAGACAGTGCATCTTATCATGAGGTAGTGACACTAGTGACACATTGATGGGAGCATGCAGCTGCATGGGTCTATAAATATATTGTCCAGGTCAGTTTTGTTTTAAGTATTCTCTCTGTCTCTCTCTCTCTCTTTCTCTCTTTCTCTCTATTTTAGCAGAAACAAATAAGTTGTTTTGTTATAAATTAAATATGTAATAATTTTATTGCTTTAATTTTTTAAAGTATAATTATACTATATTCATATTATTTTATACTTTATTAAATTAAGTCTAACAATTTAAATAATAATGGTAATTGAAAATTAAAATTTAATAATCTAGCTAAAACTCTTTATATTTATATTAATATATATATATATATATATATATATATATATATATATATATATATATATATATATCTATATATATATATATATTAATCTATTTAATTAATTATTATTCTAAATGTTATATTGTTTTAATGATTTTGCTAGTTTAGTTATATCAATTTTTTATAAATAAATTTTGTTATATTGAAATCATTACTATTTTTAACACTATTTTAAATCAGAAAATTAATTTTTTTAATTTAAAAATGTTTTGTAGTCACAATATTCCTTCAAACAAGCTTCAAATTTTACAATACTACAAAATTTTTACATTGCGTTTTTATTTTAGGTACTACTTTGCTAAAGAAGGCCCTGAACATCATAATATAGGCCCAGCTACTACTCTCCTCCAAGCACCAAGTGACCAGTGACTATTTGACTTGCGCGAATTACCAGGACCACCTTGACTGAAAAACTGAAAAAACATTCTTATTTTATAAACAGGCCTCACTTTTGTGAATCAAGTATAATTTTTTTCTTTTTAATTTACGTTTCTCATATCTATTTATACACTGTAGAAGATATAAAATAACGTATAATAAATATAATTAAATTGAAAGTTAATTATTATGTTCTTGCTTTTAATTTTTGTATGAATCAACACACTTTAGATCTTAACAATTAAAATTTAATTTACAAATTTATTATATTAGAACGATAAAATATATGAAACAGAGCAGCAAGGTTAATGTACTACTTAATATTTAAATAATTTAATTGTAAAAAAATATATTTTAAGGGCGCATAATTAAAATTACTGTTTATTTCTCTTTATAATTGAGTATGTTATAGTGCAACTGAATAAGAAGCTAAACTTATCAGGTTTATTACAGGAGTCTATAGCGTACCAGGATTAGATACCAGAGGTTTGGATATTTGGTTAGGAGTGGTCAGAAGTGGTCAGGAGTAGCCAGGAGAGGATTAGGAGGTGGTTAGAAAGTTGTTTTTAGTGTCTCAGTTTAAGTAGGGATAGGTGTCTTATATGAAGCTGTTTTAAGGGTCTTCCAAGGAAGACACTGAAAAGACGGCTTTGCCGCCTCAAATAAGAGTATCTTTTTTTAAGACGTTTAAAAAAACTTATTAAAAGACCCTTCTGTTTCCAGTGTAGTAACTATATAATATAACAAATATTATGCTGTACAACGGCATAACATAATTATATGCATTTCTAATTAGGATCATATTTATGCTATATAAAGACATTACGAGTATAAATATGAAAATAGATAGGTTAACCCTCAAGCGCTCGGACAGGGTCTGTCTCATTTTTGAGTTAGTTTTTTTAATTTTAAATTTTTTGTAATTGCCAAAAATTATGAAATTTTGTTACTTCCTCAAAAGTGTTGACTTACATCTTGACAAAAAAGTTGAGCGCGCAGATATGATTGCAATAAATGTAATTCTTAATTAAAGTTTTGATTTTGCGTGGACAGCCGTACCGGGTCTGGGACATCTGCATACCTGCTCTATATATATAAAAAAAAAGGTCAACCCTTGAGTAGCCGATCACTTTGGAGTGAAAATTTTACTACCCTGAGAGGTTACAAAAAAAGGGTACCTTTTTTTTGCAAAAAAAAATAAGGTTAGGTGTAAGATAAAAAATAAGGGATGTTAAAAGCTTTATTGCCTTCTTGCATTAATTATTATTATATATTATAACACAATGCGGCCCTTTTGATGCTTCATTCATGTCCTTATAATATACACTAGCTAATAAAAATAAATACATATAAAAGGTGTAAAAATATACGTGTGTAGTATGGTAAGAAACGAAGGAAAGAAAAAAAAACAGTACTAAATAACGTCATAAAATAAAAATGGTAATTGTTAAAATCTAGTATAAAATATATCATCTCTGTAATTCGTAATGCCATATCGATGCTCCCGCGGCATTTCGGAGTTACTGCACATTCCGTACGCCCCGCGAGTGAAGCAAGTGGACTTTCCAGAAATCTCGCGATTGGAGTATCTACACTTTCCGCCAACGCGGCCCGTGAAGTTACTACACTTTACATATTACTAGCTCGTGGAGGTTCTACATTTAAAAATATAAAGTATCTGCACATAATTTTTATTCTTACAATAAAAGTTAGTGATGTTATTTTAATTGTGTTTTTCTAGGCCCGTATTGATTAAAGTAAAATATATATTTAAATCTCACATCTAATTTAAAATTTCTTTGCTATTTTGAGATTTTGTAAATATTCTTTAAATTTTTAAGACTGGCATATGTAATATTTTTTAAAAAATTTATACATTCAAATTATTAAGGTTTACTAGTTTTAAATTAAAATAAAATTAATAATAACGTTAAATTTAATTGATCTGATTACATCTAATATCCTAGTTATTAGGTATTACGAATATTTATACTATATAATATAAAATAAAAAAATTACCTTGATACTCGTTCATTTTATATTTTTTAATATCACTAACAATATTATTATTGAATAAAATCAATAAAGAGATCGTTAACCAAAAACTTAATGCACAGCTCACAAATATGCTATAATTAATTGCGTTGTTCACCTTAAAACACTATAAAATAATGTTAAATTATAATTCTATATAATTATTGCAATATAATATTATACAATATTATTATTATATAATTATTGCAAATATAAATGAAAACTTTGGAAACACATGCACACACTTCACTTTCTTACATAAAACTAGACTTTCAGGTCTCTGTCCTCTACAAAAGAATGTATGTGATAACAATCAACAGGAATTGGTGACTGTATGAATTGAACTTTGATTCGAGTTATAAATATATTATGTTTTTTGTATATTGGTATAAAGGTGTACAGTTTGGAACTAACCATAAATTATTATTATTATTTATTTCTTGTATTATAAAATATTTTGTGCAGTTTTTATATTATTGGTCAATTATTATTTAATAATTTATAAAAAGATTTTTTTATAATATAAAATTAAAGCTACTACAATTTCGTAAATAGTTAACATTTTTTAAATCAATATAATATATTGAAAATTGTGCAAAGTGTAGAACCTCCACAAGCTAGTAATATGTAAAGTGTAGTAACTTCACGGGCCGCGGTGGCGGAAAGTGTAGATACTCCACTCTCGGGATTTCTGGAAAGTTCACTTGCTTCACTCGCGGAGCGTACGGAATGTGCAGTAACTCCGAAATGCCGCAGGAGCATCGATATATATATATTGCAAATATCTACCTCTGAAAGATTTTTAGATCTGTAAGACAAATTATGTGTATAAAAATATGCATATTTGAAAATAATTTAATAATTTAAATTAAAATTATCATGACAAAAAAATGCATTCTACTAAACAACTAAACGGTTATGCCGTACGTAGTAGAAATTTAGATATTTAATTTTTACTTTAATTAATTTCTACAAAAAAATCAGGCAGAGACAATAAAATTCACGATTGAGTATGAAAAAGAAGGGTGAATTGCCGTTCCTAGATGTACGTGTAAAAAGATCTAAAGAAAACAAAATTACAACTTCAGTCTATAGAAAAGTGACAGACAGTGGAAGATATCTGAATTTTAACTCAAATCATCTACACTCAACAAAAACAGGTACAGCAGCTACATTGTTACATAGGGCAAAAACGCACTGCAATGATAACAACGTAAGAAATGAAGAAATTAATAAAATAGAAGAGATTTTAAGAGAAAATGACTATCCATTACATGTTGTTGCTAAAATAAAAAATAAAAACCGCACAAAAAAAAAAAAAAAAAAAACAGAAGAAAAGAAACCAGACGCAACTATCTGCATCACCTATATACAAGATTTGAGTGAAAAAATACAACGTATAGGTAAAGGAGTCAATCTTCGTATTGTTTGTTCTTCAAAAGAAACATTAAAATCAAATTTAGCACGTACAAAACCAGACATGAAGAAAAATATGAATAAAGATGTAGTATATTCTATTCCCTGTGTTTGTGAGAAAGAATATATCGGAGAAACAGGTCGACCATTAGAGATCAGGGTGAATGAACACAGGCAAAAAATAGAAAAAAGAGATACAGGATATTCAAAACTAGTAGATCATGCGCTGGAAAGTAATCACCAAATTCTATGGGAAAAAACAAAAGTAATAGGAAGAGAGAGTCACTATAAAAAAAGAAAAATATTAGAATCAATAGAAATGGCAAGAAGAAAAAATGAAACAATCAGTCAGCCCAGTTTTGAATTACCACCTATTTGCATTCCACTCATAGATTCTTTTAAGAAAAGTGTACCACGTGACCGTACAGTTGAAAATGTAAATAATAATAAACCACCTGACGAGAACGAGCCACACCCCCCATTGCGGAGGTCGGCTCGCCTCGTGAGCCAGAGTCAGTAAGCTATTGAAGAGAGGCAGACAAGTATATAGTTTTATATACGCCCTCGAAAACGTTACAATTTTGTGTGAATATAACGTAGCTATGTATATAGATTTTTAAAAACTGTGAATTGAGTATTTTATTAATTTAATAGTGACAAGTTTTGGTGTTGTGTGTTATTTTTATCATCAAATTAAGCAGCGAGTGAAAGCCCAGTTGTTTAACGTTTTACAGAAGGTAAGACAAAAATGAAATTTTTATCATATATATATATATATATATATATATATATATATATATATATATATATATATATATATATATATATATATATATATATATATATATATATATATACACGATGTTCCGCTTAGCGCAACGGCGCTGCAATAGTGTTTTGAGTGACCATCAAGACAGTGGTTCTCCCGCCACGACTACTACGCATAACACGGGAATGATATGACTGAGAGGGTTGTCTTTGAGCACTAATATTTCGTAAACTATTTGTACTAAAAATACGACATTATTTTTACAATACACGACAGATCTTGCTGTGCATTGCTGACTTCTTAAAAAAACTTAATATATTACTTACTACAAATAAATTTATACATAATTAACAACTTTAAAAAAAGTATTTCAGCCAATATAAAATATAATTGGCTGATAGCAACATTTTAATAGAATAAAAAAATTATTAAGCAAAAATATTTTCTGAGATTATTACGGCGTAAAATATGCATAGTTTTTATGACTTATCGTTTGAGTTGAATAGCTAAATAACCAATTTAGTTTCAAATTTTTTATGTAGTAAATTTTTTTTATTTTATCATAGGAAACACATCTTAAATACAAAATTCAAGGGTAATAATTAAATCCTTGTCCACTTCCTTTTTTATCATTTAAAATACTAGAATGATAATTACCATACCTTATTATCTACGAATTAGACTCCAGCATGTTTATTTTGTATTTAATTTGATTTTATCGGTTATTTTACGTATCTGACGTCACAATGTATCGCCGCCAATCGCAGTCACCTTTCTGGTCATGTGATAAATTAAAGGCCCTCCCTCAAGCGATTTATCTCTATCAACGGCTTCATCGGCACTTTGTGATGTCAGATACGTGAAATAACCGTTAAAATGAAAACAAATACAAAATCAACGTGTTGGTGTCTAATTTATGAATAATAAGGTATGGATTAATTATCAATCTAGTACTCTAAATGATAAAAATTAAGTTGACAAGGTATTTACTATCGCCTATCTGGGAGTTTTTTTCTCTTTCTTTGTTCACCCTAAGCTACTCTTCCTCCAATTAACCCTGCCTTGCTGCCTGACTTCTACCAATGTGGCTGCCAGGGCAGATTTTATTTTGTTTAACTACCATTAGAAGTTGCCGCAATTCTATCGCCTGTTAAAAAAAATTAAAACAATGCGCTACCAATTTCTTTTATACTGCTGCCTATAGGGTGTATGCTGATAACATCATATTTAACCCTCAAGTGCTCGGGCAGGGTCTGTCTCTATTTTGGTTTTTTTTTTTTTTTTTAATTTTTAATTTTTTGTAATTGCTCATCAAAAATTATGAAATTTTGGTACACTGCAAACAAAAAAGTCTTGTAAAAATACATTTCTGAAGTCTCAAAACGAGTCAGCCTTATTTGAGGCAGTTGAACTGTCTTTTTCAGTGTCTTCCTTTGGAAGACCCTAAAACCGTCTTTATCTGAGACACTACCCCTAGCCTTGCAGAGAAGATTAAAACGTCTTCAAATTAACCAAACCTACCTAATCTGACCCTACAATACTACACAACCTATTACATTACCTATCATGCTACCTGATAGACCTCTAAAATGTCGACCTGAGTAAGTTTACCTTGATCTGATGTTAAACTGAAACAAAATTAAAATTATTAAAAACTTATAATAATATTAACACATTACGTTCCCTTAAGACCAGATTATAATTCATTGACACTGAATAAAAATTGAAAGGAGTTATTGAATATACTACACTTAAGTCATATAATTTTATGCTAGCTGTTATAAATTAGTTAAATATAGAAATATGCCAAAAAAATGTAACAAAAAATATTATTTATGGTACAGGATTATCATAATTATATTATTAGAAAAAACAAACATAAGTTACACATAGATTTAATTTGATTTAAATTTATTTTACGTCATTTCACATTTTCTACAACATTTTATATAGATATGAAAAACGAATGTTTAAATTTAAAAAATAGCAAGATTTTTTTTTTAACTTTAATACAAAAAATAAATAAATAAATAAAAAAATTATGCGGATTTGTTACGAGATTCTCAGTTCATAACATAAGATTGTCCATTATTCAGGGTCACCTTTGACACTCGGAATCATGCGCAAAAGCCCAGCATGTGCTTGGTGTAGAGAGAGCGCAGACCACATCACTTTGACTAACAAATTCAGTCCCTAAAAAAATAAAGTTTTATTTTAGTATTATTATTATTACCAAATTAATGATTTAAATAAGACTTAAAAATGGTCCCCGTATTTTTTTAAAATAAAAATAATAATAAATCAACAATATACTGAAATATTTAATATATATATATTTGTTAAGGCATCATAAAGTATTATATTAAATACGACTTAATTCCTGATATAAACTGCATAAAACTATGCTACTAAGCATAAACATGATTATGCTTAAAAATTTATGCTGTTCAAATTTAGCAATGATATAAAATAAATATTGACACAGATTCAGCATTTACAGAACTTTATACCTCTTCTTCAAAATACAAAAAAAAAGAGAGAGAGAGAGAGAGAGAAAATATAACAGGAAAAAAAGTTACATATAGATAAATATGAGGAAAAAAAGCATATCAAAATAGAAAACTCCCTAAAAATAAGTAAAAAAAAAAACGGATAAAAGAAAATTAAACATGCATTTCATTGGCATTTGTTTGAACAAAACAAAATAATTATTTAATACTGAAAGAGGATAATAATAGTAGAGAGAGAGAGAGAGAGAGAGAGAGAGAAGATACTTAATAAAGAACTTACTCTGTCTTCAAAAACCAGACAGCTGTTCCCCATCAATGTGTCATCGGCTCTTGATAAGATGCACTTTTATTGCTCACACTGTTGCGCTATATACAAGAAATACATACATTTGAATAAGTCTATAATAAAAAAAAAATTAAAAAGTTCTGCTTTCAAAACAATAATATAAAAAGATGTGAAATAACAAAACACTACTACAGTAGAGGCAAATTTAAGAATAAGAAGGAAAAAAAAAGAAAAAAAAGGACGCAATATAATAGAATGTTCTGCAGCGCAAATGCAATATTATTTTTATTTTATTGCGTGTAAAAACTAATAATTAAATGTAAATTTATATAAGTTATATAGAAAACAAATATATTATAAATGTTTATATTAAAAAATATAGCTAAATTAGTTTCAATACTTTGGAATTAAGACATTAACCATTCATTTTCATGCAATTTTTAACTTGTAAATAAAATAAACAGAATAAGGGACAGAAAGAGAGAGAGAGAGAGAGAGAGTAGTCCTATGTTCCATTAACTGATTATTTTTAATAATATATTATATATAATTAAAACTCGATCTATGTGAAAATAATAAATATTATTCTAATATTTTAAAGAAATATGCTTGAGTGAGAGAGATAGAGAGAGGAGGACATATATGACTGACCTTGACACAAAACCGTGCTCCAGCTGCTCCGGCGTGTGTCACCATACCGCGATGCGTGCATCTCTCACACCAACACTGGCGCCCGCCAACCTTGGCGCCAACCGCCTATTAAAGAAATGCATTCATAAAAATATTGTGTTCTAAATACAAATTGTTTTGCATTCGTTTATATAACTATATATTGGTGCAGAAAATGATACGTTATGGAAGCATAAGTTTTCGTTATAAAAACATCATGACAATTCATGTATTATTGTGACTGATTTTAAGTTATTATATACCAAAAAAAAAATATCAGGAACTATAATAACCCCTAAATTTTCTAAATTACTTTTTACATAAATGCAAGAACTCTTATTGTTATACATACCTCTAGATGTGGACGTTATAAAAAAAATTCCTAGAAGTTGGACTGTTTCAACTATTGCATGGCGTCAACGGCAATAGTTTTGTGATCCAATTCTTCGGTTTGTTTCAACTTCTTGGTGGTATCTGATATCACTGGCACATAACTATAACACTTTATTTCATATTTTATTGTCACACTGCACTTTATTGATCAATAAAAAGAACATAATTGAATAAATTTTGGAGCAACATTTGGGTGCGGTACTTTAATGTATGCGTCATTGCCTCGTGGAAAGGAAGTTGCGCTTGACGTTCTTCTTTTGTCATGACGTCACAATGAAAATCACGTGACCTACGGAAGACGGAAGACACTTTTGCAAACGTCTTCTGTCTCCTTTATTTTCAAAAAAATGCTCGAAGTCCACAAACGTTTTAAAAATGAAGACTAAAGGACTGTCTTTTCGTTGTGCAAGTCTTTACAAACGGCTTTTCAAGAAAAAAGTTGTTAATTCCGACTTTTGCAAAGACACAATTTTTGCAGTGTACTTCCTTAAAAGTGTTGACTTACATCTTGACAAAAAAATTGAGCGCGCAGATACGATTGCATTAGTTGTAATTCTTAAATAAAGTTTTGATTTTGCGTGGACAGCCGTACCGGGTCTGTACATCTGCATACCTGCTCTATATAAAAAATATAAAAGATCACCCCATGAGTAGTCGATCAATTTCGAGTGAAAATTTTATTATTTTGAGAGGTTACAAAACTAAATTCAGGACCTTTTTTTCGTAAAGAAAATTAATCTTAGGTATAAAATAAAAAATAAGGGATGTTAAAAGCTGTGTTACCTTCTTGCATTAATTATTATTATACAGTGTAACCACAAAAATCGCTACGATTTCAAGATGCTACAAAAATTAGAAATGTTATTATTTTTTTTACTTTTATTACATTTAATTAAAGCCTAAATTTACACATTTTAAATACTAAAAATAAAATTAGGTTGCGTTGCTTGGTGCTTTTGCGAGACGCAAAAATGTAAAAGATGAGGCTAGGCCGAAAAAATCACACTTCTGGGTATCAAATACAGCTAGAAAAACTGTTTTTAAATTTCTTTCCTTTTTTTTTTTTACAAATAACATACCCTATGGCTTCTCAACGTGCTCATGCACAAGTCAAGACGCTCCTCCAGCTCTTGCTATACATTCTTTAACATCTCGGGAGTGACAAAATTGATCGCTTTTGTGATGCACATTTTGATGTCCCTGATTTTGCACTGGTGTTTATAAAACAATATCCTTCACGTAGCCCCAAAGAAAGAATTAGGGAGGAATAAGATCAGGAGATCTTGGTGCCCATACCCGTGTACCATCGCGTCCCAACTACCTTTTTGGAAATGTCTGGTTTAAGAAGTGTCTGACAGCTAGTGCCCAGTGAGGAGGGACGCCATCCTGGTTGCAGATTAGGACGTAGTTCTACTCTTGCTGGGCTTGTAGTAATTGAGGCACGGCGTAATTCTCTAGCTTGTCCAGATAAACTTCACACTTCACAATTTCTTCATTGAAAATAACCGGGCTAATGATTTGGTCGTAAAGCACACAAGAACACATGTTAATTTTTAGACAGTCCGTCTCAAAAGTGCGGGAGCAATCAGGTCCCTATGTGCCCCAGAAACGCAAATTTTGCAGAATGTATGGCGCGAGCTGGAGGAGTGTCTCGATTTGTGCCGAGCTCTAAATAGTGCCTCTGTTAAGAAGCCATAGGGTATGTTGTGTAGGAAAAAAATAGAAAGACATTTAAAAACAATTGTTTTTAGCTGGATTTGTGCCCAGAAGTGTGATTTTTTCGGCCCAGGCTCGTCTTTTACTTTTTTGCATCTCGCAAAAGAACCAAGCAACGCAACCAAATTTTATTTTTAATTTTTTAAAATGTGTAAATTAAGGCTTCAATTTTATGTAATAAAAGTTTAAAAATAATATAATTTTAAATTTTTATAGCGTCTTGAAATCGTAGCGAATTTTGTGGTCACCCTGTATATTATAACATAATGCGGCCCTTTGGATGTTTCATTCTTGTCCCTATAATATTAACCAGCTAATGAAAATAAATATATGAAAGTTGTAAAAACATACGCTTGTAGTGTGGTAAGAAAAGAAAAAAAACGCAGTAGTAAATAACGTCATAAAATAAAAATGGTAATTGTTAAAATCTAGTATAAAATATCGAGGGCTACGCGGGAATCTGGTGCATCTGCGAACTTCACAGCGCACCTTTTGAAACATGTGTGTTCTCCGCGCTTGAAAAATCTGACACATCTACGCTCTCCGCGGAGATAAAAATTGGAACATGTGATTTCTTCGCGGCCGTAGGTTATGAAATAACTGCAAACTTCGCGCAATGAAACATTGAAATATCTACAAATTTTGCTCTCCCTATATGAATTTTTATAGGGGATTTAGAATAGTCATTACACACAATGTTATATATTATTTTGAATAATATTTAACTATTCGCATCTAAGATTGAAAAAAAAAATACCAAAACATTAAAGACTATATATCGTCTTGTATAAAAGGTTAACTTATGTAAAAGAAATTTAAATGTTACAAACTGTAGTATTAAATGACGTACGTATATATTTAATTACTTTTTATCAGAAAATAATATATTATTCCTGCAATTAAAAATATATATTTTTTATAACTTTGACGAATGAATACAAAATTACTTTTCTCTTCACTATCATATACAGAAAAAAAAATATCTTGTAACATGAGAAGGTATAAAGCGTGTTTTTGCTTTTAAACTATAATTTGAGCTTTGGACTGTTTAATAGAAGTATTATTTCTATTTTTTAACCCAAAGTACAAATGTGTGATAATTTAAGATATCTTACTATATACCAAAACTTCAGTTTGCGTTTGGATAGTGACATGAGAGTATGTAGTGGTGTTTGTGGCATCAGATATTTTATTTAGTAGTTTTTTAATTAGTATTGTAACAGATCCGAGTGAGAAATTAAAATAAAATTACTTATATCGTATTTGTGATTTTCAAATGCATTTCTTTAGGTACACAATAAAATTGACTAAAGAAAACAACAACTTTATTAGAGGTAAGGTTACTTATTAATTTCTTTTTGTAATCTAAATTATAGAGATCATGGTTAGAAATAAAATAAGTAAATATAATAGGAAAACTTTTTCTGTGTTTAAATGTAAATAAAAATATATTTATAAAAAAAAAATAAAAAAAATGATAAAAATTCATGCAAATGTCTCTTCGAGTAAATTAAAATTTCTAGCTAGACGTTGATACTTGAATCTAAAATAATTAATATGAAATTCATGTCACAATAATTAAAAATACTTTGTTTTTCTTATTTATTTTAGTTATATAATATATTGTAATACAAAATTGAGATTATGAAATAAAAATTTTTTTTTGTTTTTTTTATATACGAAATATATATTTTTTTTAAATATGATTATATTATCAAAAGAATTATAGAAATATAATAGAAAAAAATTGCTATAGTTTTACTTTATTAGTAGAAGTGCCAAAATTTCATATTGTAGATATTTCAAATTTGTCCTGCGTGAAGTTTGCAGTTATTTCATAAGCTACGGCCGCAAAGAAATCACATGTTTCAATTTTTATCTCCGCGGAGAGCCAAGGCATCTTTATACAGTTAAAACACAGATGTTTGTTGCTTGGAGACGTAGTCATGGAGCTTGTTTACAGTCCATAAGAATACATGGGGTTGGACGTGGTCATGCCATTTTTTCGCTTTTTTCTCAAAAAAGTTAAATACTGACCCTATCAAATACGTACATATTCGTAATCGCCATAAAATTTGCTATAAAACCCAATAATTTTCATTTTTTTAAATGGGCGGTAAACTCTAGTTGAAGCGAGATATGAAACATGAAATGCGCTGCGCTTCCTCCCCCCTCGGCGGCAAAAGAGACGTAAACAACATGGTAAACAAATTATGTCCGATAAATCATTGAGTTTTTGGCCTTATAAATAAGTGCTTATTTCATAAATGACGCTGGCAAGATAAAGAATATACCCTTCCAACATTTGAGCTACAAGAAAACTTGTAAATTATGTCAGGTAAGTAACTCCAATGTGGCTGTATAGAACCAGTAAGACATGAATAAATTTTGTTGCATATTATTCGTAAATAATGTTTTGGAGCTTTTTTTTTTCTTTTTCGTGTAAAATTTCCCGTGGGAACGTGATTCATATAGCTAGTAATGTCAAGAATATATGTACAATATTCAAGTTCGATTTCCACATCAATAAAACACTTGATACGGTACATACATACCCATCCCAACCATCGAAACAGCATGCATGCGTTTCGATTGCAAAGTTTCACACACGTTCACACGCGTGTAAATCATGCACATACTCATCTGTCATAGTAGAACATTTAATTCTTTATATGTATGTGCATTTACTCTAAGGCAATATACACTACATATGTATGTATATGCATACAGTATACCCGACCCTAAAGTCCCTATTCTAGTGACTTTTACCCAACCCATTAAAATACAGATTTTCACATGTATAGATTGCAATTTATACTGTACTTTTTGGATTCAAGAATATCACTACCAGCTCATGTCATGTGACGTCACTGGTATACTGATGTTCTCAAATTGGACAAGAACTTGCAATCTACGTGTGAAAAAATTGTAGTTTACTGGGAATCGTGTATGTATGTATACTGTCAACTCCTAAGAGCGTTCAACATTATACCACACAACATTACATGATGTTAATGTGTGTGCCTTTGCTTACAGAGCATCCTGGGGCAGACTGTTTCTTCTGCTTCACCAACCTGAAAAGCGAAATCAGAGACAGATCAGACTCTGGATAATACAGATTGTGGGATCAAAGAGACTGATATCAGCTGGCCAGGCTAGCAGCTATGTTACCACGACCTTTCTGTGTGGACCACGACCCTCCTGTGTGGAGCCGACTGCAACATCAGGAGCTACAGCCTCAGTAATACCGCTTCAGGTAGGCAGATCAAGAGTACACTTCCAAAATATGTGCACTCTTTGCAAATAAATATGTGACCGCAGCGTTCATGTCTCCAAATGTTAAATATTTGGTGAAACTTTTACACAACCGGTCAGATTTATTCAGAAGCAGAGTGTACAGTCATATATGGAGTGAAATTGAAAGTAATAAAAAGTGTATACCAAATGAGAAAAAGAACTTTAAATGCTCCTAAATGTCCCAAGTATCCCTGTTAAATATAGTATATAATGATCTTGTTGCGAAAAAAAGGCCTATCTCGTTTTTTGTCAGTGGAAGCAAAAGGCGTATCTCGTATTTTGTCAGTGGAAGCAAAAGGCCTATCTCGAGCGCTATCGCCATAACGTTCGGGAACGAGATAGGCCTTTTGCTTCCACTGACAAAATACGAGATACGCCTTTTGCTTCCACTGACAAAAAACGAGATAGGCTTTTTGTTCGCAATAAGATCGAATTATTGAAGTGAAGAATAGGGAAACCAACTATCACCTTGTCATGATGGTGTTCAGAGCCAATAATGTTCAGAATAAGTCCCCAGCCCTCAGACTCCCTAGCACTTCTTCTCGACGTCGGCGTCTTACGATTAGAGAACTTTAACAGAGAAGCGACATCCCCATGTTTTAGGCAGATTGCAACACTCAACAGTTTTGACTTGGATGCACCAATCGGCCAGAAGTGGCTGATTCAAGGCACCAATCAGAGAGCGCGCTATAGTAATTTTGTCTGCAGCGTTGCCAAGTTTAAAGAAATGAGTGTTGCGGGTCTGCCTAGCACATTGGGATGTCACTTCTCTGTTAAAGTTCTCTACTTACAATGATCCCACCCAGCTCCGAGCCAACTACTCACAACCCACCTAAAGTCATGCTATTTCAGGTTCTGCAAACCCCGTGGCGGATGTTATAGAAGAGACAGGTCGAACTTCTCTGGAGTTTAGTATGCAAGCTCTGACCACGATGGACGTGATAAACGGTGGTGACTCGACACAGCAAGAGCAACCTTCCCATCTTGACCTCAGCTCGCCTACCAGTCTACGTAAAGAAAAGTTTTTGTTCACCTCTCCGCCAGCGTCTTCTACTTTCAGCAAGTTTGAAGATAACTGCAGCTCTATTAATTGGTGCTCAGGTGCTGACGATGGAGCTGACACATGGGTGGAACAGAGTCGACTTGGATTCACGTCATGCAAAGCTGATGACAAAACTCTCATTAAAGGCTAATTACCCAGACAGTGTGTTATTCAGAGATGGTTGTCTGAAGCCTGGTGATCACGTCAAACAATAGGATAGAGATGGAACAAGAGAAATTGGAGCAGTGTGTAAAATTGAATAACCAAAGTTGATGGTCCTTTTTATTTATATTAATTTACATTCTTGATATTGGTGAACCAATTGAGTCTACTAGTTCCAAAAACTTCTTCCAGTTTCAACAACAGTGTCATACCTGGTGTAGTTGTTAGAAACTCACCATTATTGAAAATGGAAAAAGCTGATTTTGTAACTAGTAGAATCAATTGTTTCACAGTGAAAAACAGCTAAACTGCTTCCTTAATCATCAGATGATCAACTTCTATAAAGATTTTTTTCTCCATTAAAATGCAAAATAAAAAGCCTGTTTTATTTAAAATATATTTGTATTTTATTACTGGCATCTCATATCTAACCTTAAACTATCCATATTAATGGACAGTAAAAAAAAAAAAAAAGTATTTATATCTTAATAAGTTTAAGGGTGGTCTTCAGAAGGCTTGTATCTCAAAATCTTAAAAGAAAACTTCAAAAGTTTATGATGCCATTTGAAAGTTAATAGTAACAGCTTCCTATGGTAAAATTTTCAGAACCCGTTACCATCAGATAAGAGAGAAAATAATTAATGAAATTACCATGGGCTATAATGTCTAATGTGACTAAAATTACAAGAAATCATAATTTAAAATCTAGCATAGTGACCCCCCAAAATTTTTACATTTTTGAAGATACCTTATCCTATAATGTATCACTGTGCAAAATTTCAGATTTTTCTTTTCTTAACAACTTTTTAATCAAATCCCATAGTACCTGATTTTTCACCTTAAGGCGGGAAATCAGGTACTGCGGGATTGGACTAAAAAGTTGTAAAGAAAGAAAAATCTGACATTTTGCACAGTGATACATTATAGGATAAGGTATCACAACAAAACCTTTACAACCAAAATCTCCTCTACACCTCATATCATAAAAAAATGTTGAATAGTGATTTTAGAATATTGATAAATAAAAGATTTGATTAAAAAACACATCGATTAGGAAAAAATTGGTAATGGGAGATACTGTAAACTGTAATGAGCACTGACAGGGATGCCGTGGAAGAGAAAATTTTCTAATCCAGGCCAAAATGAAATTTAAAACATATGAACTAGTGGCTGATATTGCCACTGCAGTATTGTAGCAATATGAGCTACTATTTCATACTCTTTAAAATTCATTTTGGCCTGTGTTAAAAAAATTTCTCTATAACGGCATCCCTGTCAGTGCACATAATATATTTCATTACCCAATATTTTTTCCTACCTTCCCCCCCCCCCCCCCCCAATGTTTTATCAGTTATCATAGAGACAATTCTTACTAAGATTTCATATGTATATTTTTTTTTCTGTATTCTAATTTATTATAAGATAATTTAAGGCTTTTTGAATTCTCCTAACCTTTTCTTTTAAACTTATTATACCTACCTAACCACAATGATTGATTCTAATTGAGATCTATTTGTAAATTTGCTCCTGTTATATGCAAGTATGTAACAAAACCTTTACAATCAATCCCCTCTCCCCTTCATATCACATACTGTATTACAAAATTTATTCTTATTAGCATTATGTATAGTTTATTCAATGCATAGCCTAGAATAAATAGTAGGCCTATATTATATAATATCTGGTAAAATTACACTAAAAAAAAGGAAAATAAATTCATAATCATACTTAATGTCATAGAGAATATGGGACCTTAAACTGAAAATAAATGCACATTATTATTTTATTTACAGATGTATTTGAATATTTTTATTATACTTACAATACAATGACAATTATTTTTCTACAAAGTGAGTAAGCACAAAGTGACTACCCCATGCAAAGTGACAAAGCGCATGTTATAGCAGCACCAAATTTGATGCTTTCGAGACACCTTCTTCTTTGCCTCGGCTGATGGTTGTCAAGATTTTTATGACTCATGGTTAGACAAATTTACTCATGGTCAACAGCTCTCACCATCTAGGAGGGGAAAAAAGAAGTTATTTTGCATTGAAATTAATTTAAAAAAAGTCTCAGTATGGTATGTCTCAATTAACTATATCATTTGAGAGAGAAGGAGAGCTGTGATTATCCTGCATTATTTAGCAAACAATATAGTAGTTCCTTGATGTCTGGATGCCTAATACTATTACATATTACAACAGTTAAATATTAGAGGAAAGGAATATAGAAATCTTTATTTTTATTTTAAATAAATTAATAAACTATCAGTATGATAGCAAAAAAGCAAATGATAGCATGATAGCAAATATTGAAAATTTTGCATTGATTGAAAGAATAGCAAAACAGGTTCATATTTTATAGTAGAGTGGATGGAAGCAGAGATAGAGGCAGGCCTAAAACATCATGGTCTGAGGTGGTTGGAAGATGTTTGAAAAATAAGAATGTACGCAGTATGAGATGCAAAAGGAAATGAATAAAACAAGGTATGAGACTGGAGGAGGCAAGTGAAGTATGTCAGGATAGGAAGTTGTGGAGGTCTATCACTGGGTCAGGATAAAACATCTGTGTTGTTGGCTTACCCCGAAGGGGATTATAGTGTCATGATATGTAAGTATGTATATGTATTAAGAATTAAATAATAATAATAATAAAAGCAAAGATTTTTTAAAGGTTATTACTGTTACTTATTTTTGTATACAAGTAAAAAACCATTGCGGTTGGTATAAACCAGGGCCCAAGACCGCCTCTAATATTTGCGATTCTTAAGTACCGCGGTTCCAAGACATGCGATTCTTAAGAACCGCACCAAAAAAGCGGTTCTTAAGAACTGGTTCTCGGAACCGCTTCAAAAAGAGTAGTTCTGAGCGGTTCCAGAAACCGGAACCGGTTCTTTAAAAATAATAATTTCTAATAATAACTATAAGAAAGAAAAAAAATTAAAATTATTATATTTTTATTAATATTTCAAATATAAGTCGATAATAAATGTAACTTGTTTCTTTTTAAGGCATCCTGGATGTGTAAAATGTTAAAATACGCATTTTTAAAGCCAAAAATCACGAGTAAATAGTGATTAGTCAGTAAGATTTGAACACAAAGATATTGGGAGTAGGGACCAAGTAATCTATAGTATGTGTATGTATCTACATACATACATATCATGACGCTATAATCCCTTTCGGGGTAAGCTAACAACACAGATGTTTTATCCTGACCCAGTGATAGACCTCCACAACAATAAATACAGCCAAGAACAGCAATTGTTCTTAGTAAGTTTCTTAGCTCATTGATAAATTCCGCACTGTGCTATCACATGGGCAGAGCTTTAATTATTAGGTGCAGTAGGAATTGACAGCTGTCCTAGGCTGTAAAGAATTAAAGATCACTCATTGCTTCTCCAGCTCATAGTCAGTAATTCTTAATTTAACGTGCTTTAATCTTTCTATGTACAATTATTATTTTCTACTATCAATTCTTTGGTGGGGAAAAAAGTGATAGGGAGGGAGAGTAAGAACGAGAAAGAGAGGCAAGGGAGGGGATGGAGGTTGAAAATGTTTGTGATAATATACTTATGTTAAATTGTAATGCTAATGTAACAGTAGATTATCTCCTATACTGAGAATGGCAGATAAAATGCGCGCCATAATTGCGACTGGGTGAAGACTGCAGAACTAGAAACCGTCATTTGAAGTAATGTTACGCATCTATTTCTGCAGGCTTCACCCATTCGCAATTGTAGCGTGCATTGATCTGACATTCTCAGTACAGGAGACAACCTACTGTATATTAAACTGTGTACTACACCTTACTACATCTTTCAATTTAGTCCCATCAAGACATTGTCTTATTGTCGTACTCACTAGAAAATGTACCTACGGTCTAAATACACAGCTCGGCATTCTTCACAACAGCCTAGAGAAACTGATAAACTCAAGGAAGGCTGAACGGTACAACCAAACATTATTTATGTACCTCCCAAATGCAATATGTATTATCATGGAAACCATTCAAACATGCATTGAGCAATGTTTTGTGCTCTGACAATTCACTTTTTTTTTTTTTTTTTTTTTTTTTTTTTTTGCACAATTGCATGATGCACAATTGCAAGGAGTACAATGGGGCGATTCACCTGTCTGTCTGAAACCAAGGACATGAATGACACAAAATACATGACGTGACAAGGCAGGCCAACTCAAAGCCCTAGCTGTGTTCTTGACAGAGTACAGGTTGAAGCAACTGTTTAAGTATGCATGTGAAGTGTCAGAGCACAAAACATTGCTCAATGCACATTTGAATGGTTTCCATTATAATGTATTGCATAGCATTCGGGAGGCATTGTACATATAAATAAAGTACAGCTGTATACCGTTCAGCTTGCCTTATTTAGTTTCCAGTTTCTCTACAGCCTGTTATAAAGTATGACAAGCTGTACATATTTAGACCAATTAAATAACCGTGTGATATGTATATATTATAAAAAAAGGGTATAAATTTTAATATAATTTCTAATTGTAATGCAAATTGCCATACGTATCTGCATTTCAATGTAATATATAAAAAAAAATGTTCCTGTTATATATGTACCTCTTATCGTAGCAGTGATTGATGAGAAAAGCATTCATATGTATCAGGTTCATGGTGCAATGGGCAACGTAGTTGGTAGCATATGGTACTCTGGCTAGAAATTAGTGACAGATCCTATTTTATTTGCGGAGACTCGGCAAGTACACTTGCTGCCGAAGGTCAACCAAATCTGAAAAAGGGATGAACCACTTTATTATTTTTATTCATGCAAAATTTTGCGATCGAAAAACATGGTTTTCGATCGCGGCGGAAACATGTATCAATTTATGAACCAGACGTCAATTTAGGGCACCAAATTAAGCATGAATATGCAATAAAACTACTCTAAAATACAAGCTATACGTTGTATTTGAATTAAAATTTTACAATCACATAGAAATCGTAAGATCAAAAACTTTATTTTACATACAAAATATAATGCAAAAAAAAAAACAATAATAAACTTCATGTTTCACGGGCTCTAGAGACACGTTCTTTTCACTCACCTCAAATAACATTTATATTTTCTGGTAGCTCTCATATTGAGTGTAATGTCCAAAGAATAAATTTACAATAATTTATTCGACATTTGAGAGATAATCACTTTCTTCCAGCTTGAAGATACACAATACAATAACGAACATGCCTAGTTTGCCGCCATTCTTTCAAGCAGCTGCTCAAGGCGCATGCGCTCATGGTTTTTATCTCGCTTCAAGTAGAAGTTACCGCCGTTTTTAAAAAGTGAAAATTATTCATTTTTATCCTAAATTTTGTGACGATTTCGAAAATGTACGCATTTAGTAGGGTCCGTATTTGACTTTTTCGAGAAAAAAGCAAAAAACTGACATGACCACGTCTAACTCCATGTATTCTTATGGACTGTAAACAAGCTCCATGACTACGTCTCAGTTTGTTTACCAAATTTTTTCGCTCGCGGAAGTGCCTGTATAAAGATGCCTTGGGAGAGCGTAGATGTGTAATTTTTTTGCAAGCGCGGAGAATACACATGTTTTAAAAGGTGCGCCGTGAAGTTCGCAGATGTACCAGATTCCCGTGTAGACCTCGATATATCATCTTTGTAATTTGTAATGCCATATAAATATTGCAAATAGCTACATTTGAAAGATTTTTTAGATCTGTAAGAGTAATTATGTATAAAAATATCCATATTTGAATATAATTTAATAATTTAAATTAAAAATATCATGGCAAAAAAATACATTCTGCTAAACGGTTATGCCGTACGTAGTAGAAATTTTGATTTTATTTAATTTCTACAACAACAACAACAAAATTAATTTGTTTGAGTTAATATGACAAGAGAGATGAGAAGCAATATACTATTATTTTAAAATTTATTCTTTAGATTTGAAATTTCTCTTCCTATAAAAGTAAAATTTGCTAGCAACCCTTCGCACCAAAAAAGTTTTTTTTTCTTATATAATCGCGCATCCCTTGCTATATGTTTTTCTAACCTTAGGCACACGACCTGAGGTTTAAAATTGTAAATCGCGGTCAATGTATTTCTTATGGACAAAAGTAATTTCAGTTAATAATTTTTCGCTATTACCATAATTGCGATAAAAATGTTTCAATAATTTTGCTATACTGTAGAGGTTAATAAATTTTAGATCGTCTATCAAAATTTGAGCTTTGGACATTGGATACCTTTTGACCTTTTGTAATATTTAATTATAAAAATAGGGTCTAGTGCACTGGGCTCGGCCTTCCACGTAAAATATTTATTTCGGCATCTTGAGGTTTAATGCGCTTGGAAGCCATACTGGAGTAGTATGTAAACATTCTTAGAAAATTTTGCCTCCAAACCCCTGGAAAACCTTGTAAAAAATGTACCAGTTGCTCAGTTTTTCTGAGTAACTGGATCCAAGGATGATCCAATGCGTGGCAACCACGGCATCTGAGCTCGTGGTTCCATGCGTTCTGCGCTCGAGCTGCCATGTGTTCTGAGAGCCTGCCTGCCGCCCTGCCTCAAGTTACGGCTACCACGGATATGATCTAAGAGGTCTCCCTAGATTAGCTAGCTATATGAATGCCGTAACTTCTAACTTAATGGTTATCAATCTTTTTTTTTTCTTTCATTATGTCACTTATGCAAGAAGAAAACAAAATAAAAATATAAATTACATAAAATATTTTAAGTTATATTTTAATCTAAAATCTTTAAATGATATCAATATAAGTAATATTATATGAATTTTTTTTTTACTTACAATGCTATATGACAATTTTTTTTCGTAGAGCAAATACGAAAAGATGCAGACAAAAAGAAAACTAATTGAAAAATTACAACTAAACTTTTCTACCTAATATAATTATTAATTACTACATATTATATAATAATATTTATATATCTAAAAAAATAATATGTTATATTCAAGTATGGAAAAATATAATACAAACTATTCATTTAAAGATTTATTGACATAAACAATATTTGAAAAAAACTTCTTTTTTTGTACATTTGCATTTTGCAGGATTTATGTTACATTTTTTTTCTATAAAATCAAAACATTTTTTTTATTTGTATGAGAAATGTTATATAAAGAGAGAGAGAGAGAATAGTTTATTGATAAAATATGTAATACTTTCAGAAAAAATGCTTAAAAATAAATGAATATAAAATATTGAATATAGTTTTTAATAATATAGCATTACTTAATTTAGTTTATAATTAAGCACAATGATATATTGCATTTTTTTTCTTTCAAGTTATACGAACTATACACTTTTTGTCTATTTTTACTAAAATTTTACAACTATACCCATAATGGTTGACAACTAAAAAACTTTCAATTTTTATTTTATGAAAGAATCGCAGGTCAGCGTGCAGACAAAGGTGATGGGCCGGTCCTTCATTGTAGTATGCGCTCTACCTTACCCCATGCGTCTTATCCACCCTCTTCAGATATCTGTTGAATAAATTAAAAACAAAATTATTACCATGTAAAATTACATATTTTATAGTAAAAAAATGGAGAGATTTAAATAAGTAAATATATTTAGTGTATTATATAAATTTGATATTTAATTGTAATTGCAGTGCAGCTAATGGTAAAGATTTAATAAAGCATTAATATATAGATCATTATTATATATTTGACAATCACAAAAGACCATAATTACATACCGTTTAAAATTATTCCATCCAGAGACTTCTTGTGTATAGCACCCTCCGTGGCACCATGATCCAGATATTATCCAGATGATCCATAAAATTAGATATTATATATATATTTATATTACATTTCTGTCAATGACTGTATTATTGCATTAACAATAATAATAATATTTATAATGTAAAGACTAAAAATAATTGGTGTAATAAAATATCAATAATTACATTATAAATTTTTCCGCACAATCTTCTTATTTTGTAGGGTCGTTGCTATGTCTTGCCCCCCTAGTACAGTGTCTTCAACCAACGGCGGCGCATCCTGCCTCAACCTTCCCCCTGCTCTTGCACATTCGCCCACATGTGCAGTCACTTTTGTTACATACAGGCAGCAAAATAAAGCATACAAATAAAATAATTGCAAATAATTGCAAATATTTCCCTAATGGATCGCAACAAAATTATACTAATATCGTAGTTTTTCTTAAAATATTTTTCTGATCAAACTCAGCCAAAATAACTTGCGATATCTTCATTTTTCAATGATCACCACGGATTTAAAAGTCGTGGCAAACCATAAGGGATGAAGTCTGAGGCAGGAAGTGATACGCATAAAATGAAATGCCACAACACTTGTCCTTAGAGGAGAGTTCTGTTTTATTTACTATAAAAAACCATATTTTTTGTCATTTTTTCCCTGAATGTTCTAAGAGTGTAGAGTAGTAAATTACATTGCTCAGCATAGGACAAACTTTTTTAAAGATAATTTTCTTTAAAAAATCGGTTAATTTTTGTTTATAGTTATTTTTCTCACATACTTGGGATACTAATTTAATATATTTACAGCATCAATGCTCTCAAAAATATTGCATTGTAATTTTAAACTGTCAAAATGAGTTATTTTCCTATGTCACCCATGTTATTTAGTTATCCAACATGTCGTCAACTTTAACATAAATGCATGCACTCTATAGCGGGAGTATAGCAATACTTTACCCTTTTTATGTAATGTAGTTTCATTCATGTTTAAGTCAACGCCATTGGTTAACGCAAAATACCATAGGCCAGCATAGGAAAATGACTCATTTTGATACAGTTTAAAAATACTTCGCAATATTTTGGAGAGCATCGATGTTGTTAATAGCTTGAATCTTGAATGATAACCTAAAGAATGCAAGAAAAATAACTATAACCAAAATTAGCTATTTACCAGAGAAAATAACCAAAAACTAAGTTTGACCTATGCTGAGCAATGTTATTAATTGCTTAAAGACATAGACCACATAAAACAACATGAATACTACCAGAATGTTAAAGTAGAGCCCCACGAGAGAACGTTAAAAAACTGTGGAATTTGCAATTTAGGTGATTATTCATTTTTATGACGTCAGAAATATGCAAAAATTATTTTGAAAATTTTGTGCGATTTGCATAAATCAAAATTTTTTATCATTGCTGCGGAGCTACAGTTAGGTAGTGAGACAAACTAAAGTTATTTATGTAAATCCCATCAAGATTAGTGTTTCGAGATATAAATGCTTATGTTTTTCTCTAGTCTATTCCTTTAAGAAGAGCATTGAAGGACGTCATGCGCACACATTCTATATAATGTTTAATAAAGAGATATAAAGTTACAAAAATATCTCAGACACAAGAAAAAAATAAGGGAAAAGTTAAGAGATAATGGTAAATAGAATTTAAAATTGTAGTATAAAAAAAGTATATTTTTTTCAGTATTACAAGAACTTTTATTATGTAAACTGGATATAATTAATAGCTAGAAAGATAAAGTATTAACTTCTAAAAGACAAAGAACACTTTGTCCAAAAAAACAATCATGTCCAAAATACAGGGTGTCCATAAAGTCTCTGAGGTTGTTTGGCCGTTAATAAAACACATAAGACTCAACGTAAATTAAACTTTTTATACATCAAATTAAAGCTTGAATTATGAAAATTTTGAAAATTAAAACATAAATGCAATCAGATGATTATTAATCTTGCTGCATCAAAAACCGCAAAAAAAGAGAAAATTGACGTCCGATTTGCAACTTTTAACGCTTGCATCATCTGAAAAAACACATACAGATTCAAAATTTGTAAGATCTCACTCGAGTTTTCTGAAACATTAGCTCAAGGCTGCTCCACATGCTCCCCATTGGTAGCACGATACACGTCGAGACGAACCTCTAGCTCGCGCGACACGTTGCGGAGAGTCTGCGGAGTGATAACCTCGATAGCGGTGGTGATACGCTGTTTCAACTCATGCATGTCACGCACTTCCGTCTTGAAGACCTGGTCCTTGACGTAGCTACAGAGATAAAAGGCGGGTGGCATGAGATCAGAAGACCTGGGGGCCCATGCCATGGGTTCACCACGACGTAGCCATCTGCCTAGAAACACCTAATCCAGCTCGTCTCTGACAACGAGCTTCCAATGTGAGAGCACTCTGTCCTGCTGGAAGATGAGCTCGTAACCCCACTCCGTCTGGCCCTGCAGCTGCTGAGGGATGGCGTATAATTCTCAAGCATGTTCTGGAAGTTGTTCCAGTGGACAGTTGGCTTGTGGAAGACGAACGGGTGGATCACACAATCGTACAGGACTGGGCACCAAATAATCACCTTGGGACTGTCACGTTCGAACGTACGAGCTGTGTCTGGACGTTCAGTGCCCAAGAAACACACGTTCTGTCAGTTTTTACTTTACCACACAAACACGCAATGCACTCGTCTCCTGATCTCACGCCACCTGACTTTTATCTCTGGGGCTACGTCAAGGACCAAGATCAGGTCTTCAAGACGGAAGTGCGTGACATGCATGAGTTGAAACAGCGTATCACCACCGCTATCGAGGCCATCACTCCGCAGACTCTCCGCAACGTGTCGCGCGAGCTAGAGGTTCGTCTCGACGTGTGTCGTGCTACCAATGGGGCGCATGTGGAGAGGCCTTGAGCTAATGTTTAAGAAAACTCGAGTGAGACCTTACAAATTTTGAATCTGTATGTGTTTTTTCAGATGATGCAAGCGTGAAAAGTTGCAAATCGGACGTCAATTTTATCTTTTTTTGCGGTTTTTGATGCAGCAAGATTAATAATCATCTGATTGCATTTATGTTTTGATTTTCAAAATTGTCATAATTCAAGCTTTTATTTGATGTATAAAAAGTTTAATTTACGTTGAGTCTAATGTGTTTTACTAACGGCCAAACACCCTCAGTGACTTTATGGACACCCTGTACTGACAAAACTAACTATCAACATAAATTTGGCCGGAGTCATTGACTTCTAATATGTCTTTACATTCACAAAATGTCAGATACGGGTTTGTGACGTCATTAGTCCACGTGCGTGGAAACAGTTGAGCTGTGACGTCATAAACATGCAGCTGACAATTTGTTTATGTAAAATAAATTAGAAATTAATAAGTTTGGCCTAATTAACGTTGATATATAGTGCGGTAAAAATAAATTTAACCTGGCAAAAAATTTTAACCAGTTAATTTTTACAGAATCTGTAGAGAAAAAATTTTGACTCAAGCAATATAAAATTTCAGATTTTTTAACCGGAGCTTCATCCAAGCTAATTACCAGTATAGGTTAAACGGACAATTAAGTTTCAGGAGATACATTATTCTGACTAAAATAATAATGCTAGAACATTTTTAAAGCCATATTTAAAAAGTCAAGATACCAGGCTTATAGAAAAAATAGTACAGTGAAATTTAGCTTTTAATTATAGTTTATTTAGGAATTAAAATTTTTTATACACTTAACAGTCGCACAAATCTCTGATTCTGAGTATGAAATAACAACTTTATCCCACACTAGTATGAAATAAACTTTCTTGGAACTATTATTGTTATTTCAAAACCGTTTTTAATTTTAATGTGCACTGAAATTGAAACATGAATTTTTTTGAAAGAAAGAGCGTGAGGAGCTCGCTCTGAGGCAAACTTGTATAATATGTTCAAATATGTTATAATATGATATGTTATAATAATGTTAAAAGTGGTGTATGCACTTAAAGACGATAGATATAGTTTTTACTTGATATTATTTATGACCCAGAACATCAAAAAACTTACTTTACGATCCAAATAGTTAAAAATACTATAAATCTAAAGTCAAAATATTTATAAACATACAGTAGCTCCAAATAACAAAAACAAGACGATGCAAATAAATTGGACGAGTTTCTTAAATAAATGAAAAAAGTATGAAAATTATGTAAGAGTTGCATAAATTTAAATTATTAAATCATTGCTACGGAGCTACTGTTAGGTTTTAAAAGAAATTAAAGATATTTATATATTATGTTTATATCATGTGTTTTGTGATTTAGATGCTAATGTTTCTTTTCTGGTCTATGCCTTACTAGACATATCTATCTATCTATCTAACTATCTATCTATCTATCTATCTATCTATCTATCTATCTATCTATCTATCTATCTATCTATCTATCTATCTATCTATCTATCTATCTATCTATCTATCTATCTATCTATCTATCTATCTATCTATCTATCTATCTATCTATCTATCTATCTATCTATCTATCTATCTATCTATCTATCTATCTATCTATCTATCTATCTATCTATCTATCTATCTATCTATCTATCTATCTATCTATCTATCTATCTATCTATCTATCTATCTATCTATCTATCTATCTATCTATCTATCTATCTATCTATCTATCTATCTATCTATCTATCTATCTATCTATCTATCTATCTATCTATCTATCTATCTATCTATCTATCTATCTATCTATCTATCTATCTATCTATCTATCTATCTATCTATCTATCTATCTATCTATCTATCTATCTATCTATCTATCTATCTATCTATCTATCTATCTATCTATCTATCTATCTATCTATCTATCTATCTATCTATCTATCTATCTATCTATCTATCTATCTATCTATCTATCTATCTATCTATCTATCTATCTATCTATCTATCTATCTATCTATCTATCTATCTATCTATCTATCTATCTATCTATCTATCTATCTATCTATCTATCTATCTATCTATCTATCTATCTATCTATCTATCTATCTATCTATATTCTATCCATGTTATCTTGTCTCTATAGTTAAATACATGCATCATGTACTTCACATATAAATTTAAATCTTGTAGAACAAGAATTATCTTGATATTTCAATTGTTCTACGTAGTTAAATGTATTTATGCAATTTTTTGCTGGGTTTCCAGTGACGTGACTGTAAACTGGCGTCATTTCTTTGCCGGTCGCGGTCCACATGTACGATCCTTCCTTGGCCTCGTCACTGCCACTTGTCCAGTATATCCAGTTGTTAATATTACCACCTGTAAACAAAAGAAAGTAGAAATTAAGGGAGTCGGCTATTAGACTCATACTTTTTTTTCTTGCTTGCCAATTTGTGTTATCGTGCTACACTAATCTCAGTCAAAACATTGTGTTATCGACATCTAAGGACTTTCCAAATAATAGAAAAGCACACACGGGCCGTCCACGGCCTAAATACACAGCCCGGCATTCGCCATGACAGCCTAGAGAAACCGTAGAAACATCTAGGCAGGCTGGTTGGTACAATCACATCATTCATGCACCTCCACGAATGCTATACGTCGTCATGGAATGCATGTAAACATGCATCGTGGAACATGTTGTGCTCTCACACTTGACGTACGCACCCAGCAGTGGCTCGAACCTATACTCGGTGAGGAGTACACTGTTACGAGTCAGCTGTCTTCACCACGCGGCTATACCAGCTCGGTGCACAATGATACTTTAGCTTAAGACAATTTTTAATAATATATAAAAATTTTAGTGTTTTACCATTTAAAATAATTTCAATATTTTTAAAGTTTTAAGCCCATAAGGCCAAATGTTAATTTTAGCAATTTTTTTTCAGGACGGTCAAACATCATGAAATTTTGCACACAGCTACGTGTGATTCTTAGCTACACAATAACACCAAATTTAGACTCAAAACTCGTTCTCGTCTTTTGATATAAATTTATTACTCTACTCCCTTAAACAATGAATTCATCGGAAATTAAATTTTTTAAACTTTCAAACTTAAAAAACCATGTATAATTTACGCTCAAGACCTTTTGCACATATGTCGCAATCTGTCGCAATATGTGTGGTGCTAATACATTGTCCAGTATAGGAGAATCATAATTATTAATTTTTTAATTTAGCAAGGTTAAGAAACTAGAAATATTTTGCTGTACAAAGTTTAAGTTAAGTTAAGTTTTAAAATTGATCAAGCATTTAATATTCTAAGTGACTGATTTGATTGACGATATTTGCTAACCATAATACTTACCGAAGAAATCAGTAAAATATTTCTTGATATAATAGTTCTCTTGGTCCGTCTCAATACTCAGTAACTCCATGCCGTAAGATCTGCAGGCGTCTCGAGCTTGGTACCAGTCTTTCTATTTTGACAAAAAAAGTTTGAAATCATTTTTTTTACTTGTTTTTTTTTTATCTATTTATTTATTTTTTTTTTGTATTTTTTCTTTCTTTTTTTTTTGTTCTTTCCATTGTTTTACCTTTTTTGTTTCTCTTTTTTTTTATTTTTTTTTTATTTTTTTTTATTTCTTTTTTTTCTTTTTTCTTTTTTTTTTTTTTTTTCGATTTTTTTCTTTTTGATTTTACAACCATCTCTGTCTCAAGGTTCAAATAAAAGAGATTAGAAACTCTGGAAAAATGTTTTAGCAAAAAACTTTATATTTAAATCCTTGTCAAGTTCATTTTTTATAATGTAAAATACTAGATTGATAATTACTATACTTTATATCCATTAATTAGACACCAACACGTAGATTTTGTATTTATGTTTATTTTAACAGATATTTTACGCATCTGACGTCACAATACACCGATTGGGCTGTGATTGGTAGTAAATAACCTTAAGGAAGGGCTTAATTTTATCACGTGACCAGAGTGGTGACTGTGATTGTCGGTGGTTCATTGTGACGTCAGATGCGTGGAATAACCGTTAAAATAAAATTAAATACAAAATCATCGTGTTGGTGTTTAATTCATGGATAATATAATTATTATAAATCTACTATTCAACTGATAAAAAAGTTACTTTACAAATGCTTTATAATCGACTTTCTTAAATAATTTAATATTAGTAATTTAAATTGTGCACTAATTCTAAGAGTGTATATAAAAATATCCTTACATTTGATTGGTCAAAGTAGTAAAGTTTTTTCTCAATTTTAGTGAGGGATAGTCCTGTAAAATTAAACAAAACAAAATTAAGTTTTTAACAATAATTAATTAATTAATAATTATAAAGTATGAAAATTGCGCGAATTTTTCTGTTTATGACGTCAGAGACAGGCAAAATAAATATGAAAATGTTGTGCAGGCCTCATAAATCGAAGATGTCTGATTACTGCTACCGAGCGACTTATAATGTTATATTTGTAAGTCCCTTCAAGTGTTTTATGATGTAAATGTTAATGTTTTCAATGTTTTCATGTTGTCTATGCCTTTAATTTTTGGTGCAGAATTTGAGCACATTTTTAGAAAAAGTATAATTTATAGATTACATTATTGATGTCAATATTTATCTTAATTAATTGATTTCAGTATGTGATTCATGATTTAAAACATAACGACCAAGCCCCCAAGAATCCTGCGTCAATAGTGATTTGCTTGAATTAGCTGGGGAGTTTGATCGTCTTATGCAAATTTTGAAGCTGGATTTTTAAATTGTACGCAAATTTAATTAACAAACTACTCAACTTTTAAAAATCGCGTGCCTAAATTTGCAGGAGTTGATTAAACTCCCTGCAAACTCAAAAAAAATAGTAATGATAAAATCTTCTTTTGGATTCAGCCGCAATTTTAAAATCATGATTTTCTTTTTAATATTTACCTGCTTTTTGCTGTTTGATACACCTTAACTCAAAAATCACCTTTAATTAAATGTAAAAAAAAGGTATTAATTTATTTTAATAGACTCCGTGAACATCCTTGCGCTTTGTTGCCATGCTTGTGGTGCATTGTCAAGCATAGGGAAAACCTATAACTTATCCTAATTTTTCTCATAAAAAGTTTTTTTTTCAAAATAACAAATTTTTCTCATATTTTTCGAGCTTATTAAGATGTATATAAAAATAAGGCTTTTATTGAGCTTTGAAGCTTCTTTTGCGCTTTAAAATAGAAATATTACGTTTTTCCTATGTTTTCCTGAGCAACAAAATGACTGCTCTTACTCACATAAGAATCCGACATCGTCCGACCTACGCCGATTTACAAAATTATTTAGTCGGCAAGATGACTAAAACCGATTTTGTAAATGTGTAAATATTATTGCTTTAACTTCTCATTTGATGGTTGGATAACCCTCTAGGTAAAGGTCTTTCAAATTTATAACACTTTTAGTAACATTAATAAGGCTTTAAATTTAAGTCGGAAATTTGACTGCCGGCGACCAAATCCGATTTCCAATTTTTAATGATATTTCAGTTCAATCACTTAAGAGATCCATATAAACACCTTCTAACACGTATATCTTTCACCTGCCACCTCATTACATGTAAATTCAATCGCACGAGTATAGGCGATTTCAGCCGATTTCTTTGACGATTTACAAATTTAAATTGCCATGAAGACTAAAGGCGATTTTAATTTTAGCTCATAAAAATTGTGAGAGGCCAAAAAAAAACATTTTCTGAGTTAAAAAATATGTCGCACGGGAATTTAGATTGCAAAAAAATAATAATTGAACTCAAGTCAGAAATACAACTATGGACGATATTCAGCGATGTATAGTCATTGTCAAGTTCAGTTAACCTGGTTATATGCCGTTGTTACCATAAATTATACTAGTGGTGTTCTTTTTTTTATTATTTTTTTTGACAAGATAAAAAAGTATTAAAACACATCTTCAATGATTAAATTTAAATTATTCTATTGGAAAATTAAAGTCGGCTCCGACATCGCCGACAGTCAAAAACTACATCGCCGAAGGTCGATAGCGATATCGCTGGCAAACGAAACCACTTTTCCGACTTAGCGGGGGCGACTTTGGCGATATAGCTCCGACATCGCCTTATAGTAGCTGGGCTAGCATTTGTGGAATTGTAATAGAAATAATAATTATAATAAAAAATATATTATATTGTTAATAATCGTTACGATCTTAATTTAAGTTACTTTATTACGATTCACAAATTTGTATATTAAGTTTTTTTTAACCCATTAATGCCGAGAATTCAAATTTTTTGATTCTGTTAAGTTTTTAGTGATATCCCAATCCTATGGCACTCTTTTATACCAAAAATTTTTTTTTTCAAATTTTTATGCACATGCACTTGCGCGGAATGAAGGTGGGTCGTTTTTGACCCATTAGGCACGAGGCCTATGAAAAAATATGCAGTTATGTGTATTTTATGTAAATAATGCTTTTACATTTTTTTTTGTATGAAACTTGGTGCCTGCTTTCTAAATATGGTTCCTGACACAAATAAGTACCAATTAATGGACAGGACCCTGATTACGGACAGGTGCCAATTACCAGACAATACAAAAAAGAACAACAAAATTGTTTTTTTTAGTCATACCTCTGTTTTTAAAACTTAAATATCATACTTATCACAAAAAGGCACCAATTATTAGACAAGACCCTTTACTTGGGACTCTTACCTTGGGACTCTTGTGGGAATTTTTTTTCAAAAAATTGAAGGAAAAAAAACTGCTTTTGAGCCATAGCCCATAGCAGAGAAGTAATTAGTAGTAAACTTATAATATCGACATGATATATCTGGTACATATATAATGTTATGTAAAAATATATACTACTGAACTTTATAATTATGCGAGAAATGTGTAATTCTTTGCAAAATTTTATGGACTACACAGGTACATGTATTGTTGTGCCATGCATGCATATGTATTTGATGTATTTATTGTAATATATGATCATGAACAATTGGAACATATTACCAACCAGGTAATGGTAATATACAATTTGTTACTTTTTACATCATAGAGTTGCAACACATCTTTATTATTATTATTACTTTTATTTATGTTTTGTAGCAAATAAATTTAAATTTCATAGTAAAAGGATTGAAAAATAAAGAATAAAAATTCTGTATGTTATAGTGCAATTTGAAACAAAATTAACATACACTGCAAAAAAATAAATATGTATACATATAAAAATAACTATATAAAAAAAATATACGTGTATTCATAATTTTATGTATTATAATTTAGATTTCCCCATCATGTACCCAACAACAATCTTATATTTTGGTTCTATAACTTTGAAATATAAATTTATTTGCTACAAAACATAAATAATAATAATAATAATAAAGATGTGTTGCAACCGTATACAGACAGATATGTTTTACCTGTGCGCACAGCCAGGGCCTTTTGTCTGAGGGCCTTTTGTCCGCGGGTCTTCTGTCAGACATTCGCTGCAGCTCTATGATGTAATGAAGTAACAAATTGTATATTACCATTACCTGGTTGGTCATATGTTCCAATTGTTCACGATCATGTTCCAATAAGATGTATCAAATACATATGCATGCATGGCACAACAATACATGTACAGCTCTGGCCAAAAGTTGCCGAACGATTTGCATAGACAACCCGCAACCACACTATGCTATCTTTATGAGAAAACGCAGCGGCCGCCGCAGCCCCGTTCGGGAACTTTTGTCCCGAGCTGTACCTGTGTAGTCAATAAAATTGTGCAAGGAGTTACACATTTCTCATATTTATAGAGTTCAGTTGGATATTTTTTACATAACACTATTTACCAGATATATAGTGTTTATATTATAAGTTTTCTACTAATTACTCGTACTATGCTATGGCTCTACATCATGTTTTTTACTTTGATTTTTTGTTTTTATTTTTTCAATTTTCTGTAATAAGAGTCTTAAGTAAAGGGTCTTGTCCAATAATTGGTGCCTTTCTGTGATAAGTATGATATTTAGGTTTAAAAAACAGAGGTATGGCTAAAAAAAATTCATTTTTTTGATATTTTTTATATTGTCTGGTAATTGGCACCTGTCCGAAATCAGGGTCCTGTCGTTTAATTGGTACTTATTTGTGTCAGGGACCTTATTTAGGGTTCAGGGGCCAAGTTCCATATCGAAGATAATGCAAAAGCATTATTCACATAAAATACATATCTGCATATTTTTTCATAGGCCTCGTGCCTAATGGGTCAAAAACGACCCAACTAATTTTTTTGCACCAACTGTAAAAAAACAGTAATTCAAATTTGATTGAATAACACACTGAGAGGTAGTCATATAGCTGTTAGAAAAAATGGGTTACAACAGCAATGATACTTGCACACATCTAGAAAATTCTGTCTAAAGTCAGTAACCTCCGATTTTTGAAGCGGTCAAATTTAGAGGTCTATTTTGGAGTTCAGTACCTCCCTCAAAAAATAAAATATGCAAAATTTGAACATTACTATGTATTTGACATACTATTAGGTATGTATACACCAAATTTTAAGAAGATTGATCAACCCTGTAAATTTACACTTCTTAAAATGTACTTGGGTCGTTTTCGACCCATTAGGCATAAATGGGTTAACCAATCAAAGTACTGACCACGCTCGACATTGCTTGACTTCCGTGAGCACCTATGCAGCGGCCTGAAACATTCTGACAAAGCATTAGTATGCTAATGCCTTGACTTAATGTTCTACTTATGCCACGATATTATTTCTACATGTTTATCTTGACTTCTATACCGCAGTTTTAATCAAAAACATTCAACATAGGGTAAATTATTGGTATTAAATTATTTTAAGAGCTATTTTCCAATAGAATAATTTAAATGTAATCATTGTAGATGTGTTTTTATACTTTTTTATCTTGTCAAAAAAAATAATAAAAAAAAGACCACCACTAGTATAATTTATGGTAACAACGGCATATAACCAGGTTAACTGAACTTGACAATGACTATACATCGCTGAATAACGTCCATAGTCGTATTTCTGACTTGTTTTCAATCATTTTTTTTTTTGCAATCTGAATTCCTGTGCGACATGTTTTTAACTCAGATTTTTTTTTTTTTTTTTTTGCCTCCCATAATTTTTATGAGCTAAAATTAAAATCGCCTTTAGTCTTCATGGCGATTTAAATTTGTAAATCGTAAAAGAAATCGGCCGAAATCGCCTATACTCTTGCGATCTAATTTACATGTTAAAAATTAATTAACGCAAACAAATTTTGGATAACTATAAAATATTATTCTTAACTTGAAAGAGACGATTATACAAAAATCGTTGAAAATCGTCCATAGTCGTATTTCCGACTTAAGTATTTATATTAATTTTTTTTGCAATCAAAATTGCTGTGGACAAATTTTTGAGTCACAATGTATTTTTTTAATATCGTCAAGTAATTTTGCTGTGTTAATTTAAAAGTCGCCTTTAGTCGTAATTCTGATTTTAATTTGAAATCATCAAAGAAGTCGGCCAAAATCGCTTATAATCGTACGATCTAATTTACTTTCAATTAATTGGCAGGTGAAAAATAAACATGTTAGAAGGTATTTCTGTAGATCTAATTAATGATTAAACAGAAATATCATTAAAATTTGAAAATCGGATTTTTGGTCGCCGTCAGTCAAATATCCGACTTAAATTTGAAGCCTTATTAATGTTAATAAAATTGAAATAAATTTAAAAGACCTTTACCTAGAGGGTTATGTAACCATTAAATGAGAAGTTAAAGCAATAATATTTACAAATTTACAAAGTCGATTTTAGTCATCTTGCCGACCCATTAATTTTGTAAGTCGGCGTAGGTCGGCCGATGTCGGATTCTTATGTGGGTACCATACCCTACTATCCATGAATTAGACACCAACATGTTGATTTTGTATTTATTTATACGCTTATTTCACGCAACTAACGTCACAATGTATCGCCGCTAATCACAGTCACCACTCTCGTCACGTGAAAAATTAAAGCCCCTCCCTCAAGTTCTTTACCCCTATCACGACCCCATTGGTATATTGTGACGTCAGATGTGTGAAATAACAGTTAAAATGAAAATAAATTCAAAATCAAGGTGTTGGTGTCTAATTCATGGATAATAAGGTATGGTAATTATTAATCTAGTATTTTTAACGATAAAAAAGAAGATCGTTAAGGCTTTTAAATTACACACTTATAAATTTTAAAAAATTCAATGTAAATTTCATGCAGTCAATCAGATATATTAAATATTATTTTTTTAAACCCACTGTTCAATATAGTAAAAATTAAATAATAGTTGCATAAAAAAATGAAAAATATGTGACAAAATTTAGAAAAAATTATACCAGAAATCACCCTTAATTTTACGCGATGTGAAACGCTATTTTAAGCTTTTTAGAAAAGTTAGAATTTCTGAAAAACAAAAAATATATTTATGCCAAAACAGCAAATTTTTGTTATTCGGAAAGCCGCACAAAAACTTGGTTTTAATTTACGAATTTAAAAAAAAAAAAAAACTACTGAATAAACTCCATTAGCGTGAAATAGAGGAACATTACCTAGTTGTTATTCAATATTATAGACCCCTTGAACATCCTTGCACTTTGTCGCCATGTTTGTGATGCCTAATACATTATCCAGCATAGGGGAAACTTCTTTTTTCCTAATTTTTCGCCTAAAAAATAGTTCATTTCAACTCAACAAAATTTTTCTCATATTTTTCGAGCTTTTTAAAAGCTTGAAATAATGCTTTGATTGAGGTTTGAAGCTTTTTTTGCTATTAAAAAAATAAAAATGATGTTTTTCTTATGCTGGCCTATGTATTACTGACCAACAAAATGGCGGCTCTTAAATATGAGTGCAACCGGTCTATAGGGTGTATGCATTCATGTTCAAGTTAACTCTAAAGCATACTATAATCACGGCTTCTCCTACAAGCAAGATCGATGATTTTTTTCTATTGTTATAAAAAATCCGTTAAAAACGTCAAAATTCCATGTGATAATTGTTATGGAGAAAGGTTCCTAAAAACCTTTTCGTTATTGATCCGTTGCTAAGATTTTTGCTTATGAGTAGATCTTGCTTGTAGTAGAAACGACCGTTATGGACTGAATTATTTTGCTTTTTTGACTTTACCTGGGCGCTACGCCCAAGATACTACATACAAGATAAGGACACGCTCGACTAAATTGGGCCGCCGCGAAATTCAAAATGAGCCTCTAAGCCAATCAGCGCCCGAGTTGAAGGTCACGTGATCAATATTGACCAATCACAATGCCGCTAAAATTTACATGGAACCAGTTGGTGTCGCTATCTTGTATGTAGTATCTTGCTACGCCGCTAGAATGGTGCTGCCATCTATGAGCAGCGCAATGTACTTTTTTCATATGTTTGAAATATACGTCGAATTTTTTCAAATTTTTTGGATTTAAATTTTTATTTTTTAATATTTTTTACAAAAAATTTGCCCAGGTACAAATTTGTACCGCTAGTCCATAATGGGTATAATTTGCTTTATAAATGACTCCATGTTGCAAAACTCAATGACATGAGAGGCATAGGAAAATGACTATTTTTTCTAGTTTAAACAAATGAAGGAATATTTTTGAGAGCATTGATGTTGTAAATATGTTGAATTAGTATCTCAAGTATGATGTGAGAAAAATAACAAAAAAAGAACAGATTTAACAAAGAAAATTGGCCTAGTAAATTTGTACAATGCTGAGAAATGTTAATGATTATTCCAGTATTGTCTTCAAGTACATTAAAAATGACGTCATCCGCATATACCCTATAGGGATGTGTATGCATGACGTCATTCTGAATGCTTTTCGATGCTCTTCTTGAGCAATGAATAACATTGCTCCGCATAGGACAAACCTAGTTTTTGGCTATTTTCTTTGCAAAATTAGAAATTTTTTAGTCATTATAATTTTCTCACATTCTTGAGAATTGTAAATTGCATCATTTGCCTATACTGGCCCAAGATGTATTTATATAGATGAGTGCATAAAAAGCTTCATTTTGGTTGCGCTTTGCGCAAGTGCTTCTGCGCATGTGACGTAGTTCTGGGACCAGATTGCCATTATATTGGCTGTGGCGAGGTGCTTTTCGGACAATAAAATTGTAAAATTTATCTCTAGCGATATGATAACCCCAGATTTAATTGCCTTAAATACCAATACATCTTTTGTGTAGGGGTGAAAACTCGTCAAAGTTACGTATTTTGGCATACATCCAGATTAAAGGGGTTTGATAGACCTTTTTACATTGCACTTGGTCCCAGAGTGACGTCATCAAAACCGATCAGCTGGGTAGTTTGTGGGCGGGGCTTATTTGAAATTCTGCGCCTGGGCTCCCCCTGATACTGGCCCATGTTATTTAGCACTAACTTATGACGTCGACTTTAACATGACTGAAATTATTAAAACTTACGTCTTTCGTAGTGGTTCCAATTTTTAAAAACTCTTCTTCAAGTAAAGTGAAAGAGTCAATATTTGCCAGTTTAACCTGAAAAAAAAAATTATATAGAGTGTACATAGATGACGTCATATTTAATGCGCTTGGAGGCCATGCTGGAGTAGTGAATAACATTGCTCAGCATAGGACAAACTTCATTTAAGCCAATTTTCTTTAGGAAATCGGTTAATTTTATGTTCATGTTATTTTTCTCACATACTTGAGATACTAATTCTACATATTTACAACATCAATGCTCTCAAAAATATTGCATAGTGGTTTTAAATTGGTAAAATGTGTTATTTTCCTATGTCGACAATGTTATTGAGTTATCCATCATGGCGTAGACTTTAATATAAATGCAAACACATTATAAAACGTTAAATCCATATTAAATTAATTAAATATTAAATCCATGTTAAATCCAAATTAAATCCATGTTAAATCCATATTAAATACATGTTAAATCCATGTTAAATACATGTTAAAAAAATTTTTGTCTAGGCATTTTAAATAAAATAAAAAACATTACCAAAGTTTTGACTTCTGTGCTCAAGGCGTTTAGTTTTTCATTAACAATTCTGTAGATATCATTTTTACACACAACCATTTGTTGCATATGAAGATTACCCATTTCCGGTTGCATGTCATTCATAATATTTGACAAATTGATTGTTTGATTTGACAACTTTTTATTAGAGGAAGTTAAACTTTTCTTCTCTGCTTGTAGAGCGGTGATGTTTTTCTTTAGACTTTCAATAAGGGCTGCTTTAAGCATACTCGGGCTAATTGACGGTACTGTTACTGTACTGATTTTTTTAGTGATTTTTTTGACAGGTGAATTCTAAAACAAAAGAATTAAGATTATTTAAAAGATTAAAAATATATATATATCGATCTTGTTGCGAAAAAAAGGCCTATCTCGTTTTTTTGTCAGTGGAAGCAAAAGGCCTATCTCTTATTTTGTCAGTGGAAGCAAAAGGTCTATCTCGAGCGCCATCTACATAACGTTCGGTAACGAGATAAGCCTTTTGCTTCCACTGACAAAAAACGAGATATGCCTTTTATAGCAACATAATCGATAAATATTATTTTATTTATTAAACAGCATGGTCTACTTATACATATATATTTACATTTTACTCTATAATTCTACATTTTTGCATATGGACTTAATGATAGGGTCCGAGATGGACACTGAAGTAAGTGGTACCTAGTACATTGGCCACCACATAACAAACATGCACATTTATCATTACACTCGTGATATTCTTTAATCTGACAGATAACATGGTGGAAACCATGCACCGCATAACGGGTAATAACATGCCTGTCTTTACAGTTTGGTCCTTTCAAACAATTAATATTAAATGCAGGGGTATTATAGAAGGCCAGGCTGATATCTTCAGTTTTACTTAATCTATCCTTAATAAATTGAATGTAATTATCTGTTTTATTAGTTTAAATTTCACTTGTAGTTCTGCTACAAATAAATCCTCCCCTGCTAGCTCATAAACCAGCCTTGACGACGTAAATTTTGACAAGCAAAGTACCCTTTTTAGGTACCGAGACTTAACATATTCTAAATTTCTCAAGTCTGTTATATATATATATATATATATATATATATATATATATATATATATATATATATATATATATATATATATATATATATATATATATATATATATATATATATATATATATATATATATATATATATATATATATATATATATATAAATATATATATATATATTTATATATATATATATATATAAATCAATTTAAAAAAATTGTAAAAAAAATTAATTAAGTCATATATACAAATTAAATTTCAAAAAAAACTTGTAATTTAAAAGTATATTATTGAATATAATGAACAATGGAATAATGCTATCAATTTTTGTTTTCAATTTGTAGTGCACGTACTTATGTTTTATTTTTATTATCCATAATAGATTGCAGTTCACTTTAGTATAATTACTCACGCTAATTAGCCCTACTTGCACAGAAATTTTACTTGTAGTTTTTTCTTTGGGTGAAATCTAAAACAAGTAATAATTTTACTTAAAATCTAGGGAAAAAACATAAATTAAACTAATAACATAATTTTTTTTCTATTAATTGAATTTATTTTATATAAATATGTATATATAATATTTATTTAATTTGATTTAAATTTAAAATGATTTTATATTTAGATGAATTACTCACGCTACTCGATGTAACTGTAAATGCCAATTTTTTATCAACCGACAAAACCTATAACAAAAGAAATGAGTTTAAGGCGGGAAATCAGGTACTGCAAGATTTGAAAAAAAAATTGTAAAGACAGAAAAATCTGAAATTTTGCACATTGATACATTAGGATTAGGTATCTTCAAAAATCTAAAAATTTTGGCGGGTCATTATGCTAGATTTTTAGTTATGAGTTTTTGAAGTTTTAGTCCCATAAGAGCCCATGTTAATTTCAATAACTAATTTCTCGCTTATCTGATGGTCACGGGTTCTGAAAATTTTATTATAGGTAGCTGTTACTGTTAACTTTCAAATGGCATCATAAAATTTAGAAGTTTTCTTTTTAGATTTTGAGATACAAGCCATCTGAATACAACCCTTAATAAAAATCTAGAAAAAATTTAAAAATATGATTTTTTTTCCTAATGTTATTAAATGTTTAAAAAAAATTAATACCGGAACTAGAGTACTCTAGAAGGGGGGAGTATACGCGCACCCTTTTTTGGATTTTTTTGATCACAAAAAATCAGGTAAATAATACGAAAAATTGCGATTTTGAAACGTCATGACTATGGTACGAAGGAAGTAACAGCTTTGAATTAATATATTCACAGTACGAATTTCATTTTATGGCCATTTTATATCTAAAATTGCAAAACCCTAAATTTACTTAAAATTAAATTTTGTTAAAGGAATAGACCGGAGAAAAACATAAGCATTTAAATCACAAAAGACTTGATGGAATTTACATAAATAACTTTAGTTTGTCTCAAAACCGAACTGTAGCCCCGTAGCAGAGATTAGAAAATTCGATTTATGCAAACCGCACAACATTTTCATACTAATTTTTGCATGTTTCTGACGTCATTAACATGAATTTTCACGCAAATTGCATACTTAACAGTATTTTCACGCTCTCTCGTGGGGCTACATTAACATTCTGGTAAAAATTGTCATCCGTTTTAAAGATCCCATTTCGTGTTTATTCATTAATAAGTACATGTTGTTTTATGCGGTCTATGGCTTTAAGCTTTAAAAATATCATATTTTGAAAATCAATATTCAACGTTTATTGGCTATTGCGCTCCAACAATGAAAATTAAAAGTAAAAAGCTCAACGCTCTTGTGTTTGCTTTAAAACTACAGATTTTACGAAAAAGAGAATAAAATTAAACAGTTATTAACGTTATTTTTGAATTATTGCGACTTTTTAATTTAAATCATTTTTGTCCAAATATTAAAGTTTCATGTGTGAAAGTTTCATGATGTGACGACGTTTTAGTAAAATTTTATTAGTGTTCAAAATCTAATTTTTTTCTATTACTTGCGGTTATTTTTAGAACCAAAAAACCCCCATTTAAATAACATAGTCTGACAAAACTGGAATATCAGCCAAACAGATTTGAATATTTCAAATTCAAAAAGCAAATAAAGGGCTTTGAAAAATCTGCTGAACTGCGTATAATCCCCCCTTATAGAGTACTCTAAGTGAAACTTTTTATAAAAAAGTCAAAATACATGTAATTTTTTATTTAATATAAATATATAATATTTTATATAATATACACACTAAAAAATTTCGTTAATAATCAACGGAATAGGTGTTATTTCAACGGTTATAAGCGTAAATTTTTAACGTTTCAAATGTCAACTCTAATTGTATTGAAAACTCAACGCTTATGCGCAATTTCACTTTAAACGTTGATTTATTAGCATAAATAGAGTTGAAAGTTAAACGTTAATTTTCAACGCTATAGACGTTGTTGTCCAACGTCCAGAACTCCCAAACTCCTTTGGGAGTGGAGCAGCTGGACGAAAGAAGCATGGCACGGGTGGGCGCCGCTGTCGAAAATTGAAATTTTATTGGGATAAAAGTAGTGATATGCAAATTTAAAGTAGTGTAAAGTGTTTATTAAGGTTTGATTCATCAGGATGACTAAAAATATTAATGGATTCATTAATATTTGTTGCATAAACATGTGTTTGAATGTTGATGCATCGGGAAACCGTTAAATACACGATGCTGATTTCAGGAATAAGATACATAAAACGTTATTTAATAGTTGTATGTGTTATTTAAATCAGTAATAGTTTATACATTATAATTATTGTCTTTTATATTGTATGAAAGAATCGGTGAAAGAGAGAGAAAGAGTATAAAACATAAGTGGCGCGCGAGCAATGTGAGTGCAGCGGCTGCAGTGAGGCGCGCGGCACAGGCGGGCGGGCGGGAGAGAGAGAGAGAGAGAGAAAGACAGAACAAGAGTATAATAGAAACAATAATTGTATTTCTACAATGGTAGTTACTGGTGAATGCTATTTTAGGGTATACCGAGTGCATTTTTAATGTTAAAAGGGCTGTTTAATGCAAATTGACCATTGCTCTCGGGAGGGGGGTCCAATGTATTGCTCAAAGTAGCCACCAACGAGCTAAGCGTTGATTGTAAACGTTTGTGACGTCACACGTAAGCGTTAATTATTTACGTTTAAAGCATGACGAAACTGTGTACAAGCTTTTCAACGTTTAGAACGTTGATTATACACATCTATTTTTTAGTGTGTATATGAAATATATATATATATATATATATATATATATATATATATATATATATATATATATATATATATATATATATATATATATATATATATATATATATATATATATGTATATATATATATATATATATATATATATATATATATATATATATACACATATAATTAGTATTAAACGGGTGGATTACTCACGCTACTCGTGGTAACTTGAACTGTAGTTTTTTTATCTACCGACAAAACCTAAAACAAGTATTTAGTTTCATAAAAAGCTGGAAAAGAGATGATAATTTATATTTCAAATTTTATATAATATATATTTATATATATATATATATATATTTATATATATATATATATACTTTAAAATGTTAAAACATAATTTTACCTTCTTTTTTACTGTCTGACGTTTTTTTCTAATAACTTTGACATCCCGCTGTTCTGATTTTAGTTTTGTAAAATGTTTTTGAAACTGGTTATCATTGTCATCGACTTGCCATCTTGTTAATAAACTTTTGTGTGTTTCTTCATGATTTTTTCCATGTTTAAAATCTTCTGCAATATAAAATTATTCACTCCAAAAAATGATGCATTACTTTACTTACGCGAATACTACACTATTTAAAGGCGTAGTAAACTTTGAACGAAAAAGTTGCGTAATATTCTTATAAACCTGAAACCCAAAGTTGATTTGGTCGGAGTTTCCTAAATAATAAATAAATAGAAAATAAATAATAACTTCTAATTTTATTTTACATTCAAACAAAATGCCACCTGCAGTCACTGACGTCACAGCTCGCTTGTTTTACGCGCAAGTTAACTGTGACTGGCGAGCTGTGACGTCAGTGATCGCCAGTGTCATTTTTTGAATGAGAAATGAATTAGAAATAAAAGACGTTGGCAAAATCAATGTTGAATTTCAGGTTTGTTAGAATATTACGCAACTTTTTCGTTTAAGGTGTTCTACGCCTTTAAGATAAAAATTTTTAAGTTATTATGAGTAGCTAAAATAATTGATCTTAGTAAATTATTGAAAATAGCTAATTAAGTAAATTTTAAGATTGTTTATACATTTTAAGCTATTTTAAGTTAACCCATTAATGCCGATAATTCAAATTTTTACATTTTATTGATTTTTTTGTGATATTCTAGCTATATGCCACTGTAAAATACCAAAAATATTTTTTTGAAATTTTTATGCACGTGCACTGGCGCGGAATGCAGGTGGGTCGTTTTTGACCCATTAGGCACGAGGCCTATGAAAAAATATGTAAATATATATTTTAGATAAGTAATTACTTTGCATATTCTTTTACTTGTTAGTCATCCCCTGCACCCTAAATATGATCCCTAATAACAATAAGTACCAATTGATGGACAGGACCCTATTTTCGGACAGGTGCCAAATACCAGACAATATTACAAATAACCAAAAAATCAATTTTTTTTAGTCATACTTCAGCTTTTATGCTTTAAATACAATACTTATCACAAAAAGTCAACAATTATTACATTATACAGGACCCTTTCTGGATGGGCTCCTAATATTCAGACAATTAAAAAACAACAACAACAACAACAACAACAACAACAACGAGAGATGGAGAGAAAAAAAAGCATATATGTTGTATCAAAGCAGAATTACATAATGATAAGTTGACAACCAATAGCATTTATATTATATCTGAGCAATCTTGTCAATTGTTATGTTATTGTTGTAATTGTTATGTTGTGTATTGTTATGTGTTGTCGAGCTGGTATGACCGAGTGATGAAGGCGGCTGACTCGCAAATCTGTACTTCTCACCGAGTATAAGTTCGAGCCACTGCTCGGTGCGTACGTGAAGTGTGAGAGCACAACACGTTGCACGATGCATGTTTACATGCATTCCATGACGATGCACAGTATTTGGGAGGTGCATGATTGATATGTGATTGCACCGACCAGCCTGCCTAGATGTTTCCACGGTTTCTCTAGGCTGTCATGGTGAATGCCGGGCTGTGTGCTTAGGCCGTGGCCGACCCGTGTGTGCTTTTCCATTAATTGGAAAGTCCTTACCTGTCGATAAGACAATGTCCTGGATGGGACTGGGATTGGTGTATAGCACGATATCACAATAAGGCAAGCAAAAAAAAAAAAAAAAAAAAAAATCAAAGTGAACTCTATAATGCGGAGATATGTCAAATTGCATGCACAAAATTTTTTATTGGTCATAGGTTTCTAGTGTTGGGACGTGCATGTATTTGATATACATCTTGGAACTTGGAACATGACTATTGGTTGATGTAAATAATTAGGTAATATTATTTATCACATAGAGATGATAAATATTTCAAAGTAGCAAAGACCAAATTATGATATTTCTTTTGTCTATGTAATTGAAATCTAAGTCAGAATTTGAAATTATGAACACACATATATAAGGTTTTCCACTTTACATTTATGTACAAATATGTAGTTATTAATTTTTCAATATTGTTTCAATTTTGCGCTATATTCAAATACATTTTTTTCCCTTCATATTTCGGTCCTACCAAGCAAAGTAAGGTATAGTAACCCTAACGATGTGTTACTCGTACATCTCTATGTGATAAATAATATTACCTATTTGTTTGGATCAACCAATAGTTCAGTCATTTCCAAGTTCCAAGATGTATATCATATACATGCATGCCACAACACTACAAACCTACGCCCAATACAAAATTTTGTGCATGCAATTAGACATATCTCCGCATTAAAGAGTTCAGTTTGATTCTTGTAGATAACAATTAACAATATTGCTCAGATATAATGTAAATACTATTGGTTGTCAACTTAGCATTATGTATTCCTGCTTTGATACAACATGCTTTTTTTTTCAATCTCTTTCTTTCTTTCGTTTTTTTGTTTTTTGTTTTTGTTTGTTTTTTTTTTGAATTATTATTCAATATTATTAATATTCTGAATATTAGGATCCCATCTAGAAAAGGGTCCTGTGTCATTATGTAATAATTGTTGACTTTTTGTAATAAGTATTGTAATTAAAGTATAAAAGCTGAAGTATGACTAAAAAATTGATTTTTTGGTTATTTGTAATATTGTCTGGTATTTGGCACCTGTCCGAAAATAGGGTCCTGTCCATTAATTGGTACTTATTGTTATTAGGGATCATATTTAGGGTGCAGGGGATGACTAACAAGTCTCAAAATTTGCAAAGTAATTACTCATCTAAAATATATATTTATATATTTTTTCATAGGCCTCGTGCCTAATGATTCGAAAACGACCCAACTCAATTTCTAGCATCAACTGTAAAAAAACTAGTTGGAATAAAAGTTTGATTGAATACCACACTGAGAGGTAGTCATATAGGTGTTGAAAAGTATGGGTTATAACGGTAGTGATACTTGCACACATCTAGAAAATTCAGTATAAAGTCGGAAACATCAGATTTTCAAAGCGACCAATTTTAGTAGTCTACTTTGAAATTCGGTATCTCCCCCCAAAAATAAAATATGCGACTTTAAGTCACTACCACATATTAAACATACTATTAGGTAGGAAAATACACATTTTTAGGAGGATTGATGAATTCTGTAGTTTTTAGCTACTTGAAATATACATGGGTCGTTTTCGACCCATTAGGCATAAATGGGTTAAAATAGCTTTTGGTGTTAATTTGATAAATTGCATTATTTTAGCTACTCATAATAACTTGAAAGTGATTATTTCAAATAAGTTGGGATTCGTAACTAAATTAATGTAACAATTTTTAGAGTGTTACTTCAAATTTTATAACGTTGTGGCAAACATCACGGGTCGAACCTGAGACTTACACAAAGACGTTAAGTAACATTGCATTTCCGCCTGCAACACATCTTGCATCCTATGCAGAGATCACACGGGGGTCGCAAGCAGCTTGGGCTGCAGTCCACCGTGGGATCCCTTTAACCCTAGTTACCAGCCCCTTAGTACCGGTTACGTGATCACGAGGTTATATAAGACGGCAATCATCCTTCACCACCTCAAATCGTGCTGCACTTTGCTACTTATCTGATGTATTGTACCAACTCTATACAAAAGAAACGTTACTTCACAGATTGTGCGTTTAATTTATTATACGCTCCTCTCCTTATTATAATATCACTTTATAATTACAATACTTGTTTCCGAGCTGGTATGGCCAAGTGGTGAAGGCAGCTGACTCGCAACTCTGTACTTCTCACCGAGTATAGGTTTGAGCTACTGCTTGGTGCGTACGTAAAGTGTGAGAGCACAACACGTTGCACGATGCATGTTAACATGCAATCCATGATGACGCACAGTATTCGGGAGGTGCATGATTGATGTGATTGCACCGACAAGCCTGCCTATATGTTTCCACGGTTTCTCTAGGCTGTCATGGCGAATGCCGGGCTGTGTAATTAGGCCGTGGCCAGCCTGTGTGTGCTTTTCTGTTACTTGGAAAGTCCTAACCTGTCGATAAGACAATGTCTTGACTAGGACTGGGATTGGTGTATAGCACAATAACACAATATGGCAAAATAACAAATAAAAAAAATTAAAAAAAAATAATAAAGGTTTTTATGCTAGGCTTGCTATAACGTAATTAAAAATATGATCACAAAAATTTTAAGAATGTTTTTATTCAAGAAAATGATTAAAAATTACTGTAAAAGAGGGGGCTCAATTTAAAAAAAATTACTGTTTTTGATTGTTTCCTGCTTATTTTTTTTAATACAAATGAACTGCTCTTAAAGCGACAGATACCCTGGCTTTTTAGAATCTACTAAACACAAAAACTATTTCACAAGTTGTTCAAATCTGAAGCGACTGTTCCTTCAAATTTAAATTTAAAATTACAGTTTGGTCGTTGTTAGGACAAATATCAATCAACTGACTTTTATTCTTCGATTTATGTAAGTTTTTAGCTTATATCAATAATCGGACACATTTTATGGTCACAATGACAAACAAGTTTTGCCTTGTATGAAGCAGCATTACTTGTTAATTCAATTAAGGCCACACAGGCAAAATTTTCTACTATGAAATATAGCTAAAACGTGTATTAACCAAAAAACAAGTTTAATTTTAATGAATCGTTAGGTTAAAAACGACTACTTTACTAGGTTGAAAATAAATATCGTTAAATCTTACATATATTTAAGGTTAGGTTTAATATTTATCGCCAGCTTATTTTCAATGAAACTACAGAATGTTAAATGTTACTAAATTATACCAAATTAATTGTAAACATTTTTAAAAATTAAAAAAATTATGAATAATAATTTAATAAAATATTATGAAAGATACTTTAGAATATTTAACGTATTTCAAGAATTCATTTCTACTATATTTAGCAGTCAATTTTAACGCTGCGCAACGTAGCTGATTCTAGCCTTCTTTATTAGTTACATTCTACTACTAAGAAAGGCTAAACAAGGAAAGCCTCGCGCCCTTCTCGATACATCCCTGCGAAGCGGACTTGTAACTGACTCAACCTCACACAATATTATAAAATCCAGTTAGTCTGACTCAATGTTTTTTTAATTTGGTGAATTTTTAAAAATCGTACTTTATACATACAGTGTTTGGTGAGTTTTGCTTTCACCCATTCATATAGCAGCTTCATAGTTTTCTATCAAATAAGGTAATATAAGAATCTAAAATTGATTTTTATGTTTATTATTTAGTAGAAGTGCATCCTTTTAACAACTTAAAATATTTTCTTTTTATATATTATGATTTGTAACCAGTAGAAAAAAATTATTCTTATATTTTTAATATTATTATAACGTATTTTTGGTAACAAAAGTATTCACGACAATTATTTTTTCTTTTAAATATTATAATAATTTTACATAAAAATGGGGCTTATATAAATAAAAATACATCAAAAATGAATGCAAAAAAAGTAAAATTGTGTCATAACTTAAACATATTAACTATAATAATTTAAACTTAAGATTAAAGTGAGAGATCGTCTATATAAGATAAAAAGTTGTATATAAAGAGTTGGACATTGATTTAATATACAAAAAGGTTAAGAATTATAGAACTGTATAGACTAACAAGTAAGTTTTAAATTTAAAAATCCCCACTTTTTCGGCACATTTATAATAGTTTCTTGTTTAAATATTGGTTCAAAATTAAAAATAAACTTTCCAAAACTTTAGAACAATTTCAATTTCAATTAGAACTATTTCAATTTTAATAGAGTTATCATTTAATCAATTGTATATTCAGCCAAGAAAATGAAACTTTTAATTGAAAATGAAGACAACAGTGCTGTTGCGATTTTGTTACTTCTCAGCTTATATAGTACTAAACTGCATTCTTTAAATATGTCTATGCGTAAGGCAATCGATAGCTCAACATTATCGTAGTTTAGGTAGATAGGTAGGAAGCGTATGTTATTTCAAGACCTAGGCTGTACTATAAAGCCATCCGCTCTCCCGCTCCCCGCACATTTCTTTATAGCGTCCCGGAGAGCAGTTTTTAACCTTTCAACTTAGTAACTTTCAACCAAGCGCTAGTGTAGAAAGCTACGCCAGTAAATAGTAAATTTCAAATTTTGTTTCTTTGTTACCTTTAACTATGCGTAATGATGAAACATAATATAGCTATACTTTTAATTTTAATCTTGAAACAACTTTATTTTTTAACTATGTTTTGGGGTAATTTTTAACCTGCCACAAATTTTAGCTATATTTAGTAGTTACTTTCAAACTTGTCATGGTTGAATTTTTTTTCCGTGCAAACCACGACTGAACTTTAATTCTATATTAAAATTAGAAGGAATAGACGTAGCAGATTTCAACAACTTGTGAAATGTTTTGTTGTACCTAATAGATTAAAAAAGCCAGGGTGTCTGTGCCCCTGAAAAGCCCGTCTCCACACTTGGAGTTTCTCATTTATATTGATAAAGAATTAGTTGCAATGTAAAAAATACAAGTTTAACGTGGCCGCAGTAAAGCGTGTATCGTGGAGCCCGTCTCAAACACGGCGCTCGTGACGTTATCTAATCCTAATGTGCGAGTGCAGCAGCGGCCTTTACACACTAAAAAATAGACGTGTATAATCGACGTTCTAAACGTTGAAAAGCTTGTACAAAGTTTCGTCATGCTTTAAACGTAGATATTTAACGATTACGTGTGACGTCACAAACGTTTATAATCAACGCTTAATTACAATTAGATGAAAAAGAACCAAACTCAACTGATAATTAGTATATATTGTATAATAAATTTTTGGATGACTCATTTGGGTATGAAAAATCGAGTTAAATCCAAAAATGCAATAAAATTTCTAACGGGTTGATAACTTTTCGAAAGAAACGCACTTTTTGGGCAGAAATAAAAAAAAAATTTCGTTGATTCTATTTAAAGAATAAAAAATAAACACTATTTATTCTTATGCATATTTTGATTTTTTGCGTAGAACACAGGAAATTGTGTAAAGTAAGTTTTTATATTATTTCTAATTAGGTAGATAAGGACGTTTATTCCGTTGAAAATTGATGGTTTTTATCAACTCTATTTATGCTAAATCAACGTTAAAAGTGAAATTGTACTTAAGTGTTGAGTTTTCAATACAATAAGAGTTGAGTTTTGAAACGTTAATTATCAACACTTATAGCCGTTGAAAAACACATATTCCGTTGAAAACTAACGAAATTTTTTAGTGTGTATGGCTAAAAGAAGTTTTGCTAGAATCGCTGTAAGTCTGCAAGGTCTTCATGGAATAAAAATTTTCTATGAGAAGAAAGTAAGAGTTGAGCTTTCTGAATCTGAAAAGTGTTTTAAAATATTTCAAGTCATTCTTAAGTTATCACAGTGCTAACACAGCGAGTTGAGCGCGGAAGATCCGTGCGGCAAACAAGTAGTAAAAAAGCAAGGGAGGGAAAGTAGTGCGGCAAGAAGTGTGTATAGCACAGCAATACAAAGGATATGAATTATGATCTGAAAGAACATTTTATTTGACCTAGTTCAAATTAAGATAGGGTCGTGAAACTTGACGGGTGTTATGAAAACCCCTATCCTTTTAATTCCCGATGTTTTAGAACCCTAAATTTGCAAATTTTGACCTTACTTAAGGGGTAGAACAGCGTTAAATTTGCTACTGTATGAGTTTCGAAGGTGCAAGGAGTAACTTATAATAAATCCCAGACCCCGGGGTGGATGTAATAAAATGAGTACCTATGGTGGTGTAAAAAAATTATGAAGCTGAATATGGGGCAAAATTTTTATTTTTCAATCCTTAAGGGGGTTTCGGGGGTGTTCAATCACCGATTTAGAAGTTCTTCGGTAATAATGCAACCAACGTCGTTACTGGGGTAACTCTCCCCGACAAAGACAGTGGTGACCCCCAAAAATGTACAAAATGACCACTGAAAGGTTAAATGAAGCCACTTCTGCAAATACAAGTTCTCCGATCTCAATGCAACCAACAATCCTACCGATATAGCTCTACCTGACAAAGACGACGGTTACCACCAATAAATGTAAAAAATGATCTCTGAAGGATTTTAAGGGTGTCATCCCTGCAAATACAAGTTCTCCGATCTTAATGCAACCAACGATGTTACCGAGGTAAGTTGCTTCGACTATCAAAAATAAAAAAATTGCCCATAAAAATTTACGAGTGTCACCTCTGCAAATGCAAGTTCACCAGTCTCAATGCAATCAATGTCGGTACGGGGTTATCTTGGCCCAACAAAGACGATGGTTACTACTTTGTAGGGACAAGTTACACCAGTACCGCCGTTGATTGCACCGAGATCTAAGAACTCATATTTGCAGGAATGGAACCCTTAAATACTTCAGGGTTTAATTTTAATATTTTTGGTTGTCCCCATCTTCTTTGGTGGGTCACGTAAACCTCGTACCAACATTGATTGCACTGAGATCATACAATTTATAAGCAGGCTTGTTACCCTTAATTCTTTTAGGGGTGAATATTAACATTTTTGGTAGTCATTATCGTCTTTGTTGGGTCAAGTTCAAACTGTACCGACATTGATTGCATTGCGTTTGGAGAACTTGCATTTGCAGATGTAACCCTTTCACGGGTCACATTTTGGGTGACCACCATTGTCTCTCTCGGAGAAAGTTACTTCGGTAACATCGTTGGTTGCATTAAGATCGGAGAACATGTATTTGCAGGGATCACACCCTTAAATCCTTCAGGGGTTATTTTTTTTTTTCATTTAATGATGGTCACTGTTTTCTTTGTCAGGTAGAGTTACCCCAGTAAGATTGTTGGTTGCATTGAGATCGGAGAAATTGTATTTGCAGAAGTTGCTCCATTTAACCTTTCAGTGGTCATTTTGTACATTTTTGGGGGTCACCACTGTCTTTGTCGGGGATAGTTACCCCGGTAATATCGTTAGTTACATCAATATCGAAGAACTTCTAAATCGGTGATTGAACATCCCCGAAACCCCCTTAAGGATTGAAAAATAAAAATTTTGCCCCATATTCAGCTTCATAATTTTTTTACACCACCACAGTTACTCATTTAATTACATCCACCCCGGGGTCTGGGATTTATTAAAAGTTACTCCTTGCACCTTCGAAACTCATACAGTAGCAAATTTAACGCTGTTCTACCCCTTAAGTAAGGTCAAAATTTGCAAATTCAGGGTTCTAAAACATCGAGAATTAAAAGGATAGGGGTTTTCATAACACCCGTCAAGTTTCACGACCATATCTTAATTTGAACTAGGTCAAATAAAATGTTCTTTCAGATCATAATTCATATCCTTTGTATTGCTGTGCTTCTTGCCGCACTACTTTCCCTCCCTTGCTTTTTTACTGCTTGTGCGCCGCACGGATCTTCCGCTCTCAACTCGCTAAGTTTGCATTGTGATAACTCAAAAATAACTTGAAATATTTTAAAACACTTTTTAGATTTAAAAAGCCTAACTCTTACCTTCCTCTCATAGAAAATTTTAATTCCGTGGGGTAGGGACTTGCAGACATACAGCGATTCTAGCAAAACTATTTTAAGTCGTAAAGGCCACTGCTGCGCTAGCACATAAGGCTTAAGATGACGTCACGCACGCCATGTTTGAGACGAGCTCCACGATACATGCTCTACTGCAGCCTAGTCAAACTTGTATTTTTTACATCGCGACTAACTTTTTTATCAATATAAATAAGAAACTCCAAGTGTTGAGACTGGCTTTGAAGGTTAAAACAAAAATATTGAATTATAAAAGGCATGGAAAGAGATGTAAAGGCATAAAAAACATGAAAATAGGATCTACAGAACTGATACTAGAACCTTTACCATAATATAAATGTAGCCCCAAAGGAGAGCGTGAAAACAATATAAAGTATACAACTTGGGTGAAAATTTCTGTTTATGACGTCAGAAATGCCAAAAACTAGCATGAAAATGTTGTGCAGGTTGCTAAAATTGAAATTTTCTGATCTCTGCTACGGCGCTACAATTGGGTTTTGAAACCAATTAACGTTATTTATACAAGTCTCATCAAGTACTTTGTGATATAAAAGCTTATGTTTTCATGTTGTCCATTCCTTTAAAGTTTAAATGTTATGGTGCTGCTACCTTTATAAATCACTCATTATAGGTTTCCTATTTATGCTCTTCAATCCCCGAATATTTTAGAATATTATTTTGACATCACAAACTTTAACAACACGGAAAACATAAATTTAAGAAATTATTCAGATACATAACAATAACTCTTTAGTACTAAACAATAACTCTCTTGCAAAACGTTTAAAGACTAACTTGTTAGTATAAACGTAATTTCTTTAGCGGTAAATAGTTAACTCTTTAGATTCTAAAAAGTTTAGTATGTATCTAAAGAATTTATTATGAAAAAAGTCTAAATAGTAACTCTTTAGATAATTTTTTCCGTGACGTTTTTGTGCAGCTTTCCGAAATATAAAAATATTCTTCTTTTGTAAAAAAAAATCTGGGTTTTGCAGTCCCCCAGACCACTTTAAAATGCTTAAAATAGCTTAAATTAGTTACCGTGTTAGGGTCCAATTTATATAAATTTTTATTTTTATTTTTTCAATTTTTATAAGAATACCTAATGCGCACTAAATTGCAATACCCCTTACACATCCTTGCGCTTCGTCGCCATGTTTGTGGTGCCTAATGCAGTGTCCAGCATAGAGAAATTATAATTTTTACTATTTTTCCACATAAAAAGAGTTTATTTCTACTAAACGAATCTTTCTTTTTTTTGTAGCTTATTAGGAGCTAGAAATAAGGTTTTAATTGAGCTTTGAAGCTTCTATTGCTATTAAAAAAATTACAAAATATGTTAATACTCTGCTGGCCTATGATTTCCTGACCAAAAAAAATGGCGGCTCTTAAATGAATACAAATGTTTTATACTGCGTCTAAACATTGTATATTACCTTGATTTGCGTGGTCATATGGTTTATCTATAATTGGATTTGTAGTTTTTAAAATAAAAGCTTGCCGTATGGACCCTGCTGCTTCAAAAGTCTGTAAAAAGTTATATAACTTTTTTTTAATCCTACAAATAAATAAATTTAATTATGCGTTAAAGGCCTTGTTAACTTATCTTTTCATCATATAGAATACTAGTTTGATAAATATCATACCTTATTATCCATGAATTACAAGACACCAACATGCTTTTTTTTATTTCTTTTAGTGGTTACTTTACGCATCTGACGTCACAATGAACCGATGGGGTCGTGATGGGGTAAAGAACTTGAGAGATGTCCTGAAATTTATCACGTGACCAGAGCGGTGACTGTTATTGGCGATGGTACATTGTGACGTCAGATCCGTGATATAACCGTCACTCTGAAGAGCAAAATGCGACGCATTTAATGTAAAAATTGGCTCAAAAAATTGGACAAAGCAATGTTTATATTTTAATATATTAGGTTACTATACATGTTTTTAAAGTGTAATATGCTTTTTAAGAGACTAGAAAAATGCATTTTACTTTTTCTTATTTTTTTAAACTTACCTGAAACGATGAAAAGCTTATCAGCAAGACAAGAGTCGAAATGTGAAGCATTTCTAAAAAAGCATTGAAAAATATTTTGTTATTTTGTTAAAGATATTAACTTTTTGCTTATTGCTTTATGTTCTAGAGCATTACCTGCAAACTGGAAAGTTATAAATTTTTTAAACCTTTGAAACCGATTTAAAGAACAAATAATTTATTGCTTCGGTTAAGTTGAACTTTTGATAATTAGATTTTAATTTCAATTTTTACGTTAAAAACCGTTTTTTTTTATTTGTGAAAAATGGTTAATTTTTACTTTTTCGAAAATCGTTAATTTTTAAAATGTTTTTTGTTTCTATACAAAATTATTTTTAATTATTTTTAAAATTTAAGAGGCCGTTTTACTCTCTATGCGCTGCCTGCTTGCTGCCCATTCAAATCAATGTAATTGTAATTCCATGATTTCTCCGCAACTAATACACCTAGAGATGCCAAATTTTGAACACATCTTTACAAAGATATTATCTAGACCTTCACTGAAGCTGATTTTTGATATCTTTTTTTGTTCTGTTTTTACCCGATTAAAATGTTGCTATTGAGTTTATAGTAAAAAATCTTCAGTGAATGCCTTCGTTTTTTTATTAACTTTCCATCGGTGTAAAAATCATTTCAATCCGATGCTTAATTAATTGTAGATAATGAAATTACGATCTTACATTTATGTTATATTTATTTTACAAGTAAATGCGCCACTGTGGACAGTTAAAGAATTACGTCCTGTTTTGCTTTTAGTCGAGTATATTTTCTCAATATTTTCTATCGTTTCGATACTTTTATTATTGCTTTGAAAGTGTATGAAGGTCAGCTTCGTAAACTCCCAAAACAGCGGATGTTATGTAAAATATTATCTCGTCTGATATGAGAGTATGAAATAGTTTACAGGTGAATGAGAAAAAAAGTTACTATTTTATATATGAGTTGCTGGCTAGGCATAATCAAGCTAACATTCAATAATCCGTATTCGGAACCTTATTAAATTGTTATAAATATGTCATGGTTGCGATAGTTATGGTCAGGTCAAGCATTGCTTTCATCGTAAAGAAAAAATATATTTTAAGTTATTTGCTAATTAGAAAATAACAAAAGTAAAAAAAATAATAATAATAATAAACAAATTGAGTGTTGCAAAGAAAAAAATTTGATCTAAAGGGTCAAGGTGATGGTAACTACAGGTTATTAATTAATTAACCTAACATGTAATAATTAAATTAGTCAATAAACAAAAATAAAAAATAAAAAAAAACGGGAAAAAATTCACACGATATTTTTAGATCTACGTGCAACAAATAAACAAATATATAAACAAATTAATGATAAAATTAAATTATTATAAATAGTATGTACAATATTATAATAAAACAACAATTTGGAAGAAAATAAATTGACATTGAACTCCGAATTGTGATCGGCTCGCACTCTATCTGCAAATTTGGATACAATATCACATTTTTATTTTAATGAAAATATATTTATGCTTGCAAATAATTTACATAATATACCCCTTTCTGATGAAATGTCACATTTTGGATATCAACGTCAATTTATTTTCGTCTCCAAACTTGTGTTTCCGTATATTATATAATATTATTGCTTATTATTTAAATTGTATATTATATCATTTGCACGTAGACTTCTAAAGTATACATATTATATATTTTTTTTATTATGTAATATGCATTAAAATATTTGGAAGAAGCAAATTGCATATTTCTATGTGATTTTTTTGTTCTATGATATTATACAAAAAATAAATAAATGCGTTATGGTATATTATTATTTTTTTTTGTTGTCTTTAGATTGAATATTGTATGTAAAAATACTCTCTTCGTTCTTTGCAAGCCTCTAGCTAGAATTGAAACCTGTTATCACTGCCTTACATACCAATCTATTGTTTTCATTTCCTGTGATTATTGGTCACTCTGATGACGTATGACCACTCGATTTCTGTCATTTAAGTTTCCTGCCTTATCTTAGATTTTGATCTTTTAGACAGGTTGTTTACATTTATATTTTCCAGAGAGTAAAACGGCCTCTTAAGAGGAAATGACAGGTTGGCAAAATATTTATCAAAGATTTTAAAATTAAAATATTTAGTTAATTATGCAATGCCCTAGTAATTTAAAAGTGTAACTAGGGTTTTAATGTTAGCCAATTATCTTTAATTCCCCGATGATTATTTTATTATATGACATGTAAGTTTGCATCAGGTCATTGATGCAAATTTTGAATTTTTACTAAGTCTTATCATTGGAAAACATGTTACCAATGTCTCTGAATAATATGTCTCTGAATCTCAAAATAGGTCTATTTTGGGAAATATTGGCCTTATTTTGGTACTCATTTTTAACAAAAATATTCACGCGCCAAACCATACTTTTTGGATATTTTGACTTTTATTCCATTGTTACAGAATTTTGTATTGTTGTTAAGTTAATTTTTTGTCAAAGACCTAGCATATTTTTTGGGAGTTTTTTTATAGTGACTCAGAAATTTTACAATTGAATCTTTCATTGCAAAACTTGTTTTTAATTAAAATATATCATGACTCAGGGGAGGTTAAAAGTAGGTGTCTAAATACATGCAAATGCAGCACATCTCCGATATGTTTCACAAAAATTGATACGTCCAGTTCTCATTGGTCGATCATTTCAATATTTCCACAACCTGCTCTGTTTATAGTAAAAACTACTACGTCATAAATTCTCTGCATAGAGCTATATATATATATATATATATATATATATATATATATATATATATATATATATATATATATATATATATATATATTATACGTTTCTACTATGCTGAGCAATTATATTTATTGCTCCAATATGGCGTCACTGCAATATAATATTTTGATTTATTTTCGTCGAGACACGGGCCACCCTTTCAAAAATATTATTGTCATTTGTTTTCTTCGTTACTAGTTTATTATTATTATTTTTTTTTTAAAGATATTGTAACTTTTTCTTTGCTTTTGTTCTCTTGCTACGTAGTAGTATTACTACTTCTCTCATATTATAATTATGTATGCAATCAAAGATTATCATAAATGTTTCCTGTTAGCACCTTTTCAATCTAGAAGGGAATACTTGCTAACTACCTAGACAACCTAATTATATTATACGAGTGAATTATTTTCATAAGTTACAAAGTAATAGTCACAGTGAACTAAATTTATTTCATTTTTTACTTTTATTCAAAATCATGCAGATTTCTATATTGATCAGAGTTCTAGCGTCATTTAAAGTGAAAATTTTCAAATGAAAATATTACACAATACATTCATAGAATTAAAATCAAGTCAGTTAAAAATGATGCTAGAACTTCAATAAAAAATTAATTTGCATTATTTTTAATAAAACGCTAATCTAAAATAAATTTAGTTCACTTTGAATCCTACTTAGTAAGTTATCAAAATAATTCACGCGTAATATAATTAGTGTTAGTCTAGTCAGTTATCAGGTAAACACTTCCATAGAAAAGTGCTCTTTGTTCGCATACTTTTACTTCACTTACGTCCAGTCATACGTTTTCAGTAATATGGGTAAAAAAAAATAAAAAAAAACTTCCCCTTCGTCGCTCCTTTTTTCAAATATTTTTTTAAGACAAGAATTTACAATGAACTTTATTTAGAAGAAATTACACTTTTTTCACACAGTTGTGTTTTTTTAAAAGTTCACAGCCCACCGTTTCACTACAAGTTTAAATATTTTTGGCTTCATTATTATTTTAAAGGCATAGAAAACATGAAATAACAAGTTCTTTGTAATCATTAAACACAAAATGCGATCTAGAAAACTGATGATAATTTTTACCAAAATGTTAATGTGATCCCACAAGAGAGCGTGAAAAAACTGTAAAGTATGCAATTTGCGTGAATATTCATGTTTATGACGTCAGAAACATGCAAAAATCAGTACATAATTGTTTATATTGTTTCATATATCGATTTTTTTTATGTGTGCTGTAGAGCTACAGTTGTGCTTTGAGACCAATTATTGTTATTTATGTAAGTCCCATCAAGTGCTTTGTGATATAAATGCTAATGTTTTCATATTGTCTATGCCTTTAAATGCAATATTTTAATACATCTTTCATTTTCTCTTAATATAAAATCAAATGGCACGAGAAAAAAATATGCCCTGCAATATTTAAATTTCATATAGGTTAAAATTCATTTATTATGAAAGAAAAATAAATAAGGTTTATTAAATAAAATGAAAATGTTTTTTGACAATTACATATAAATTGAAAAAATAGTCTTAATTTTATTGGTTTCATGTTTAAATTATAACTGATTGCTTACACAAATACATATATGTTTTTAAATAATTTCTAATTATATAGAGTGTATGCATTCATGTTTAAGTCAACGCCATGTTGGAGAACTCAATAACATGGGTGACATAAGAAAATAACTTATTTTGTCAGTTTAAAACCACTATGCAATATTTTGACAATGATAATGATAACGAAACAGATAATGATAATATTTCATCTGATTTTGTATCACTTTACAATAGTTAAGATTTTTCTTACTTTTAAATTTTTAGTCAATTTCCGCAGTACCTGATTTCCCGTCTTAAATATAAAGTACTTCTCACCTTCAACTAATTAAAAGTATTAATTAAAACATAAAATAATCATATATTAATCCTAATTTATACCTTTTTGCATCACAATATATAAAACATTGTATAGTTTTACGATTTTGCTATACACCATAGAAGCAAACTGTCAAACACAAATTTAAATTTTAATAAAAAATATTTCCGTTTCTGCTAATTAATTTTTATAATAAAATAAAATACCCGGATAATGCAGCAATTATCAATTATATACATAAAAAATAGAATCTAAAAAACTTTCAATAGGATGTAATTTTTATATGTTCACAATAGAGTGTATGCGGATGACGTCATATTTATTGCGCTTGGAGGCCATACTGGAGTAGTGAATAATATTGCTCAGCATAGGGCTTCATTGAAGCCAGTTTTCTTTGAGAAATCAGTAATTTTTTGGTTATTGCTATTTTTCTTACATATTTGAGATACTAATTCAACATATTTACATCATCAATGCTCTCAAAAATATTGCATAATGTTTTTAAACTGGCAAAATGTGTTATTTTTCTATTGTGCCCATGCTTTTGAGTTATACAACAAAGTATTAACTTAAACTTAAATGAATATAGACACTAGAGGATAACATTTAAAGGCATAGACAATGGTAATAAGAACGTAAATTTTATGGTTTTACTTTATTTTTAAACCATATAATAATATTTTTCCAATTTTAGAGATTTTTTAAATATTTTAAAACCAAAAAATACATTACAAATGTAATGTATACTCCCGCTTTATAAATCTGAACTTTTGCGTCAAAGTTTCGTCATATATTTAAATTTTGAAAATATTAACACTTTGTTCAGATTTATTAGAGCTTTACATTAGATTTATTAGAGAGAATTGTAGAATAAAAATTAGGTATTTATATAAAAAGAAAAAAAACTTTCTGAAAATAACGTTTGAATATGGTTATAAACTTAAAAAAGAAATTAAATTTTCTACCAAACTTTACCAAAAATTTAAAATTTTGTAGAATTATGTTAAGAACTGTATGAATTGTATGTATTTAGATGGCTTGTATATCAAAATATAAAAACAAAATTGTAAACTTTATAATGCCATTTCAAAGTTACCAGTAACAGCTACCTATGATAAAATTTTCAGAACCCATGACCATCAAATAAGAGAGACAACTGAAATTAACATGGGCTTTGATGGGTCTAAAAAACAACAACATAATTTGAATTATAGCATGGTGACTCCCCAATTGTTTTTATATTTTTGAAGATACCTTATCCTAATGTATCGGGGCAAAATTTCACATTTTTATTTCTTTAAAAATTTTAAGTCATATCCCACAGTACGTAATTTCCTGCCTTAAATTACCTAATAAAATCTATAAGTTAAAAAAAGCCTTAATTAAAAATTAACAGGATTAAAAAAAAATACAAAACCATTATTATTAATTTTTTTTGGCAATGTTCAAAAATATTTAATTGCCCGAAAAAAATTCAGTAGTAGTAGTCGACAACTTTCAGTATGTGTTATGCATCCACAATTAATGGTTATTTACGTGTTATTTAATAATTTATTATTATATTATATATTATATATTATATATATATATATATATATATATATATATATATATATATATATATATATATATATATATATATATATATATATATAAATATATATATATATATATATATATATATATATATATATATATATTATATTTACGTGTTATAATCCGTTATAATCCATGTCAACTTTTTTCCCATAAAAAATCATCTCGAAATTCGTAGAGGTTTGGGGAAAAAAAATAGCAAAATTGGGAAAATTGATGATTTTTTTTCCACAAACGATTTTTTAAGGTATTACTTTAGGGTAGGAGTGTAATTTTCTTCTTATGATTTTAAATATAGATCAGATGGATTTATCCAAAAATGAAATCGAAAAAATTCTATCTAAAAAAACTCTCGTCACAACAGCGCGTCGAAGTACAGTGTCCAAATAATAAAAAATTACCAATTAAACTTGATCCATTTTTGCGCACCACAAAATATTATGCGCAAACGAGAAATCTCGTTTTTACGTAAATAGAGGTTTAACACTAAGCTCTGAAGAAGAAGACGGAAATTGACGAAGAATAAGAGAAGAGTTAGTTCCTCGCGCGCAGGTGAGCTGCTTGGCCAGCTAAGTCATAGCAAGCCAAACACGACTGGTGGTGCCCAACTCAATGTATTTCTTTTGTTTTCTATCTCTGCCACGGACTATATTTTATTAACTGTTTTTTATTAAAACACCATTTCTTTTATTAATGAACGCATAAACAAATATATAATTCTTACCATTTAAATCAATACAATATCAAAGATATGCCTATTTTATAGTCTCATTATAATTACAATTACTATTTATGTTATAAAAAGATAAGTTTAAAGAGAGAGAGAGAGAGAGAGAGAGAGAGAGAGAGAGAGAGAGAGAGAGAGAGAGAAACACGATCAAATATTTCAGTTATTATACACTTTCAATGTCTCTCACATGTCTTCCAACTCCCTATGCTAGCGCGTAGTCCAATATGAAACGACGCTGCGCCATTAGTAGTGACATCTGGAACTAAAAGCTTCGTAAGCTTAACATTGAAGTTTAGATGTTGCGTGCGGTGTCGCTAGTGTCGCTGGACTACAAAATGTGCCTGGAGTTGGAAGACATGTGAGAGACATTGAAATAGGCTGTTAGAAACACTTAAGACAACATAAATCGAGTCAAAATAACAATAGAAGACACAATAAATCGTATACAAGCAATTGCATGCAAGAAAACACAGCTATTAACCACAAATCATAAGGAAAAATGTACTCTCGCTTTTCAAGTTAAGCGCCATTAATCAGGTGGAAAAATATCGGTTTAATTTGTTTTATTCCCTGTTCATTGCTCATTCATTCCTGTCGTTCCAGCTTTTCGTAAGGCCTCCTGAGCGGCGACGAGCTACCTCTTCTCTTCTTCGACCATCCTCAGCTTCTTCTTCTAAGCTTCGTGTTAAATATTTATTTACTATTTACGTAACAAGCGAGATTTCTCGTTTACGCATAATATGTTGAGGCACGCAAAAAGGGATCAAGATTAAATGGTAATTTTTTTATTATTCGGACAATGTACCGCAAAATGCCCCGCCCCCTATGCTAATGAGAATGAGTCTATATTGGAACCCTGATTTGACCCACTTTAAATTTTTTTCAGTGGTTAAAAAAAATAGCTTGTTCTTCGTCTTAAGTTTTAATGAAAAATTATTTTCAGATTTTTCTAGAACGAATGTACCGAGAGAAAAATATCGTAAATTGACCCATGTCAATCTGAATATGCGATATTCAAATTTTTTTACTCCGTGAATATCTCGTAAAAATCGTTTAAAACGTCAAATTCATTAAAACTTGATCTACAGGGTGTCCGTAAAGTCTTTGAGAATGTTTAGACATAAAGAAAACACACAAGACTTAACGAAAAAATTTACTTTTTATAAATCAAATAAAAGCTTAGATTTTTACAATTTTGAAAATTTAAACAGTTTTAATATCAAATAAATATTAACTTTGCTAGAGGAGAAAAAGCAAAAAGTGAGATTTTTTCGATTTTTTTTTAGTTTGTTTGTTTGTTTGTTTGTTTTTTTTTGAAACTTTACTTTATGGTATCCTTATACGTGGGTACCGTTAGCTGCGCGACAGACGTCCAGACGAACCTCGACTATAGCTCGCGCCACACATTATGGATCATTTGCGTTGTGATGTACTGGACTGTGGCGGTGATCCTCTGCTTCAGCTCTCGCACGTCATATATTCACTGGAGTTTTGAAGACTCTATCCTTGACGTAGCCCCAGAGGAAGAAATCCACATTGGGCACATAATGTCAGAGACACGCTTAGTACGGTGTTTCCAGGTAGCTTTCTTGGTCGACATGGACCTAATGCATGAGCTCTTAAGATCACCTGACCTCAGCCCCCTCCCTCCCCCCCCCCCCCCCCCCCAGATTTCTTCCTCTGGGGCTACGTCAAGGAGGATAAAGTCTTCAAAACTCCAGTGAATGACGTGCAAGAGCTGAAGCAGAGGATCACCGCCACCACCCAGTCCATCACGCCGCAAATGCTTCATAATCTGTGGTGCGAGCTAGAGGTTCGTCTGGACGTCTGTCGCGCAGCCAATGGTGCCCACGTATAGGGATACCATAATGTAAAGTTTCTAAAAAAATTTAAAAAATAAATAAAAATGTAAAAAGGTAAAAATATTTTGACAAAATCTCACTTTTTGCTTTTTCTCCTCTAGCAAAGTCAATATTTATTTGATAATAAACCTGTTTAAATTTTCAAAATTGTAAAAATCAAAGCTTTAATTTGATGTATAAAATGTTTACGTTGAGTTTTGTGTGTTTTCTTTATGACTAAACATCCTCAAAGACTTTACGGACACCCTGTATATAGAACACGCTAGTATTTTTTGTTTGGAAGTTGATCAAGAAAAATTTTGCACATGGTGAGCTTGAAGTTTTATATGTTTTACGTGTTAAAGGAGGTGGGTGTAATGCAACGACATTTAACGCCAATTTACGGAAGATTTGATTTGAGACGAAACTTTTTAGATTTTATAAAGAATTGTTCCTGGGTTCATATATATATATATATATATGTACAGTAGAAAGCAGAAAAATTGTTAAAGAGACACTATTGGTCCACGAAATTACAATAGCAAAGTGTGTCTGCTGCAACAATTCTCCGCCTTCTAAGGCTGGTTGTCATTGCAGTGGCCAACGACATAAATATAAGACCACCTTCTTGAGTTATGCACGGTAAACACCTTCTCTCTCTCTCTCTCTCTCTCTCTCTCTCTCTCTCTCTCTCAGAATCAGAGTATGATGCTTGCTTGCCCGCCGTCCACCCGTCTGGTGCACAACATCTCTCTCTCTCTCTCTCGCAGAACTAAAATATAATGCTTGCCTGCTTGACCAAACAAAAATACATTTTCTATAAACATGTTTGTTTTTGCATGTGATTTTGTTCTTTTCACAGGATGTAAAATATCATGCATAGTGCATAGTCAAGGAGGTGTGCTTATATTTATGTCATTGGTCACTGCAATGACAGACAACCTGAGAAGGCGGAGAACTGTTGCAACAGAAACAATTTGCTATTGTAATTTTTCTGCTTTCTACTATACACTACAATTTTTATAAAATGGGACAAAAGGATTTTGCCGAATATGTCGCGCGAATGAAATCGCTAGAAAATAATTGTAACAACAACAATTAGGTGTGTCTACTGCTGCATTTCTCCGCCTTGCTATATAATCATTGGTATATATGAGCACCAAAATTTGCTTGCCTATTTGAACAGGTCTGGTGCACGCTAGCGCACACATTTGCTCCCTCTCTCTCTCTCCCTCTCTCTCTCTCTGCTTTCATTGCATGATATTTTTCTCGAGACAGGACAGGACAGGAGAGAGAGCTAGAGAGAGATAGAGAGAGAGAGAGAGAGAGAAATGCAGGTGATAGTTTGCTGTCTAGTTTGGTTTTGCATGAAACATGAAACTCACACAGGAAGTGAGACAGTAGCAGAGAGAGAGAGAGAGAGAGAGGTGCACCAGACGGCTGTTCAAGCAAACAAGCATAAATATTTTGGTGCTCACACATACGAGTGATGTAAGAAGGCGGAGAAATGCAGCAGCCAGCAGTAGACACACCTTACTCTGTTACAATTATTTTCTAGCGATTTCATTCGCGCGGCATATTCGGCAAAATCCTTTTGTCCCATTTTATAAAAATTGTAGTGTATGTATGTATATATAATATATATATATATATATATATAAAATTTAATGTCCATGAAAGAAAATTAATAATTTTGAAGCAGCTTCCTGTGTTCCCAATAACTACAACAACAAAATAACAAACATAAATTTTAGATGCCTTATTAGTAATCAATTTTATTACCTGTTTTTTTGTTTGTTTTTTTCAATTAGTAAATTATGTTTATACTGATTATAATTGTATCAATTTTTAGCCTTTTTTGGCCAAAAAAAAAAAGTTAATTGCATTTCCTGCGTGGAAGTAATAATTTTAATATTGAATAAAGCTGTTATTTTAAAAAAATAATAATATAAAGGCATAGACCACATAAAACAACACGTGCTTTTAAATCAATAGATACAAAATGTAATCTACAAAACTGATGATAAAATCTTACCAGAATGTTAATGTAGCCCCATACGAGAGAGCGTGAAAATACTGTAAAGTATGCAATTTAAGTGACTATTCATGTTTATGACGTCAGAAACATACAAAAATTAGTATGAAAATGTTGTATGGGTTGAATATATTGATTTTTTTATCATTGCTACGGGGCTACTGTTGGGTTTTGAGACAAACTAAAGCTATTTTTGTAAGTCTCATCAAGTGATTTGTGATAAAAATGTTTATGTTTTTTTCTGGTCTATGCCTTTATTAGTTAACTTTGGTAGGAAATGAAACATTTTTTTAATTATTTTTAAAAATTTGTTATAATTATTTTCATGGTTATAAGTTGTTTACCCAAATATTGTTATTAGTATTGTGCGGCGGAAACTTTAAAAAACATACATTTTTGATACATATTAATATTCTTTAATTTTTGAACAATTTATGGTAAGTAATGAGTAATGATAGTATTCTAGAGACCTTTTGCACATCCTTGCGCTTTGTCGCCATGTTTGTGGTGCCTAATTTAATACATTGTCCAGCATTGGGTATACATAATTTTCTAGTAATTTTTCAAATAAAAAAAGTTTATTTCAAGTGAATAAATTCTTCTCATATTCATCGAGCTTATTAGAAGCTAGAAATAAGACTTTGATTGAGCTTTGAAGCTTCTTTGGCTATTAATAATAGAAAATTGACGTTTTTCTTTCAGCTTGCCTATGTATTCCTGACCAACAAAATGGTGGCTCTTAAATATGAGTTTAAGCGGTCTATATAGGTAGAAATGCGTAGTCAGGTAAGAGCAGCGTTGCCAACTGCTCTTTTCTTGCTTTTGCTAAGTGAGAAAGTGATTGAGATCTCGCGATTGTATTCGCGAGCATGAAAACAACATAACAAAACTAAATAACTTAAGTGAGAAAAGATTTTAAGACACAATAGCAAATTATTTCGTGTCTTTTACAAATAATATGCAAGTCTTGTAATTTGAAGTGAGATGTCAATCACTTTCTCACTTAGCAAAAGAAATAAAAGTGCAGGTGGCAACGCTGCTCTTACCTTGACTCTTATAACTGACGCATTATTCTACCCTTTTCCTTAAAAAGCGGCATCCTCTTTGATGTTACATTTATAAGAGCCTTCAGTGTACGCATGACGTCATTCTGAGTGCTTTTCGATGCTCTTCTTGAGCAATGAGTAACATTTCTCAGCATAGGACACACCTAGTTTTTGGCTATTTGTAGGGATATATATTTTTTTTTTGGTAATTATTAATTGTTTTGCATACTTGAGATACTAAATCAACCTGTTAACAGCATCAATGCTCTCAAAATATAGCAAAATATTTTAAACTGGCAAAATGTGCAATTTTATTATACTGGCCCATGTTATTTAATATTCAATAAACCCTATTGACTATACACTAATATCCTCATTTTTTTTATTTAGGAAATCTCTTAAACTTTTTTAACAAAAAAAAAATTCCTTAAAGCCATAGACCAAATAAAACAACATTTGCTCTTTAATGAATAAACACATCATGGGATCTTCAAAACTGATGACAATTTTTACCAGAATGTTAATGTATTACGAGAGAACATGAAAGTATTGTAAAGTATGCCATTTGCGTGACAATTCAAGTTTATGACGTCAGAAACATTCAAAAATTAGTATGAAAATGCTGAGCGGGTTGCATAATTTGAATTTTCTGATCACTGCTACGAAGCTGTAGTTGGTTTTGAAACAAATATAAAGTTATTTATGTAAGTCCCTTCAAGTAATTTGTGATGTAAATACTTATGTTTTTTTCTGGTCTATGCCTTTAAAATTGTTTAAAGAACTTTCTAAACTCGTATTAATTGTTTAATTTTTTAAAATCAGTTTAGCTAAACCGTAGATCTGTAAATTAAAACTGGTTCAAGCACCCACCCGGGCCAAAATCTTTTTTGGCACTCGTTTTTTTGAAATTGGTTAACCCGGGTTTCAAACTTATAGCTCGAAAACGAGCTATTTCAAGTGGAGCTCGTAAATGACTCTTAAAAAAAACAACAAGATTTTGAAAATAAATTGAACTAAAGAACCATTTTGGAAGAAAGCATATAGAAAATAATTGGTAATTTTGTTTAAAATTGTGTTTTTAATATAACATATGCACAATAAGCTGTTAAAAATATTAATATATATTTTTTTTATTAATGACTTTTAAGTATCATTCACATGACGCGTAAATTTGACGCGCGTCGACGCTCGTCGACGGATACTGACGCGAGCTGATGGGTTCAAGAATTTGCCTATTTCACATGAGAGCGATGAGAAAGCGTACTGCGCATGCGCGTGCGCATGCGCAGAAAACTGACGCGTCCTGACGCGTCGAGCTGCGCTATTGTAAACAAATGGGACAGTTCACATGCATCCGTCATTTTGACGCGTCCTGACGCGCGCTGACGCGTCGAAAGCTGGGAGATGCCACCTTTGCGCGTCAGGACGCGTCAGCACGCGTCAGTTTTAAAACCATGTGAAAGGGTCCATTTGTTTATATTGTTGCAACTTTGTTTATCCGTCGACGCGCGTCAAATTTACGCGTCATGTGAATGATACTTTATTCTTCAAAACCTTTTTTTTTTTTTCATTTTGAAAATCGAGTTTTTTCTTCGTTGGCTCAAAATTTCGTTTTTAATCTTTAGTTCGTTTTTCTTGATTTCAAACTAAACCCGGGTTAAAAACCGAAAAAACTAAAAAAAAATTGACTTTTTTATAGCTTTATAGAATCAAGCCTAAACTGTTTTAAGAACGAGAACTTATTCTTAAAATGCAGAGAAATTGCATTTTTTTTAACCGTAAATTTTTCTAATGAAAAAATGCCGTAAAAAAATAATTGTAGATTTAAAAATACATCAAATTTTATGAGAAATTCGAATTTATACATATTGTGAGGAAATTAGATTTTTTTTAGCAGAGAAATATATTATATAATATATGATGTATAAAAAACAGTTCTCTTGTTTTGTTTTTTTATTTTTTTTTTAAGTGTGAGAGCACAACATGTTGCACGATGCATGTTTACATGCATTCCATGACGACGCACAGCATTCACAGCATTCGCGGAGGTGCATGATTGATGTGATTGCATTGACTAGCCTGTCTATATGTTTCCACGGTTTCTCTAGGCTGTCATGGCGAATGCCGGGCTGCGAATTTCATAAACTATAAATTAACATTAAAGTCACTTTTATATTTTAACGAACAAATTTTAACTCTTGGAAATCAATTAATTTAATTATGCATAAAAAAACTTGAAATTTTAAATTTTTGATTTTTTAAACTTTGATATCTATGTCATAACTTTTTGGTATATTCCTGTAATATGAATTTTATAATTATATATTTAATGTTAAAGTAATTGTTTACGTTCAGCTTATTAATTATATATATAATTTAATACAAAATAAAACCATTATTACAACTTTTTAAAATACCTTCAAATATATATTTGTGAATTACGTACATTTATTATCTCTAAGTTTTGTTTTATTTTCTTCTATTATCAAATAAGATATTATTTATTATGACAATAATTGAAGAAATATAAAATTTACTTCCATATTATTTGTCAAATCATTTTAAATGGAAAAAAAATAGAAAAAACAAATTATATGTTAAGTTTTTGAAGCACTCATAATTATTTCCAACAACAGAAATTTAAAAATATAATGATAATAATTGCGTTTTGTTAAACACAATTTTTGATTCATAGTATGATGGTGATTTAAGTAGGCTTGCAGTTGCTGGGTGTACTTATGAAATTCGCGGGTTGTGTACTTACAAGTTAGGCCGTGGCCGGCCCGTGTGTGCTTTTCAATTAATTTTTTAAGTCCTTACCTGTCGATAAGACAATTGCTTGACTGGGACTGGGATTGGTGTAGCACGATAACACAATATGGCAAGCAAAAAAAAAATAATAATAATAACAATAAAATAAAAGGAAATAAAAGATAGAAGGAATAGAAAGGAAAGGAAAGGACAGGACAGGACAGGACAGGACAGGACAGGACAGGACAGGACAGGACAGGACAGGACAGGACAGGAAAGGAAAGGAAAGGAAAGGAAAGGAAAGGAAAGGAAAGGAAAGGAAAGGAAAGGAAAGGAAAGGAAAGGAAAGGAAAGGAAAGGAAAGGAAAGGAAAGGAAAGGAAAGGAAAGGAAAGGAAAGGAAAGGAAAGGAAAGGAAAGGAAAGGAAAGGAAAGGAAAGGAAAGGAAAGGAAAGGAAAGGAAAGGAAAGGAAAGGAAAGGAAAGGAAAGGAAAGGAAAGGAAAGGAAAGGAAAGGAATTAATTTAAGGAAGGGAAATATTAATTTGTGAACTATTGTGTTTCAGAAATTTGATTTTTTCCAGACTTTTTGCAGAAAATTTCCATAAAATGTCGCAGCTGTTTTTCATCATCATTATTGTGGCAGTGACGTCATGTTATGTGAGTTATTTCAAGGCACTCTAAAGAAGGCCTTAAGTTTGTGATAGTAAGTTTGTGATATAATGGGAGTGGCTTAAATTTATCACGTGACAAGAGACAACAGCTTTAAGGGACTTATTTTTACTATGGTAATTCAGCACTTTATTGGATTATATTTAGATGTCTAAGTTCTTAAAGGCCATAAAATTTTCATGTCGAATTCTTTACAACTGTAATCTTTTATATAAAGTTATTTAAATTTTATTTAGTTTGTTTCGCTAATTTTTTACAGACTTATGATGCTGCAGCAGATACAAGTTTACCTATTTTTCAAGGTAAAAAAAAATAATAATATTAAAAATAGCCTAATAGACCCTTTGCAAATCCTTGCGCTTTGTCGCCATGTTTGTGGTGCCTAATGCATTGTCCAGCAGGGGAAACATCTTTTATTCTATTTTTTAACATAAAAATAGTTGATTAAAAGTTAACAAATTTTCTGATATTTTTGTAGCTTATTAGAAGCTAGAAATAAGGCTTTGATTGAGGTTTGAAGCTTCTTTTGCTATTAAAAATATACAATTGATGTTTTTCCTATGCTGGCCTATGTATTCCTGACCAACAAAATGGCGGCTCTTAAGTATGAGAGCAACCAGTCTATACCTGATGCAAATGTCTATTAGTTTAAAATGTTCAATGATGTTTCTAAAACTGATAAATATTTAAATTACAGGAGAGCATCAAGGTATTATTGATGGAGATGCCAGGAATAAGATGTATGAAAATTTTCAAGTCGATGAAATAATTAATCAGTTAAAACAACAAATATTAAATTTAAAAATTGGGACCACGTGACATCAAATCTACCAGAATGAAGCGTGAGGTTCAACAAACAAAGGTATTAACTTTTTATTTTTTTCCCATGATTGTGTAATAAAAAATTAAAGCCATAGACCACATAAAACAACATGTGCTTTTTTAATGAATAAACACGAAATAAGATATGCAAAAATATTGACAATTTTTACCAGAATGTTAATATAGCCCCACGAGAGAGCGTGAAAAAACTGTAAAAGTATGCAATTTTTGTGAATATTTATGTTTATGACGTCAGAAACATGCAAAAATTAATATGAAAATTTTGTGTGGGTTGCATAAATCGAATTTTTCTGATCACTGCTACGGAGCTTATTTTTGTAAAGTCTGGTCTAGTGTTTTGTGATTTAAATGCTTTTGTTATTTTCCTCTGGTCTATTCTAACAATTGACCCACTTGCAATGAACGAACTTTTTAAAATAATTTGAATAATTCTTAATGCATTTCTTAT